>CM058041.1:82557570-82700094 GCA_030169165.1 Centaurea solstitialis
GTGATGTGGTTAAGAAATGAGAAATGTTTTAGGCTGTGTTTGGCAAAAATAAGCTAGCTTATAAGATAGTACATGTTTGGAAGGACCATAAGCTAGCTTATTGAAACGCTAGTTGGAGTAACGTTTCGGGAGCTTTTTGTAGCCTTTTCCAATTATGCCCTTATTAATATTAATTATTATTATACCCCAAGATACCCTTTTTTTGGCCATTTTACATACTTATAAGCTACTTTTTGACATAGTTTATTCATAAGCTAGCTTATCAGCTACTAGCTAGCTTATTAGTCAACACTCAATAACTAGCTTATCAGTTATCAACTATCTGCTAGTTTGCCAAACACAACCTTAGGCATTGTTTGGTAAACACAAAGTAGCTTATAAGCTACTTTTTGTTTACCAAACAATGCCTAAGTACATGTTTGGATGGATAAAAAGTAGCTTATAAGCTAGCTTTTTGATAAGCTACTTGGAGGTAGCTTTTTGTAGCCTTTTCCAATTATACCCTTACTAATATTAATTATTATATCCATATATACCCTTTTTGGTCATTTTACATACCTATAAGCTAGTTTTTGCCAAACATAATTTGTTCATAAGCTAGCTTATCAGTCAACAGCTAGCTTATCAGCTAGTTTGCCAAACATAGCCTTAGTATAATGGTAGTCTGAGAAATTGGGTAACTAAGTGCTTAACGTGATGGCCGGATTAATAGGTGTAATGGAAAGAACAGTTGAATTCTTGTAACTATAACGTTATGAGTTATTGTGACAGGCATAATTTTTACATATTTCCTCGGCAAGAAGTTGGAGGTGATGACCCATCTTATGAGTTCCTCTGTCAGACGGCCTCAATTGATTTCTTGGCAAAGTACCAGTTTGATTTCAATTTGTGCGTAAAAGAAGGTATACCTTATCCCTCAGGTTATAACTTTTGAGTAGTATGCTGGTTTTTTATCCAAAATAATGGATTCTAGATGAACGTTGTTCCAAGAATCATGGAGGTTTTGTGATCTTTGAACTACATTTGTATGGAATGTGTTACCTTGGCTGAAATTATTTCCTTGCTAAAATTGAAATTACCGACTATTTGATCATCAATAGGCTTTTATTATTAGTGATAACTAATAAGAATATGAATATGATCCAAATTGACTCATGCAAGTGGAGGATGAGTGATAACTAAAATGGAAATTACCGACTATTTGGTCGTCAATTGTCTTTTGGCTAGTTTCTTAACTTTTGTCTCGTAGCGGCTCATGGACTTTTTATTCCTCGTTAAGAGGAGATGATTATTGGGGGTAAATATACAAAAAAAAATTGTTACTCGATAAGGCTGTGTCTGGCAAAAAATAAGCTACCTTATAAGCTATTACATGTTTGGATGGACCGTAAGCTAGCTTATTGAAACGCTAGCTGGAGTAGCGTTTTAGGAGCTTTTTGTAGCTTTTTCCAATTATACCCTTATTAATATTAATTATTATACTCCAAGATACCCATTTTGGTCATTTTACATACTCATAAGCTAGTTTTTGCCAAACATAATATATTCATAAGCTAGCTTATCAGCTACTAGCTGGCTTATTAGTCAACAACTAGCTTATCAGCTACCAACTATCTTATCAAACACAACCTAAGTGCCAGAAGACTACTCGATTGCATAACTCCACTCAACTCTTATATAACATTGCTCATGAACCCTATTAAGTTATTATTAGATGTTATAGGTGTATTTTAATTTTATTTTGTACCACAAAACCCGTTCTGAATTTCTGATAGTTTATCTGCACAACTTCACCCGCTTTTTGAGCTTTTACAACCTTGGATAAATTCAGGCATATCTTATTTATCTAGAGCACTAGAAGACGAAGCTAGATCGCGCTTACATTCAGCACATGAAGATGAGTTATTAGTGTCACCATCTACAACCAAGGAAATTAAAGAGGTCCCATTGGTCAGAATGGCAGATATTCTTTTCGTGGAGAGAATTAGGAACGAAATCGGTGAATGGCATGACGACCTGTTACAGATTAGAAACGGAAGGTCTGGCCGGATTCCGGAAGGTTCTAATGACTCAACGAATCAGTTTCAGACCATCTTTTTCCGGATGCGTCCAGCCATCAAACTGAATGGGTTCACTTCCCGCCAGCTAAGGTTGATTAAGTCGGTAATGTTTTTTTTGTAATATATATAATCTTGAAAATCAATTTGCGCGTGTTTTCTAATCATTATAACTTTGTTTTGTGATGTATAATTTGTTTCGTAATTATTTTAGATTAAATTACATATTTGGTTCCTGTGGTTTACACTGTATTGCACTGTTGGTCCTTATTTTAAAATAGTTATGGAAAGGTCCCTGTGAATTACAATATATTGCACTGTTGGTCCCTAGCCCCAACTCCTTGTGAAATAAGCATAGGGAGTTAGGGACCAATAGTGCAATATAGTGTAAACCACATGGACCAACAAAACAGTGCAATATAGCGTAAACCACAGGGACCAATAGTGCAATATAATGTAAACCACAGGGACCCTTTTTTATAATTATCTCAAAATAGGGACCAATAGTGCAATATAATGTAAACCATAGGGACCTTTTTCATAATTATTTCAAAATAGAGACCAACAGTGCAATATAGTGTAAATCACAGGGACCAAATATGTAATTTACTCTAACTTTTATAATATAAATAAGTTCTAGAGTTGTCAGACCTGCCTCTTGTTTGTTTATTTATTTGTTGTTTAGGTTTTTAGCGATTTAGTTTTGTTCATGAAAGGTTAAATAAAATGTTGCAAATTTCTTTGGACGTTCAGAAAAAGGCAAGTGTTGTAATCTTCATGGGGATGAGGGAATACTTAATAGTATTGATATTTTGCAGGTTATAGAGAAAAGCTTCAAAGATTTAGCTTACATCCGTGTAAATGGTACTTCATCTTTGCAACAATTTATCGTCTACACTAACTCCAGAACGGACCTAGAGTTGCTTATGGTAAGATACAAGTCTTAATCTTAAAAATGGAGTTTACTATCATGTTCCTTTATATCAAATGTACAAAGTTAAACATCACATTGCATGCTCCAACCACATACAAAGATAAAGGAACAAGTGTTTAATTATTATTATTGAGTAAATTATGGATTTGGTCCCTGTGGTTTGGTAGATTTTATGGATTTCGTCCCTAGGCTTCACTAATTACAGATTTAGTCCCTATGGTATGCATTTTCTTTTGGATTTGGTCCTTGTCATTTGATAGATCTGTGCATACAATAGGGGCCAGATCCAACAGAAAACGCATACCACAGGTACCAAATCCAAGAAAAATTGCATACCGTAGGCACAAAATCCAACAGAAAATCCATACCACTGGGACCAAATCCATAATTAATGAAGCCTAGGGACGAAATCCGTAAAAACCACCAAACCAGAGGGACTAAATTCGTAATTTACTCATTATTATTTTCCTTTTGTAGTACAATTTGGAGAGAAATTTGTTATTTTATCTAATTTCTTACTGTGCTACATATTATTTCTTATACGAGCCACTTAAGTAGCTATTTTTTTTGCCATGGACCTGGAGTTGATGAACTACTTAGCATGGAATCTTTTATTGTTATAAAATCCCTACCACCTTGTGCAGAAAGAGGTTAAAGAAGACCTTTGCAAGGAAGCAGAGATGAAGATTGGAGCTGCCATTGGCTTTCGGCATGTGATTGATCTTCTTTCCTCCGAAAAAAAGTTGATTGTTGGACACAATTGCTTTCTTGGTATGAATGGATTTTGGAGTCTGCTTCTTTCAAAAAGATAAATTCAATTGACACATACGACTTATTTTACTGTCTTTCCTTAAACAGATATCGCACATGTATGTAGAAAGTTTGTGGGTCCTCTTCCTTCGAATCTTGAGGAATATGTAACCATAGTTCAAAAGAACTTTCCGTACATAATCGACACGAAGATCCTTCTGAATGCAAACGATGTATTGCAATTGAAGATGAAGAAGAGTAGCACTTCACTGTCCAAAGCTTTCGCCATCCTCTGCCCGCATATTGCTTCTGGTGTCAGTAACTCTGGCTTGGCTAATAGCTCTTCTATCGCAGTTGAGGTTCAAGTGGATGATATGAGGTATGCTTTTTTCCTGTGTAGTATTTGCATGATACGAATTTGGAAATTATAATTTTTCTTGATTTATTTTACATTAAAGATTTAATTTATTTTTTAGCTCATTATTTTGGTGAATTATCTATGGTATGCTTTTCCTGTAGTGTTTGAATAATATGGATTTGTAAATGTAATTGGCTTGATTTGTACTTTACATTTAAGATTTAATTTGTCTTTAGCTCATTATTTGATTGCTTGTTGTTATCTTATCTGATTGCTTGTTGCATTACTTTTCGTTCTCCATTTTGGAGAATTTGTTGGAGATGCTCTAAGAATATATTCTAAACTCAATTTGCAGATCATCCAATTGGAACTCCGGAGCTAAGCACGAGGCCGGTTATGACGCTTTTATGACAGGCTGCATTTTCGCTCAATCATGCAATCATCTTGATATTGATTTTACCACCACTCAGTCGATGTTAATGAAAGAAGAAAAGCTTCAAAACTACATCAATCTTCTCTACCTCAGCTGGAGTAGTGGAGACATAGTTAACGTAAAAACCGGTACAACCACAACAGAATCTTCAGCATTCAACATTTTCAAGATCCAACAACAACCGAAGATCTTGTTCCCAAATATCGCCATAATTTGGGGGTTCCCGTCAACTCTCAAGGCAAGGCAGATAAAAGAATCTCTTTGTAAAGCTTTCGGGTTTACCTCGGTTACGTCCATCTACCACTTGGATAAGACAGCTGTGTTTGTTCAGTTTAGCAAGCCCGAATTGGTTTCTGATTTTCTGGAGCTTAAATCGAGAATCGAGAAGAAGAAGGATGCAATTTCCGTTTTGCACCCCCTTTCGGAGCTTCTGGAAGGTGGGAAAACGGGTGCCGGTTCTTATGAGGTGTATAAAGAAATTTGTGGGTCCCGCGTTTCGGAAGTCCTGTTTGCCGATCAAGCTGAAGCTGTTGGTGTTAATTCGAACACCACATTGTTGGAAAGTAAGGTCCAAGAAAAAGGTTCATTTGTTAATTCGCAATCGCCAATTGATACCAAGAAAGCGGACACCAAAAAACCAATAAAGAGTACATCAGATGGCGGAAATTTACCTAGAGGAGAAATGCTAGATATTGTATCTTGTTGAGAGACTCGTATTGGCATGTAAGTTGCAAACTCCTGAACTCTGAAACTTTTTTCTAGGAGACTAATATTGTTATCAACTTTAAATTTTGGCATAAGTTATTTGGTTCTTACTTTATTTTGTTTTTCATAGATTTAGATGGCATTTAACTCCAACAAATTCTCAAGTTTGGAGATTTTGACATTAGTTATATTATTACAATATTTAATACATGTAATAAGATATTGTTTCTATCTCTCACAAGCATTTAACTTATTGGTGGGAATATAATAAAAAATGTTATCATTTTTGGAGAGTTCTGCAAATTTGGAGAATTTCACACTCTCTTTTATGCTTCCTCCATTTTGGAGAATCTGTTGGAGCGGAATTTTGCCCAAAATCTCTATTTTCTCTATTTTGAAGAATCTGTTGGAGATGCTTTTTGGGGCTGCTATCCACACCAGTATTTGTTTGATACTTACTAGTTAGTCCCATATTTCTGAATGCATTTTACACTTTTAGGCTGTGTTTGGCAAACTAGCTGATAAGCTAGCTAGTAGCTGATAAGCTAGCTTATGAATACATTATGTTTGACAAAAACTAGCTTATGAGTATGTAAATTGACCAAAAAGGGTATCTTGGGGTATAATAGTTAATATTAATAAAAGTATAATTGGAAAAAAACTACAAAAAGCTCCTAAAAATGCTACTCCAACTAGCGTTTCAATAAGTTAGCTTATACTTATAAGCTAGCTTATGAAATATGAATAAATTATGTTTGACAAAAACTAGCTTATGAGTATGTAAAATGATCAAAAAGGGTATCTTGGGCTTGGGGTATAATAGTTGGTATTAATAAGGGTATAATTGGAAAAAGCTACAAAAAGCTCTCAAAAGTCAAAACGCTACTCCAACTAGCGTTTCATGGACAGTAGTAACAGAATTTTGTGTCTGTTTCAATCTGATGATAAATAGCTGTGTATATTTTAAAATGTAGCCTGCAAGGCCAAAGAGATCAGCCTCTTGAACCGTCATCTCTCTCAGCGGTCAGGTATGTAATATATATTGCTCATTTGTTGAAGTCTCAGATAGCCAATTTATTCTAGTGTTTACACTTAAACCATGTTTATCTGCGATCATCGGTCTTTTATTTTTTTTGTTCAAATGCCTTCAGCTGTTCAAAAACTTTTTGCTAATTTACCAAAAGAACGTATAAGAGCAAGTTACTGTCATTAGCATTGACACAAAACTAGCAGTGACTGATCATGTGCATTGTGTTACAGGAGGACAATAATTTCTAGTATCTTTTGGGAATTTGATTTGTAGTATGATCGCATCCATTTATATATACATAGGGTCAGGTTCAAATGAAAACTCATTTTTCATTGCGAACGTGAGGACAACCGAGAGCACGCCACGTGGCATATTCTCTCTAAATAATCATGTATTATTCAGAGTGAATAGCAGAACAAGAATGTTGTATTATTCGACATTATTTACTCTGAATAACATTGAATGTTGTTTTATTCACTCTGAATAATACATGATTATTCAGAGTGAATATGCCACCAGGGAAACAGGCAAACAGTAAATCATGTGTTGTTTCACAGTATGGAACAAAAATTACACTTAAAAAGTTCCATTTTATGAAAAAATACCCCTAAATCCTAGCTTTAGATGGAAAAAATTATCATGTGAAACTATACATGCATTGACATTGGTTTTGACGGGCTTGGTACTTTTTTGTGGTTCTCACTTAATTAGGCTTAGGCCCCTCTCTGTCTAGAAATTTCAGTTTGCCATTTGATTCGTTATCATGGTGCTTGTTATATGTCATTTGTGCAAGTTAGCGTGATATTCATGTATTGATGTATCTATCAACTATGAACAACTCAAAAATAAGCCTATTAGATTGTATCATTAAATGAATCTGAACCATGTGTGTTTTTACCCGAATCAAACCAGCCCAATACTTCCACCGTGAAGTGGGGTCCGAGGGTAGAACCGAGATGTACACAGACCTGTAATCTACCCCAAGAAAGTGGGTCCCGACTCCCGAGTGTGTGTTTTTAACCAAAAACCAACCGGATCAAACCAGCCCAATACTTCCATTGTGAAGTAGGGTCCGAGGGTAGAATTGAGATGTACACGGACCTGTCATCTACTGCCCCAAGAAAGTGGGTCCTGACTCCCGAGTGTGTGTTTTTGTCTTTTTTGTTCATGCATATGTTGCTGAAATTCATAGATCAAACGATGGCGCTGTTGATGATGCAGGTGCTGGGAGTTTATGCAAAGATAATGTGAAGAAATAACTAACAACTTTCATGAGGTGAAGCAAATGTTTATGTAAATGGATCAACAACACTCATAAGGAAAAGACCAAGGAGTAAAGTGATAAGTGATAGTGTTGCAAGTGTTCTATTGGTATCCTGAAGGAGTATGATCTTATTTATTTAGTTATATTTTTTTGTAATCTGTAGTCGAAATTCGAAACTAGTATTTTGCAAACGACCGAATGACTTATACGTGTGCGTTGTTGCATCAGGACATCAAATTATAACAATGGGTTAATTGTAGGCTCGTAGCCTAAAAGGTTGTTTATCAAACGCTTACCGGTTAAGCGTTTACAAAGAGCCACTGTCCTCACTTACCTTATTGGGTACCATTTTTGGCAATTATAATGAATTGTTGGTAAACATCTTTTACTTGGAAGTAAATTACGTCTTTCGTCCTTATGGTTTGTTGAAAATTTCAATATTCATATTTGTGATTTTGAAATTATAATTTTGATCAATATGGTTTTAATTCATTATTTTCGTTCTTACAATTTATTACGTTATTATTTTTTATTCCCTGTGATTTAGAATTCATTTTTTATTTAAATCATCATACTTAAAAGTGGTAGTTAATCTCTAGGATGAAAATATATATGAACTATAAACTATATGGACGAAAACCAAATTTTTTTTTTTTGGAAGAGGTATCCCAGACCACATTGGGCCTAGACTAATCCTCGGTAATTTTTTGGCCGAAGCCCGACTGCTAAAGCATGCAGCCCGGGGTCGAAGCCCTCGTACCTCCAGAATGCGTCCCCCAGGACTCGAACTCGGGTTCACCACTATGTAGTGCCCAAGCCTTACCACTAGGCTAACATTCCTTTGGTAACGAAAACCAAAATTTGGAATCACAAGGATGAGATCAACAATTTTTAGCAAACTACAAGGACTAAAACATAAATTTTCTTCTACTTGGTAAATGCTTAGTAAGATTTTACTCTCTTATTGTGATTAAGATTTGTGGTCCTTGCTATGACTTTTATGGGATAAATCCTCATTCCATATCATCCTCATTTGGCAAGTTAAATGAGACTTGGTAAACGATTCTTGGTAAACATTTAGTAAATGGCTTTAAGACCAAACAATAAACTAAATTAGACAAACCTAGTATATTCCCTCAATACTACTATACTAGGATTTGAGCCTATAACGAGTGAAATGTACTTTGACCGGTATTGTCGACTTACCATCACAGTAGACTAAATTAGACAAACCTAGTATATTCCCTCAATACTACTATACTAGGATCTGAGCCTATAACGAGTGGAACGTACCTTGACCGGTATTGTCGACTTACCATCACACTACCGTCATTGTATTTTCCACCGTTGCCATGGCCATCAATTAATATCATTATTATGTACTATTTATTAATTAAGAAATAAAATATGTATTTTTGTAATTTATCATTATTTTATTATCATCATGAAGTTTTTGTTTATAAGGTTCACCTGAGCTTAGCCAGACTACATTCTTGGTATTTTTTACCGAGAGCTAAAGCATGCTCCCTGAGATCAACACTCATTGGCCCCTGGTTGCTCACCCTCGGATTCGAACTTGGGTTGGTTGTTATACCTTTCACAAGCCTTAACTAGTAGGCTGCCCCGTTGGGGTTTATCATTATGAAGTTATATTAGTAAATAAAACAAAAACATTCCAGTCTTTTGGGCGAGATTTCATTTTAGATCTTTTCAACCAAAATACATGGTCAAAGACTCTAATCGGTTTGGAGTTTATTCAACTTTCATCAAATTCAAATAAAAGAGCAAATTAACCATAATATTATGGGTCTTATAGGGTATATATGTGCATGCCAATCATAAGTTAGACTATGCTTACGGATTTTGATTCGTAGAAGTTAAGAAATCGTCCTCATGGGTCAAACCAACGCGAAAACATAAATAAAGGAGGCTTGGTGATGGTTTTCTTTTATATTTTTAACTATTGAAATTTGTCAAAAAATTTATAAAGATTATCCGACTGTAAAAACATTATAAGAAAATTATAAGATTTTAAAAACTATGTCAATTTTATGTAATTTGCCAAAAATGATTTGAATACCTTGATTTAAATTTGTTTAATGGTTAACACATAAAAAATAAGTTTCGGTGATCAATAACTAAAAAAGTTGGGAAACAAAGGGTGCGATGACAACATCCAAAAGGTTACAGAGTTGTAGGCAAGTTGAGGACGTTGATGAGATAAGAGATTAGTGGGGAGGGTGAGAACACGGTTGTAATTTGTAAAGAGCAGAAAGTGGGAGGTGATGCATAGATGAAAGGTAGTATTATAGTGGTGGTTTACAAGTGGGATGGGTTGCGAGGGACGGGGTATTGTGGTGTGTGTATGTTGGTAAAGGGACGGTTACTTTTAGTTGTGTTATAAGAGTTGTATGATAAACGTCTTTTGCCTAATGAATTTTAAATTTCATAAAATCTTGTCAAATGATGCTTTTGGAGTATCGTCACGGAGTACTAAGGACCACAATGTTGGAACAAAGAAGTACATGCGAAGGTTAAAATAAAACAAACTCATTTTAAAGAGTTGGTAATGTGCAAAGACGACAAGGAAATGAGTAGGCTTGAGTTATAATTAACATTAAGAGGAGAGGGTTTTTGAATGGCGGTGGACCTATAACTTTTTTCAAATATAGAGATACTTTTCATAAGAGACAAATATAGAGATAAGAGACAAATATAGAGATATTTTTGAAAGTAGTTACTCCGTTGGTCAGTGTGCCATACCCTCGGGTTTGGCCTTTACCGTTTCCACCAAAAGTCACAGCAGGACCTTTTTCTTCACGGTAGTTAGAGAGGACAGATTTAGAACCAGTCATATGTCGAGAGCATCCACTGTCCAAGTACCAGATGCCCTTATCCTGTAAAATTTAGAGTTAAAGTTTTTCTTGGTACCCATAGAACTATGGATCCAGAATTATCAGTAGGACTGGTGGAGTTAGTGGCAGCCTTTACTGAATTACCAGTACTAGAGGCTGGAGTCTTGACTGAGGAGACAGTCTTGACAACCTTCTTTCCTTTGACTGAGTTATCAGTCTTAGGATTTTTCTTTACCTTAGCTGATTTTTCAGCTTTGGTAGCATCAGGACACTTACTCGCAATATGGTCATTTAATCCACAGTGATAACATTTGCGATATTGAAAGCGTTTAGTGAGGTCCAGGAAGTCTTTGAACTTCAGATGAGCAGGACCAGTACCAAGTATGCCTTTAGCATTGGACAGAGGAGGAATTGGTTTCTTCTCCAGGGTCTTTTGCTTTAGGTCGATCTTCAGTCTGGGAACAGGATTTTGAGAAAAAGATTTTGATCCTGAGACTGAAGGACCACCACCCAGAACTTTGTTCTTGGGTTTAGGACTCTTGGTCTTTGAAGGTGTTACAGTTTTGGATTTTTCCTTGGCTGTTTTCTTTTTGCTCTTAGGAGCATCTTCAGTGTGTGTGTTAGAAGAAGAAGGGATGTTTTCAGGAGCATTAGGATCAGGGATAGAAGAAACAAACATTCCAAATTTAAGCATGGAACGATCAGGTCTAAGACATCCACTAGTGAATCCAAGACCCTTTTTGTTTTTGACATTTATCCCTGAAGCTAGTATTTCATCAACTTTCTCAGAGGCGTCACTCCATCCTTTGATGGTGACTTTTTCAGCATTTAACTCACCCAGGGCTCTTTCTTTGGCAGCAAGAGCCGTTTCTCTTTCAATACAGAGGGTTTTATTAACAGTGACCTGGTCTTTATAGTTTTCTTCCAGAATAGTAAGTTGTTTTATTTTTTCTTGGCACTCTCTGAGTTGATCACGAAGATCAATATTCATCTTCTCAGCAGAGGTTTTACCATTCAGGGCTTTGTAGAGATCAAGAGTAACCAGGTCCAGCTGAGTTAAGCTTTCAAGAGGGACAAGAGGAATAGGTACCTGACTGGCAGAATCAGTAGCAGAGGTGGAAGCTTCAGGAGCTTCAGTAGGAACCTCTTCAGGAACCTCTTCTATCTTAGCCATAAGAGCTAAGGTAGGTTCTTCAACAATGGCCATCAGTGCCACTGGAGTAGAGTCTTCTTCATCAGATGACTCATCAGAGGAGACATCATCGCAATCGTAGTCTTCTGCGATAAGACCTTTACCTTTGCGCTGAATTTTCATCTTCTTGTATTTTTCTTTCAGGCGCTGGTATTTGGGATTTTTGGAGGAAGATTTGGTAGAGGAGGGAGCAAACTGACTTTTCTTGTACCTGCAATCATTAGTAAAGTGTCCTTTGCCCTGACAGTTGTAGCAGATAGCAGTAGCCTTATCAACAGGTTCTGATTTAGGCTTGTCAGTTATAGAAAGAGGTTTCTTTTTATGGAAGTTTCCCTTTTTGGCAAACTTTTTAAAAGATCTAGTTAATAAAGCAAGGGATTCATTGAAATCAAGATCTTCTGACATGTCAGAGTCAGATGATTCTAATTCAGTAATAGTTACAGAAGAAGAGGAAGCAACAATAAGAACTGAATCAGAGACCAGTGCAACAGAGTTACTTTTGGTATCTTTAGTATCTCTTATGAGATCCTTTTTCAGTTTCTTATGTTGTTCACGGTTTAGAAGAATACCGTACAACTCACTAAGTGTGAGTGTCTTTATGTCTTTTGACATAGTTAAGCAGGAGGTGTAGATTTCCCAATGTTCAGGAAGAGCTTCCATGAACTTGGTAACCACCTCAGAGTTAGGATAGGTAGTACCGATAGTCTTCAAGTCAATCAGGAGACAGTTGAATATCTGATGTATCTAGGAGAGAGTTTCATCCTTCTGATGAATAAAGCTTTCGTATTGTCGAACCAAGAAAATCTTTCTTGATTCCATGAGAACATCAGTACCTTCATATTGAACACAGAGGGTGTCCCAAATCTCTTTAGCAGAGCGAAGGTGACAGACAGAGTGGAATACATCATCAGGGAGTGACATGGCAATGAGAGACCTAGCCTTAGTGTCAATGTTGACCAGACGTCTGTCTTCATCATTCCAGTCAGTCACAGGTTTTACCAGTTCCCTTTCAGGTAAAGCTGGTTGGTTGCCTGCAGCAGGAATAGCATGAACGGTTTGTGTGGGCACATGTGGTCCATTTTCTAGAAAGTAAGGAATCTGGGGATCAGAACCAGAAAGAAAGAGTTTTATCCTGGTTTTCCAAAGAGAGAAGTTATCTTTGTTAAACCTTGGAGGTTTTCCAGCAGAGCCGGTATCAACGTAGTTATCCTTAGCTTGAAGAGCCATGGATTAAGAGAAGAGAGGATCACAAGATTTTTCTTAGAGAAGAAAATGAGAGCTTGTATCTATTTGCTCTGATACCACTTGTTGGTCCCAATGAGGTGACCTTCAAGTAAGGATAGTGTATGGGATTATAGAAGGGGGGGGGGGGTTGAATATAATCACACAAAATTTCACTTTTAAATTCTTTGTTATATTAACAATATGAATTTACAGATTGTTGCGGAAATAGAAAAGACAATAAGTCTAAACTAAACAATCTAAGTTCTTTCACTATGCACTAGAGTGAGAAGATGAGGAAAGAAAGAAACTAGAGGGAATAAGAAAGAAAGGATTAGGGTATTTTTAGGATAAAGAAGAAGTATGAAGAACATCTCTTCAAGCCCTATTTATACCCAATGCATTAAATGCATGCAGACTCACTTTTGTGTACGTGTCACATTCTAAGTGGTCCTTTGTACTATTTACTATAAACAAATACTCTTTGCATGGTGTGCAAAAGAGGTAGTGTGTAAACAGTTGCCTTGAGGTCTGATAAGTACGGAGGGAACAGTAAAGAGACTGTCCTTATGTACTTTTGTGTCAGTAAAGGCGGATAATCCTTTTGTGCATTAGATTAAGACATTACACTAATCCTTCAGGATCAGGATACTGATCAGTGAGGAAAGCTCTGATATTGATGATGTTCAGAGGTCACTGTATCCTGACGCGTCTTCAGGATGTCATACGAATTTGAGCAGCCTGCTATCACTGAGTTCCGTCTTCAGATCACGAGCATGATGGTCCTGTCATTAGCTAATTCTTCGACTTCGCTGATGGTTCTTTGAGTATGTCTTTAATGTCTTCAGGAGGTCTTCACTTCAGTGGACAGGATCAGTAGACTGTAGAACAGGCTCGTTCGTCTCCTGATCCTGATCCTGAACAGTATAAAAATAAGTTACAGCATAAGTAACATGGAATAACACTGAACAATCTCAGTGATAATTCCTCAAGCTATAACAGAAGTAAAAACCTATTCACTAAGTAAAGATTCAGGATAATTATCATTTCATCAGGTCTTAGGAGAGCTGGATCAACAAAAACTATGTCAGTTTTATGTAATTTGCAAAATGATCTGAATACCTTGATTAAAATTTGTTTAATAGTTATTAGTTAACACATAAAAAGATAAGCTTTGATGATCAAGAACTAAAAAAATGGGAAACAAAGGGTATGATGACAACATCCAAAAGGTTACAGTGTTGTAAGCAAGTTGAGGACGTTGATGAGATAAGGGATCAGTGGGGAGGGTGAGAACAATGGTTTCAAAGAGAAGAAAGTGGGAGGTGATGCATAGATGAAAGGTGACACGTGATAGTGGTGGTTCACAAGCGGGATGGGGTGCGAGGGGTGGGGGTATTGTGGTGTGTGTATGTTGGTAAAGGGAGAGTTACTTTTAGTTGTGTTATAAAAGTTATATGATGAAAGTCTTTTTCATATGAATATTAAAATTTATGAAGTCTTGTCAAATGATGCTTTTAGAGTATTGTCAAGGAGGACCAAGGGCCACAATGTTGGAACAAAGAAGTACAGGGCGAAGGTCAAAATAAACAAACTCATTTTAAAGAGTTGGTAATGTGCAAAGACGACAAAGAAATGAGTAGGCTTAAGTCATGATTAACATTAAGCCACGAACCGAATCAACTGAAAGGATAGGAGCGATAGCAACTCACCTGAAAGGAAACATAGGGTATCATCGGCAGTGGACCCAAATTTTCTTTCAAAACAATGAGATTATTTGACTATAAGAGACAACTGTAGAGATATTTTTCACAAAATCAATATTAGCCTGATTGGTTTCTTGTTTTTCAAATGTAAAGTCTCGTGGTTGAGTTGTTATTGCGAATTTTTTAGATGCATAATATATTTGATATTAAAAGCTAAAAACTAGAAAAATGACTATAACAGGATTTGAATATGAGACCTCACATTTGAAGATCAAGGAACTAACCAACTTTAACAAAAGGAACTCACGTCTTTATCGTAGTTTCAAAATATACATGATGATACACAACAAATTGACACCTTAACACTTTTACAACCCTATAAAAATTTACAGTACAACGGGGGAACGAAATAGTGGCGCGTGCCACCATATGTGCTACACTAGGTCCATCCATGGAGGTTGTAAAGGAGTAAGACGACAACGATGTCCATAAACAGTAGTTTAGGGTGACTAGATCTTGATTGAGGCGTGTATATATGTAAAGCGGATATAAACGCACCAGTTTCAGATTATCGTAAGTCTGCAATAGATAGATTGTTTTTAATTTCCGTCCTAGTACCATGTTTTATCTTGCATAATCATGTGTTCTTTTATGTATTAGTCATAATTCTTATTTTACCATCTTTGTAATTTATGATGTTTGTCTCAAGTTCTTTACCTATTAAATATTTCAAACTTTTTTACATCATGGCAAGCTTTTGTAAACCAAATTTTATGACGAAAATAGCATGTCTATGCACTAAAAAAAACTTTGTATATTTCATAAGAGTATCTCCAATGGATCGACATAAATCAAAATTTGAAGATTACAGTGTTCCATCCGTCCAAAATAAATTACTTTATACCCGTTAAATTCTTGAAACTATATAAAGATGCAGTGCTTGATTTTTGAAGAACAAATATTAGACCCCACCCAAATCCAATTTTTATTTATAATTTTATTTGAAAAAAAGTACATAATGAATATTTTATAACTATATATAAAAATTATCAATTTACTAAAATTGACTTTTTAATATTTATTTTTAAATACAATTTGTTTCTTTCTTTTTTTAAAGTCAATACTTTTAATGTTATTTATCAAACTTATTTTCCTTTTTATCCAAGATTCTCCAAATTTAAAAGTTAAATAATAATCAGGACTTTGATATCGATAACTCCTTTTAACTTTTTTTACGGTTTAATTTATCAAATAAAAAAGAGTAAATTGTCGAAAATGGTAACATATATGTCTAAAAAATTCAACCAGGAAAGGTATATTTTTTTTTTGCCGTAAAAGGATTATGCATTTGATTTTGTCAAAAAAGAGGAAACTTATCATCGGTTACTTAAATTACCGGTTATAACATGATAAAGTGTCAAAGTTTGATGATGTGACAATATACGTGGCCTAAATAACTTTACGGTAAATTGCCGAAAATGTAACATATATGTCTAAAAAATCTAATCAGGGGAACATACAATTTGTTTTTGCTTTATGCATTTGATTTTGTCAAAAAATTGGGAATTTACTTTTGAGGTTAAAAATCATACGTGTAAAAGGTAACCGACTCAAGCAGGTTAACAATATGAGTTTCAGGTAAGTTCCCCCATTTTTTACAAAATTGAGTGCATGATCCTTTCTTGGCAAAAAATAAATTTAGGTTACTTCGATTAGATTTTTTAGACATTTATATTACCTTTTTCCAACAATTTGCTTAATAGAAAAATATATATTTATTTCCCCCAAACGTTATATCTGCAGCAGAAAACCCTTTTAGATGGTGGTGTTTGTTCTCTTCAGTAAAACGGTCTCCACAATCAATTGTAAGTTGAACGAAAAACCCTAACTTCAATTCGCACAGCTTTTCGTTTGAATTCATACGCACATTGTTAATTTTGGATATTAAAGCTCACAATTTCACACAAAACCAGTTGAATTTAGTGCGATTTTGTCTAAAAAAAAGGTTGAATTTTTTGGGAGTCTGAAGTGAAATTAGCGATCGAAAGATGGTTATCAGATGTTTAATTAGCTTCAATTTGTAGTGCGTGGTTCAAAATTTGATTTCGGTTAGCTTCTGCTTACTTCAAGGTTCAAAGCTCTAATTCTGTCTTGAAATTTGGTATTTATGTGTTTTTTTTTTTTTTTTTTTTTTTTTGGTGAATTTGTAATCATTGGTATCTGTTTTGAACTTTTGGTACTAAGAAGGGGGAATAATAGCTTCATCATAGTTGGTTATAACATCTTGGGCCAACCCTACCAGATATTGTCCTTTTTTTGTGTGTGTGAAGTCCCTTATAAGGCAACATTCGTTCCCCAATGTGGGATCTTACAATACAGGTTATCACGGGTTGAAAAAGCAAATAAGCAGATTTTAAGTGTTTGGGTAGAGGTGCACGGGTTGAAAACACAAATAAGCAGATTTTAAAGAAGTTGATCTGCTTTTTCCAAAAGGTAGATAAAGCGCTTTTTGAGAAAAATAACAGATAAAGGACTCCCAAACACCCCCTAAAACCGTGAGTTCAGGTGTGTAGACAAATTGGATAATATCTGGTACGGTTGGCCTGAGATGTTTACGTGGTAGTCTTTCCAATATCAGTACTTCTAGAAGAAGTAGAAAGACTACACAAACAGTGGTAGGGGTTGTTTGTTTAAAAAAAACTACCTCTTATAACCTCTTAAGTCTGAAAATTAAGAGGTTTGCAGACTTAAGACCGTTTGTTTTATTTTCAGAAAATTTCCTGAAAACCTCTTACAGTCCTCTGAAACTTTAAGAGGTGCAGCATCCACCTCTTTTTTTTAAGATGTAAAATCAGACTCTAGGCCTCTTAAAAAACAAACGACACTGTACTCTAACATGCTTTTCACTATTTAAATTCTTCTTTTTTTCGGATGGGTTTCTAACATGTCTACAGGATTGCTGCAATGGAATTAGCCGATTCCATGGAAGGAGATGGTGTTTGGATACCCTTAACCCCAGCCCCAGTAAAGCCAATTCCAACCGAATTAGGGTTAGGGTTAGGGTTAGAATTAGGGTTAGGTTTGCATTCAGTTCAACCGATGGGAGGTCGACATAACTGCAAGGCGGAATTACTTTCTGGACAGGGAACTGGAAATGAGAATCTAAATGGGGGATTTCAATTTATAGGTTCTTTAAATGCTAATATTGGGTATTTGGAAAGGAATGGAGTTAATGAGATGTACGAATTGAAGGATGGCGTTCATGAACATGAAGCGGCTTTGGGTCTAAAGGATCGTAAAAGCAATGCAGCGGATCCACGTAAGCTGTTTTTACTCCACCTTTAGGTTTTTTGGAACTTCTGGTGTGTGAAACCGTGTTGTTAATGCGTATAAAAAACTAAAAAGCATGATCCTGTGTTTTTGGATTTGATTTAGTAATTAGTTTATTGATTGGACTTCCATTATTGAGAATCAAAATGAATTTCGAAAGTCAAATTGGATATGATTTGTAATTTTGTATTATTCTTTTAGCACAGAAATCTTTCTATTTGTAGTACTTGTGTATAATCTACTATGGTAACTGGATTTTTTAAGTTGAAAGTAGTTTGACTTTTTCAAAGTCAAAGTCTTTTTGGAGGAGGGAGTATGAGATTAATGACTCTATCTTCTTTCCTAACTGGTCAAGTGGATGCTTGCATAAATACATGATGCGATCTCATTGGCCATTTCAGTTAGGGTTGTTTGTTTACCTCTTAACAGTTCCATTAAGAGGTAGCCTCTGAATCGTTAAGAGGTAAAAATCTTGTTTGGTGAAAAAAAGAACTGCCTCTTAATGGTTCTAAAACCCTCTTAATGGTTATGTATCCTGGGCATCTCTTAACCATTAAGCGCCGTGATTTCATCCTCAACAATTACCAAACAAGTCCATATTTCATTTTACACTATATGACAAGATCCTCTTAATCGTTCTGACCACTTAACTATCCAGCACCAAATCATTCAGCAACTGCCAAACAGCCAGGGTGCTTCTAACGTCTTATTCATTAATCTTGAAATCGTTTCCTTTTTTGCAGATGACACAAGCTATGAACGAGAGGAGGCAGTCAAAGTACCTCATTCTGAGTGTGATGATAAAAACGCACATGGTGTTCATGAGTCACGAGCTGGTGGTATTGGCTCGGTTCCTTCTCCACCCGAGACAAACGCTAACAAGAAAAGGTGTAATGATGGCATTGACCTGAACAAGAAGCCTTCTCCACCCGAGACAAAAGATAGCAAGAAAAGGCGTAATGATGGCATTGACCTGAACAAGAAGCCAAGTCAAAGACCCCGAATGAAAAAACACAGGCCTAAAATATTGGATGAAGATGAACAACCTCAGAGCTCTAATTACGACCTTGGAGGGTATAATTATTTCGGCAAGATTGTTACTTCTAAAAGAAATACACCGAGGAGGAGTAGGTTTCCGAAGGAGTGTCTTAAAGCTTCAGAGGATTTGTTGGGAGATAAAAACGAGGAGCAATCCCATCAACATATTTCGGTCGTAAGAAATCAAGAACTATCTGAAATGCACGTTAGAAGGTTTGTTAACTTTTATCAGCGCCGAAAGAAAAGGAGTTCAAATGTTGCCGGTTTCGTACCTACGCTGCAGGTACATCGGAGGACATTTAATCCAAATCAGTGTCTACAGAATAGTGAAAAAAGTGGACCCATTTTTCCGAGTATGTTCAAGCAACAAAGGGGAAAGAGAAGAAAAGCCACTGTGAACGGAAATTGGTGGAACATCAAGGCTTTTGAAGATGGCAGGAATTATGTTCTAAGATCACATAGAAATTGTCAACAGTGCTGTGGCGGATTGGTTACTGCTCAGAGGGTTCATAGCGCCCTAATCGAGTTTGAGCCTTCCCGTGCGCATGCCTGGGGACATTTAACTGGGGCCATGTTTAGCCCCCAAAACTGCCGGGGATTAGTCAGGCTTTGGCCCGGACACCCTTCTAAGAAAAGATCATATAGAAATTGTTACTCTCTTTATCATGGCTAGTTTACAAGGAAATATTACATGCTTTGTATTTTGTCTGCATTTCTGTTACCTTGTTGGTTATTTTTCAAATTGAAAGCAAATGGCCCCTTAATTTCAAATGCAAGGGATACCTCTGTTAGGAAATCTTAAATGAACAAAAAAATTGTTCGTTTTTTGGAATGGAGCTTTTTTTGTTTGAAGCCGCATTTGTAATTTAGAAGGACGGGTAATGTCAAAACTATGTAGGCGTGCGAGAAATAGAAAGGGTTTACAACAGGGATTATTAAGTTTCATCCATCACTGTTGCAAATAATTGAAGCATTCTTGTAGTTGTATCTGATTACTAATTGCATTAAGAACTTGGTTTAAAAAAGCGTGCATTATGCGCGCATAGTGTGTGATGCGGTAGCTGGAACGCATCCAGCAGCCTGATGCGGTCCTAAGGCGTCCGATGCGGCCTGATGCGCGAGGCGGTCCGATGCGTTTTTTTTTTTCTTTCCCTAGGGTTTTATAGTTGGGTCTTTAAACTTGGGCTTTTAATTTTAGGGCTTTCAAATTTATGGGTTTTTATTTTATTTTCATGGGTTTGACCTACGACTCACACTCACAGCTTCTCAGTTTTTATTTTCGGCTTCTATCTTCTACCTTCTGCCACAAAATTGATTTTTTTTTCTGCTTCTAGACAACTATTGTGTGTTTTGTGTTGTCTTGAACTACTTTTTGAACTGTTGTGTATTTTGTCGAACTTTTTAAGATTTTAATGCCACTTTTTGAACTACTTTATGTTATAAATGATGTATTTTGATAGGTAACTATAACTTATAAGTATCTGAGACCCTTAGCGCGTTGGACCGCATCACGCTTTTTAAAACCAAGATTAAGAATATGCTGAACTCAAATTTCAGATCATCAAACTGGAACTCTGGCACTAAGCACGAGGCTGGTTATGATGCTTTCATGACGGTGCGTTTTCGCCCAATCATCTCAATATCGATTTCACCTCTCACTCAATGTTGATGAAAGAAGATAAGCTTAAAAAGTCCATCAATTTTCTTTACCTCAGCTGGAGCTGGAGTAGTGGAGACATAGTTAACGTAAAAACCGGTAAAACTACAACAGAATCTTCAGCATTCAACGTTTTCAAGATCCAACAACCGAAGATTTTGTTTCAATGTTTCCAAATGTCGCCATAATCTGGGGATTCCCGTCAAATCTCAAGGCAAGGCAGATAAAAGAATCTCTTTGTAAAGCTTTTGGGACTTGGAATAAACCGCTGTGTTTGTTCAGTTTAGCAAGCCCGAATTGGTTTCTGATTTTCTGTAACTGAAATCGAGAATCGAGAAGAAGAAGGATGTGATTTCCGTTTTACACCACCTTTCGGAACTTCTGGAAGGTGGAAAAACCTGTGCTGGTTCTTATGAGGTATATAAAGAAATTTGTGGGTCCCCCATTTCGAAAGCTGAAGCTGTTGGTATTAATTCGAACACCACATTATTAGAAAGTAAGGTCCAAGAAAATGGTTCGTTTGCTATTGCCAATTGACACCAAGAAAGCGGACACCACCAAACAACCAATAAAGAGTACATCAGGTGGCAGCAATTTGCATAGAGGAGAAATGCTAGATATTGCATCCTGCTATGAGACTCGTATCGGAAGTTGCAAACTCCTCAACTCGACACTTTTTCTAGGAGACTAAAGAGCAGTTTGTTTTTTAAAAGTTACCTCTTAAAACCGAACAAACCACACCTAATATTGTTATCAACTTTAAATTTGGGCATAAGTTATTTGGGTCTTACTGTTTTTTGTTTTCATAGATGTAGATGGCCTGTTATAACTCCATGGTTTAGTTTCATGTGTTCCTATAATTTCATATCTATTATAAATAAATCGAAAAAAGGCATCTACATTGTCTCTGGAAAAATCTCTTACGACGGTTATACCCTTGATGAATTATCAAGGGCGAGTCAATGGCAAGCAACAGAAGTTTGACTACCCAAAAGGAACTCTTAGGCCATCATTAGCCGGCATCGGTATGGCACCGGTACCGACGGTGCACACCGTCG
The DNA here is from genome assembly GCA_030169165.1 of Centaurea solstitialis. Taxonomy (NCBI): domain Eukaryota; kingdom Viridiplantae; phylum Streptophyta; class Magnoliopsida; order Asterales; family Asteraceae; genus Centaurea; species Centaurea solstitialis. The sequence goes on from CM058041.1 coordinate 82,579,159, forward strand.
TGCATGACCGGTACCTCACCGGCAGTGGTGAGGGTCGGTACCCACACACCGACAAAAAAAAGGCGTGCATCCCACCCCTACCCCCCCCCCCCCCTCTCTATCTCTCTCTTCTTTCTCTCTCTACCTTTTTTAATTTTCTTTTTTTTTAATCAATTAATTAGAGGGGTATGGTATTGGTATGGTTAAGGATGGATTGCTATGGTGTTGGTAAGGTGTTGGTAAAGCTGACGTGACGCTGATGTGGCAGCAAAAATGAGAGGTATGAGGGGTACGGCTAAGGATGGCTTTATAAATGCGTCAAGTGTCGTGTACTACTGCATCATATTTGAGTCTTAACTTAAGTTTGCTTGCCTGCTTTAAAGTTCTTTACAACATATTCTCCAAAATGGAGAATCAAAATTCAAATATCTCCAAAAAGAAAATGATATTTAACTCCATCAAATTCTCTCAATTTTGGAGATTTTGACATTAGTTAATATTATTAAAATATTTAATACATGTAAGAAGTTATTTTTTCTATCTCACAAGCATTTAACATCAAAGTTTTTTATTGGTGGGAATATAATAAAAAAATGGTAGTATCATTTTTGGAGAGTAAATTTGGAGGATTTCACTCTCTCTTGTATGCTTCCTCCATTTTTGAGAATCTGTTGGAGCAAAATTTTGCCCAAAATCTCTATTTTCTCTATTTTGAAGAATCTGTTGGATATGCTTCTTGTTGCTGGTATCCACACCGGTATTCCCATATTAGATTGTAGAGTTAATTATGGATGATTTGGTCCCTGTAGTTTGGTGGTTTTTATGGATTTGGTCTCTTAACTTCATTTATTACAGATCTCTAGACTCGAGGTATGTCATTTTAAAAACTAAAACATATTGGCCCCTCTGACAAAGGACCGTCCAACCCCTTCATTAACCTTGAGGGCATTTTCGTTCTTTTCCATTTTTGTCTTTATGCGATGGACCCGTGGACCAATATCGTAAAAACCACACAAACCACAGTGACCAAATCTGTAATTAACTCTAGATTGTATTATCAAATGAATCTGAACCTTGTGTTTTTCTACCAAAAACCAACAGAATCAAACTAACCCAATACTTCCACCGCAAAGTGGGGTCCGAGGGTAGAACTGAGAAGTATACAAACCTGTCATCTACCCCAAGAAAGTGGGTCCCGAGTCCCGACTCCCGAGTGTGTGTTTATGTCCTTTTTGTTTATGCATATGTTGCTGACATTAGAGTCGCTTCAACCGACTCAAACGATACTTGCTGTTGATGCAGGTGCTGGGAGTTTATGCAAAGATAATGTGAAGAAATAGCTAACAACTTTCATGAAGCAAATGTTTATGTAAATGGTTCAACAACACTCATAAGGAAAAGACAAAGGAGTAAAGTGATATTGAAGACAATAGTAATAGTGTTGCAAGTGTTCTACTGGTATGCTGAAGCAGCATGATCTTATTTATTTATATCTTATGTAATCTGTAGTCGAAATTCGAAACTAGTATTTTGCAAATGACCGAACCGTTGTTCTAAGTGTGCGTTGTTGCATCAAAACATCAAATTATAACAACGGTTAATTGTAGCCTAAAAGGCTCTTTACCAAACGCTTAGTGCATGGTTAAGTGTTTACACAGAGAGTCATTGTCCTCACTTACCTTATTGCCTAACATTTTCGGCAATTATAATGACTTGTTGGTGAACATCTTTTACTTGGGAGTAAATTACGTCTTTCGACTTACCATCACACTACCGTCATTGTATTTTCCACCGTTGCCATGGCCACCAATTAATATCATTATTATGTACTATTTATTAATTAAGAAAAATATGCATTTTTGTAATTTGTCATTATTCCAGTTTTTTTCAACCAAAATACATGGTCACTCTAATCGGTTTGAAGTTTATTCAACTTTCATCAAATTCAAATAAAAGAGCAAATTAACCATAATATTATGGGTTTTATAGGGTATATGTGCATGCCAATCATAAGTGAGAGTATGCTTACGGATTTTGATTCGTAGAAGTTAAGAAAATCGTCCTCATGGGTCAAACCAACGCGAAAACATAAATAAAGGAGGCTTGGTGATGGTTTTCTTTTATATTTTTAACTATTGAAATTTGTCAAAAAAATTATAAAGAGTATCCGACTGTAAAAACGTTAAAAGAAAGTTATAAGATTTTAAAAACTGTGTCAGTTTTATGTAATTTGCCAAAAATGATCTGAATACCTTGATTTAAATTTGTTTAATGGTTAACACATAAAAAGTTAAGCTTCGGTGATCAAGAACTAAAAAAGTTGGGAAACAAAGGATACAATGACAAGTTGACAAGATCCAAAAGCAGGGGCGTAGCCAGAACTTTATTTTAGGGGGGCTTCAAACAAGACGAAAATGTGAAATATATGTTGAATTAGTGTTGGGCTTAGGTGAAGATTTGTAATGTTTATCGATTGACAAAAAACATGAATATTATGACTTTTGTTTGTAAAATGTTAGAAGAATGATAAATCTATTAAATTATAGTGTTAAGTCAAAAACATATTTTTATCACTAAATCATCATTTTCACTAGTTTATTAATATATCATAAATAACATAGGTATTAATACATAAATACTATATTATATATTATATAAAGATGATAAGTAGAATTCATAACTAAAAAGTTAAAAAAATAACGTAATTAAAAATCTACGGTTCAAATTCAATTTTAATGTAATAATTTTAGGCTATTTTAGAAACCCATTATTTATATACTTCAAAAGTATGTGAAATATGTGAATATTTATTTATATTATTATGATTTTTAATGTAATATTTTTTTCATAAAATGTATAAGATGAAAAAAACAATAAAAGATTATCATTAATAATATAAACAATATTAGAAATCAATGCAGGTTAGAGTTTTAAATATTAATATACTCTAACAAATAAAATTAAAATTTGAAAATTTGACAAATGTAGAAACTACATAGAAAAACAACTTTATATTAACAAAATAGACAAAAAAAAAATTAGAATTAGAAATGTCCAAATGAAAATTTTGTAAAAGTAAAAGAAATAAAATAAGAGAAAACACTTAGAGGGGTTAATTTTGTAAAAGTAAAAGAAATAAAATAAGAGAGAGCACTTGGAGGGGTCGAACCCAGGTCAGCAAGATATAGAAGAAAGTACCAACCACCTGCGCTACAACTACAGATGTGAAATAATCCTATTATCTACTATATATAATAAACAGTTAGGGGGGGCTGAGCACCAGCCAGCCCCCCTACTAGCTACGCCCCTGTCCAAAAGGTTACAGAGTTGTAGGCAAGTTGAGGACGTTGATGAGATAAGAGATCGGTGGGGAGGGTGAGAACACGATTGTAAAGAGAAGAAAGTGGGAGGTGATGCATAGATGAAAGGTAGCATGATAGTGGTGGTTCACAAGTGGGATGGGCTGCGAGGGACGGGGGTATTGTAGTGTGTGTATGTTGGTAAAGGGACGGTTACTTTTAGCTGTATTATAAAAGTTGTATGATAAACGTCTTTTGCCATATGAATTTTAAATTTCATAAAATCTTGTCAAATGATGCTTTTGGAGTATCATCACGGAGTACTAAGGACCACAATGTTGGAACAAAGAAGTACAGGCGAAGGTTAAAATAAAACAAACTCATTTTAAAGAGTTGGTAATGTGCAAAGACGACAAGGAAATGAGTAGGCTTGAGTTATAATTAACATTAATGGTGGTGAACCTATAACTTTTTTCAAATATAGAGATATTTTTCATAAGAGACAAATTATACAAACTCATCATATCCATTCATCTAGTCTAACAGATGTTTGATTTTATTTTTTTTCCCTAATTTAAAATCATAATCATAATTAATGAATATTATCATCTTCAATATTGTTTCGCTCAAAATGTGTCGTTTTAATTCACAAAACTAAGCCTTAATTTTTCAAAAGAAAATACCGCAAGCGTACGGTGTCGTAGCATACGGGTCGAACACGGGGAGGCAATGGACTAAGCACGGGATTACACCTCTAGCGTAGCTAGTCGTGCGAAATCAGTTTTCAAAGATTGTTGTTTAAACTAGGCGAGAATTGAAACTAATTACGATTAATCTAGATAACCAACAACGACCTAAGTAATCTAATAGCTAAATTAACCAAATAATAACAACAAGGATCAAAATCTAGCATACGATTAGTTAAGACCTAAAACAATCAAAACTACAAACCTAGGGGACACTTAACTACGGGAAACTGGGAACACCAATCATAAGGGGTGATGAGCATCGCGTTGAATCTTCTAAAGTGGGATTATTGAGTACAAAAGAATCCAATTCCCCCTTCCGAGGCTAAAAGGATCGTTCTCGACGGAGATCGGTTATTTCCATACCAATTCCCGTGTAAGAACGGTAGCTCAATAAAAGTCCCAATTGATCAAGCACCTATTTCCATGGTAAGAGACCAATTTCGAACCAATTTATCAAGTAGAGATCAAACTTCCATTCAATCAACACTAGAACCAAAACAATTTAAAACTCACGACTTAGGTGAAATCACTAACTTCCGTCAGATGATTTCACCAAAAGGGGCGTTTGTTGAAAAACCATTGAAAAAGAAACCCAATTGATTCGACCTAAATTGAAATCATACGACACTCATTACACCTAATGATCGAATGGACAATCTAAACTACGCTAAAAACATCGGAAACGAAACTTGAAGGTGAATCTACACATAACCCAAATCCAAATAAAATCAAGAACAATGATCATTATACTAGAAATGACAATAAACCTAATAAATTCAAAAACTAGTTTAACCATGAAGTGAATCTTCAATAAGAATAAACAAAACCCAAATTAGCTAATCCTAGAGTGAGAAATAACAAAGATAAGCAATGAATTTAACCATTCATCAATCTAAGATGCAGAAAATGAACAACCCAAAGCTAATAGTGCAGTAAATCTAAGCTAAAAGTGCAGAAAATCAATGGATTCAACCCAAAGTTGCAGAAAATAGCATTAACTAGCACCAAATATCCATAAACAAGAAATTAAAGCAATAAGATAGCAATAGGAGGTTGAGAATAGGGAAAAAGAGATACGATTGCTACCAAAATGCAGATCTTCTTCAAGAATGAATCAATCCATCATCTCTTTGGCAAGAAATCAACCATAGAGCTCTTAATCCTTCTCCCCAACCTCTCTTCTAGGTTCAAAATCCCAAAATTCCCAAAAAAGTAAGATAAAAGTCGGCTACTGAAAGTTGTCCTGAAAACTAGGGCAAAAAGCGTATTTAAACCAAGTACAAAATGACCGAAATACCCCCGAAGGGAAAAAGTACAGCAGCATCAGCAACCCTAGCGGCCGCTAGAGCAAATGGCTAGCGGCCGCTAGCCTTCAAGTCAGCCAGCTTTCTTTTTTTTCTTCGGTCCGGTCCGGTTCTCTTTCTCATGGGGCTTCGAGCTTGCTTCCGTTCTTCTCCTTGCTTGCTTCTTTTCCATCCATCTTCAAGGCCGCATCTCCCTTGATTTCACCGTCCAATCCTCCGCTCGGCTCTTCTCCAATTCCGACCTCCCCGATCTTGTTCGCACCTCCCTCGAACACACCATCACGCGCCACTATAAACTGAAAAGCACTCAAGAAACAAGGTTAAACGCACAAGGGACAATTAGGCGATTTAAAACTAAAACTAAGTAAAAACGCAAAGAAAAGATGCATGAAAAACTAGAAAGGAAAGAAAACTAAGATAAAGAATGCTTAAGGATGAGGATAGAAAACGTGCAAACAAAATACCCACAAGCTAGACCTTCCTTGTCCCCAAGGAAGAGAGTAGCCTAAGAGAAACTAGAAGGGAAAATAAAAGAGCGAAATAAAAATGATAATCTCCACAATCATCGAAACAAATAGACACGTAGCTCTAACAAGCGCACTAGACAATTCGGCTCTCCGTATAAAATTGCACTAAATTACCAAGAGTTTAGACTACTATGCCAAAGGAATACCTAACCGCCAAAGTGCTCGAACCTTCACGATACAACCCAAATAAATCATAAGAAAACCGCGTCGCCTAGGATTCCACAAAAACCACGTAGCCACTAGGGAGAAGGATAGTGATCGTACTCGGATAGGTACTCGCGGTCTCGCTCAATTCACTCAAATGTGTTTATGGGACGGTGTATGCGCTCGAGTCCATCCCAATCAAGAAATGCGCTTTTGTCGCGTTTGAAGTAACTCTCAAGTCTAAAAATCCTAATAAGTTGCATAAAATGAGGTCTTGGGTTAGGCTAGGGGTAAGGTGATTCGGGAGTGATAAGGGCCTATACGAGAGGGTGACGGGGTTTTGAAATGTATTCTTTTTTTTTTTTTTTTTTTTTTTTTCATTATGTGCACACGGGTTAATTCCTAATTCATGACGGACTAAGGCTAAGAAGTTGACCTATTATTATATATATATACATTTTTTTTTTTTTTATTTTTTTTTTTTTTTTTTTTTGTTTTTTTTTTTTTTTCGGTCACCCACAAGCTATGCTTGTTTTAGGGGTTTGATTGATGCAACTACAATTGCAAAATGCCCAATCCAAAGAATTTCGGACCTTAACTCTAAGTGTGCAACCAATTCGGGGGTTAAAGGGGTGTTAGGGGGGGGGGAAAGGGAAAGGTTACGGTTTATTAGGCTCAAAAGGGGTAATCAAATGGAAAATAATATATATATATTTTTTTTTTTCAAGGGTATAAAGAAAGAATGGCCTCTATGCAACCTAAAAGTATTCTAAACGAGAGCTACGTCAAAAACCTAAAGTCGCACCTTGATGGGAGGTAACACACAAGAAAAGAGATGGGATTGATTATAGATGTGTCAATCCAAAGCCCAAACTCTTACGGTTCTATTCTATCCAAGTAGTCACGGCTCAATAAGGGGGGGGCTACGATGATCAAGCTAGTCCTAAGGCAACGAATAATGTTAAGTGGGTCGATACGCGTTAGTGACAAACTAAGGCAAAGAGGCATCCTATCTTATGGTAGTCTTCACTAAAGGTAATAGATTGCAAGGGTATACTAGAGGGCCTAGTTGTCCATTTGTACTTAAAGAGAGCTGGTGACTATAAGTCTCAAGATTGCGGAGATAGATCAAAAATAAATTAGAAGGCAAAATTTTTTTTTTTTTTTTTTTAGAAGGGGGAAAGCATATACAGACACAAAACAAAGAGGATGCAAATGAAAACAAAACCTAAACGCCACCCACAAGCAAAAGGAAGCATTGTCCTCAATGCTTGAAGTGGAATGCATGAATGCATGAAATGCAACTACCTAAATGCAACCTAAAATGCAAAGGTAAAATAAAAGAAGAAAAGCCTACTGTCCGGAGCCGCCGGGGGCGTCCCGGTGGCCGTAGTAACCTCGGTACTCGAAGTACCCGAATAAGTGCCGTTGCATTTCGGAAATGGTTTGCGTGTTGTTATCCACCCGGGAGTTTAGGTTGTTGAATTGTGTAACGATATCGAAGTCCGGGGGGATGTTGTAAGCGTGTGGTTGTTGTGCTTGAGGTGGAATGTCATCCTGCGGATCCTCTGCCACATCGGGTGGGTAGGACCAATCGGTGTCGTCGGCGATTCTAGTGCGATTGGGGTTTGGGAGGAAGGAGTGGTGAGTGAGCTTAGGTCCATATAACCAAGAAAAGCGGCCGGGACCTTGAGGACGGAGCATCCACATCTTTTTCAAAGCGGCGATCGAAAGGGTGTCATCGCCTTCGATAAAGGCGGCATTTTCGGGGAATTCGACCGGGATGGAGGATTTGTGAATGAGGTAAGTGATTAAACCACCACATGTGATTTTTCCGCTATCCCCATCCCTAACCTTACCAAATTTATTGGCGAGGAATGCCGCAAAGTCGAGGTGTGGGGAGTTAGGTGTAATCATGCAGAAAAGGACATAGAGCTCAAAGGCTAAGACGGTCCCGGCATCGTGACGCGCGAGGAGAGTGGTGGTCAAGACTCGATGGGCGATGCGAAGGCACGGATGGCGGACGTTTGTGGCCTTCGCACCTTGAGAATGATAATTCTCACGGCGACCCGAGATTAGCTGCCAAAAGGCGGTGGAGTCAAAGTTGTCACTACCATACTCATCGTTAGGTCCAATGTATTCAATGCCCTCAACCTTGGGACATCCAAAGATAGTCCTGACATCATCAAAAGTAAGGGTGCAATCGTGACCGTTTACGCGAAAGCGCATCCTTTCGCTTTGTAAACTGTAGCGGAAACTGGACAAAAATTCAAGGGTGACACGCCTGGAGGTCTGTGCATAGGCTGAGTAAAGGCCGGATAACCCAATGTTACCTAGGAGGGTTTGCACCCCGTCAGAAACGCCTAGCGCGTTTAAGGCACGACGGTCCACAAATTTCGTGGGAGTGAGTGGACGCCTGTACAATCGCTCAAAGATTGAGGCTTGGCTATCGTCTTTGAAAATAATGCCTAAGGTGTCGGGTCTAGGGACGGGCTCGGGGGCGGGTTCGGAGTGAGAGGAGGAACCTTTTTCACCCCCGGGTCGTTTAGTGCCAATGGTCTTGACACGCTTTGACATTGTGTACGTGTGTGAGGTAGTGACAAACCGAAACCAACAAATAAGCACAAAGGGTGAGGGATACACCCACAAGCAAATAACCAAGCTTAACAATTTATGGAAAGCAAAAGTAAAGAAATTCAGATATCTACACAAGCAAAGCAATTATTTTGACAAGAAAGTAAAAAGGAAAGAAACTACCAAAGAAAAATTAGCACAAAGCAGCAACAAATCCACCCACAAGCTAGCTTAAGCAAGGTTGGAGAGATTGAAGGAGGAGACTTTGACCTAGGTTGAGAAAGATTTGAAAAGTGGTTGAGGAGGGGAGAAGATGGTGAAAGGAGGTTGCAAAAGGGGAGAGAGAGATGGAGAAAGTGAAATAGTGAAGAATGGTGGTGGTTGATGGTGGAATCCGTCAAGAATACGGTGGTAGAGGGTGGGGTTATGGGGGTCGGCGGCTGCAGCAAGAGAGGGAAGAGGAGAAGATAGAATAAAAAGAAAGTGAGGAAGGGGGCGGTTTCTAGGGTTTAAAGGCTGGAAAAAAGGAAGCACAGCGCCGCTAGCGGCCGCTAGAGCAACCGGCTAGCGGTCGCTAGCTTCATTAATTTGTTTTTTTTTTTTTTTAAACTTAGCGGCCGCGAGCAAAAAGGAAGAGGAAACAGCAGCAAAAACGAGGATAGCTAGCGGCCGCGAGAGCAACTAGCTAGCGGTCGCTAGCAATTTTTTTTTTTTTTTTTTTAACTTAGCGGCCGCGAACAAAATAGAAGGAGGAACAGAAGGAAGAGCAAAAAGGGCTAGCGGTCGCTAGAGCAAATTCCTAGCGGCCGCTAGCTTCTGAAATTGAAAATTTTAAGAGAATTTTGTTTTGGGGGGGGGGGGGGAAACGGCTCGTTTCTTGTCGCGAGCTTGACGAAGAATTGTTCAAAGAGAAGGAAGGGATTTGCTCGGGGGTGGAAGGCCAAAGGAGTGGCCTTATTGCCCACCGCCTTGCGAAGGCTCGGGTAACGGAAAGGAAACGGGGCCCGGTATTGGCGTGCCGGCTCGATAGTGCTTAAGCCGCTGTCCATTAACCTTGAAGGTTCGGGACTCGCAAGCTACCTCGACGGCCCCGTAAGGAAAAACACGAACGACGGTAAAGGGGCCCGACCACCGAGAGCGGAGTTTTCCGGGAAATAGTTTCAAACGAGAGTTGTACAATAAAACAAGATCACCTTCCCGGAACTTTCGACGCAAAATACGGTTATCGTGCCACCTCTTAGTCTTCTCCTTAAAGACACGCGAGCTCTCGTACGCATCGAGGCGTATTTCATCGAGTTCGTTGACTTGTAGGAGTCGACGTTCCGCCGCATCCTTGTAATCAAAATTCAAAGCTTTAACGGCCCAAAAAGCCCGGTGTTCAAGCTCAACCGGAAGATGACACGCCTTGCCATAAACTAAACGAAAAGGGGATGTCCCGATAGGCGTTTTAAAAGCGGTTCTATAGGCCCAAAGCGCGTCATCGAGCTTTATGGCCCAATCTTTCCTTGAAGCCGCAACGGTCTTCTCAAGAATGGACTTAAGCTCCCGGTTAGAAATCTCGACTTGACCACTCGTTTGGGGGTGGTAAGCGAGTCCAACCCGGTGTTGAACACCGTACTTTTTCAAAAGAGACTCAAATTTAGACTCAATGAAGTGACTACCACCATCGCTAATGATGACTCTAGGGACGCCAAACCGAGGAAAAATCGTACGCTTTAAGAACTTAGAGACAACTCGGGAGTCATTAGTGGGGGAAGCGATTGCCTCGACCCACTTAGACACGTAATCGACGGCTACTAAGATGTAACGATTAGAGTAGCTAGATGGGAACGGCCCCATGAAATCGATGCCCCAAACATCGAAAAGCTCGACCTCAAGAATATAATTGAGGGGCATCTCATGGCGCCGAGAAATGTTTCCCGTGCGTTGGCAACGGTCGCATTTCCGGACGAAAACCTCGGCGTCCTTAAAGATGGTCGGCCAATAGAAACCAGAGTGAAGAACCTTAGCCGCCGTCTTGCCCGTACCCGCATGTCCTCCGCAAGGTAGGTCATGACAATGCGCTAAAATAGATTCGGTCTCTTCATTCGGAACACAACGGCGGATGATAGAATCGGCACAAGAACGATAGAGGTAAGGGTCGTCCCAAAAATAAAATTTGACGTCGTGAAAGAACTTTTTGCGTTGGTTGGAATTAAGGCCGTGAGGCTCAACACCACATGCAAGGAAATTCACGATGTCGGCGTACCAAGGCGAGTCACAAGAAGCTACGGCGAGGAGGTGGTCATCCGGTAAAGAATCATTGATTGGGGGAGAAGAGGGTGAAGATCCTAATTCTAGACGCGAAAGGTGGTCGGCTACGGAGTTCTCGGATCCGGGCTTATCCTTGATTTCTAGGTCGAACTCTTGTAGGAGTAAAATCCATCTAATCAATCTAGGTTTAGCGTCTTTCTTACTCATCAAGTGTCTAAGTGCAGCGTGATCGGAGTAGACAACAACCTTAGATCCTACAAGATACGTCCTAAATTTCTCAATGGCATAGACAACCGCTAGGAGTTCTTTTTCCGTAGTCGAGTAATTACATTGGGCCGGGTCTAGGGTTTTACTAGCGTAATGTATAGCATGCAACCTACCATTTTTCCTTTGTCCTAACACGGCTCCTACGGCATGGTCGCTCGCATCACACATTAGTTCGAAGGGGAGCGACCAATCGGGCGGTTGAATTATTGGGGCCGAAGTCAATTCTTTTTTAAGGCGCTCGAAAGCATGAAGGCATGCATCATTAAAGACAAAGGGAGTGTCCTTGGCTAAAAGCTCGGTCAAAGGGCGGGCTATTTTTGAAAAGTCTTTGATAAAACGTCGGTAAAAACCGGCATGCCCGAGAAAACTACGCACCCCTTTGACGTTCAACGGGGGTGGTAGTCCCTCAATGATCGAGATTTTAGCCCGGTCAACTTCAATTCCACGACTCGACACAACATGGCCTAGAACGACTCCTTCGGTGACCATGAAGTGGCACTTCTCCCAATTAAGGACGAGGTGCACTTCTTGGCACCGAAGCAAGATTTTAGAAAGGTTAACGAGACAATCGTCAAAATCCGATCCGTGTACCGAGAAATCGTCCATAAAAACCTCCATTGATTTTTCGATGAAATTTGAGAAAATTGCCATCATGCACCTTTGAAAGGTGGCCGGCGCGTTACATAGTCCAAACGGCATACGCCGATAGGCAAACGTGCCGTATGGACATGTAAACGTTGTTTTTTCTTGGTCGTTCGGATGGACCGGAATTTGCAAAAATCCCGAATACCCGTCTAAATAGCAAAAATATGAATGATTAGCAAGGCGTTCTAGCATTTGATCTATGAAAGGCAAAGGGAAATGGTCCTTCCGGGTGGCTAAATTGAGTTTTCTATAGTCAATGCACATCCGCCACCCGGTGACCGGCCGAGTCGAAATCAACTCTCCCTTGTCATTGTTAACAATGGTCATGCCCCCTTTTTTAGGGACTACTTGAACCGGGCTCACCCACGAACTATCGGAGATAGGGTAGATGATTCCCGATTTAAGTAGTTTCAAAACCTCTTTTTTCACTACTTCTTTCATGTTAGGGTTTAACCTACGTTGGGGCTCAATGGAGGTCGCGTGCTCGTCGCTAAGTAAAATCCTATGGGTACAAAACGAGGGGCTAATCCCCTTGATATCGTCAATGGAATAGGCCAACACACTTCTATACTTCCTAAGCACACATAATAACTTATCTAGTTCAATATCGGACAGCAAAGCATTAACAATAACAGGATAAGTATCATCGGCACCTAGAAAAGCATATTTCAGATTAGGAGGGAGGGGTTTAAGATCTACCTTCGGCGATGTCTCAACCTCATTGTTCGGGATGTCCGGAAGGCGCTCGGTTGGTATCTTCTTCTCGAAAGGCGCACTTGCATCAAAGGTCTCTTCAATCATCAGCGCATCACCATCATCAACCAATAGCTCTTCAGAAAATACGGTCTCTAAGGCGTCGGCTATTTGCACGTCATCCATGGAGGAAGGCAAACCCATCGACTTCCTCAACTCGAATTCCACCTTCTCCCTTCCCACGTTCAACGAAAGTCTACCGTTTTTGACGTCAATAATGGCCCCCGCGGTAGCGAGGAACGGGCGGCCTAGAATGATGGGAGTATTGACGTCTTCCACCATCTCCAAAACTACGAAATCGCACGGGATGATAAAATTCCCGACTTGCAACGGTAAGTCTTCCAAAATGCCCACGGGATATTTAATCGAGCGATCCGCGAGTTGCAAAGAGATGTTTGTGGCCTTCAACTCCCCCCTTTGAACCTTGCTCGCAATTGTCAAAGGCATAAGGCTCACGCTCGCCCCCAAATCACATAGGGCCCGATGGATAGATATTCCGCTAATAGAGCACGGGATCGAGAAACTACCGGGGTCCCCGAGTTTGACGGGACAAACGGTAGTGATGAGTGCGCTACACTCCTCGGATAAGATGACTCTACTTCGCCTTTTTGTCGAGATGAGGTCCTTAAGGAACTTTGCGTAGGTCGGTATCTCGGTTATCGCGTCCATGAATGGGATTGTGATGTGCAACTGTCGCATCATCTCCAAGAACTTGCCAAGTTTGGCCTCTAACTTTGCTTTGGCCAACCGGGCCGGGTATGGAACGTTCGGAACCCGAGTTTGAGTAGGAACTTGGGTGAACTCCTTACCCACTTCCTCAACCGAAACATCATCGCCTTGAGCCACCTTTTCACCATCGCTACCCTTTTCCTTTCCTTTATCACCACCACTCGGAATCAAGCCTCTTGTCTTTCTCTCGACTTCTTTCAAAATCTTCCCGTCTCTCAATACAATAGCGTTCATTTGAGCCCTTGGATTGGGCTCGGGTTGGCCCGGCAATTGCCCTTGCGGTCTCGCCGAATTGGCTATTTGTTGGGCCAATTGGGATATTTGGGTTTCGATGATTTTGTTATGGGAGGTCATCGCTTCAAGGCGGGTATTTACTTGCTGCAGTGAATTGTTGAAGAAGTCATTCTTATGACCTTGTTGAAGGATAGAGGTTTCGAGGAGGGTTTCCAAGTAGGATCTTGGCGGGTGTGGTTGGAGTGGGGTGTTAGGAAGAGGAGGGCGGAAGTTGTCGGGTTGAGGTTGTTGGTTTTGGTATTGTGGTTGGGGTGGTGGAGGTAGAGGTGGAGGTTGATATGGTTGTTGAGGAGGTGGTTGATATTGTTGTTGCGGAGGTGGAGGGGGGGGGTTGGTATTGAGGAGGGGGTTGATGGTGTTGATGTTGTGGTTGGTTATTTTTATAGGAGAGGTGTGGGTGGTTGCGCCAACCGGGATTGTACGTTTGAGAAAAGGGGTCATTAACTCGATATTGCCCGCGAGGTTGGAGTTGCAAGGCATTCATTTCTTCCATTGTACAATTCATGGTGGCCGGGCACGCATTGGAGTCGTGGCCTTGCACACCACAAACGACACAAATGTTCGGCGGCTCTTGATATTGTTGATGAGGGGCTCTTGCAAGTTGTGCTAATTTATCATCGAATGACGCACTCATGTTGTCGATCTTTGCCACGATAGAAGCCATGGTGTCGGAATCGGAAGAAGAAGGTCCTTTTGGATGAACCGCGCGCTCATTGGGCCATTGGTAATGATTGATGGCCAGATTTTCGATGAGATCCTTAAGAAAAGCGGGAGTCTTTGTCATAATGGTTCCCCCGGCCGAAGAGTCAATGGCAAAGCGTGCATCCGATCTCAATCCGTTGTAAAAGAGTTGGATTAGCCTCCAATCCTCTATCCCGTGATGAGGACATTGCCGTTGGAGACTTTTGAACCTCTCCCATGCTTCGTATAATTCCTCGGTGCCGCCTTGAGTAAAATTAGTGATTGCCTTCGTGAGATTAGCGGTCTTTCCCGGTGAAAAGAACCGAGTGACAAATGCCTTCGCAAGGCCCTCCCAAGATGTGAAGAAGTTCGGGTCATGACCCTCTAACCACTCCTTAGCGGCATCCTTCAAGGAGAAGGGGAAGAGTTTGAGCCGAATAGCTTCTTCATCCAAGCCATTAATCTTTAGTGTGCCGCATTTTTCGATGAAGGAGTTGAGGTGCTTTGAAGGATTCTCCATTGGTGTACCCGAAAAACGGTCGATCATGATGAAGTTGATCAAACTCGTCTTTATCTCGAAATTATTGGCGGTTTGGTTGGCGGGCCTCGCAATGCATGAGGTGTTGCTAAAGCGAGGCTGAATGAAATCCTTAAGCGTCCGTTGATCAGCCATCCTTGCTTCCTTTAACTTTCTTGCACGTTCCGCGTTTTGCCGTCGACAATGTGCCTCGATCTCGGGTTCAAAGAGTAACTTCTTCTTCACGTGAGATCGCCTAATCATAAACCTTGACTAACTGGAGACACATTGAACAAAAAGGTCAAAGAACAAGCGGGAAACAAACAAGTAAGCATATGAAACAAAGAAGCATGAAAGGAGGGGGAACAGAGGCCTAGCGGCCGCGAGAGCAAACCGCTAGCGGCCGCTAGCCTCGGTTAACGGCCGCGAACAAAAATGAGGGACACACAGACCCTAAACTCAAAGGGGCCTAGCGGCCGCGAGAGCAAATGGCTAGCGGCCGCTAGCTTCTGTCCAGGAATTTATTATTATTATTTTTTTTTTTTAGAAATGACCAAAAACGAGTTAGAACAGATGAGAAAACACGTCCCAACATGCTAAAAGTCATATCCCTTGTCAATCTAGTCGCCTCCCCGGCAGCGGCGCCAAAAACTTGTTTCGCTCAAAATGTGTCGTTTTAATTCACAAAACTAAGCCTTAATTTTTCAAAAGAAAATACCGCAAGCGTACGGTGTCGTAGCATACGGGTCGAACACGGGGAGGCAATGGACTAAGCACGGGATTACACCTCTAGCGTAGCTAGTCGTGCGAAATCAGTTTTCAAAGATTGTTGTTTAAACTAGGCGAGAATTGAAACTAATTACGATTAATCTAGATAACCAACAACGACCTAAGTAATCTAATAGCTAAATTAACCAAATAATAACAACAAGGATCAAAATCTAGCATACGATTAGTTAAGACCTAAAACAATCAAAACTACAAACCTAGGGGACACTTAACTACGGGAAACTGGGAACACCAATCATAAGGGGTGATGAGCATCGCGTTGAATCTTCTAAAGTGGGATTATTGAGTACAAAAGAATCCAATTCCCCCTTCCGAGGCTAAAAGGATCGTTCTCGACGGAGATCGGTTATTTCCATACCAATTCCCGTGTAAGAACGGTAGCTCAATAAAAGTCCCAATTGATCAAGCACCTATTTCCATGGTAAGAGACCAATTTCGAACCAATTTATCAAGTAGAGATCAAACTTCCATTCAATCAACACTAGAACCAAAACAATTTAAAACTCACGACTTAGGTGAAATCACTAACTTCCGTCAGATGATTTCACCAAAAGGGGCGTTTGTTGAAAAACCATTGAAAAAGAAACCCAATTGATTCGACCTAAATTGAAATCATACGACACTCATTACACCTAATGATCGAATGGACAATCTAAACTACGCTAAAAACATCGGAAACGAAACTTGAAGGTGAATCTACACATAACCCAAATCCAAATAAAATCAAGAACAATGATCATTATACTAGAAATGACAATAAACCTAATAAATTCAAAAACTAGTTTAACCATGAAGTGAATCTTCAATAAGAATAAACAAAACCCAAATTAGCTAATCCTAAAGTGAGAAATAACAAAGATAAGCAATGAATTTAACCATTCATCAATCTAAGATGCAGAAAATGAACAACCCAAAGCTAATAGTGCAGTAAATCTAAGCTAAAAGTGCAGAAAATCAATGGATTCAACCCAAAGTTGCAGAAAATAGCATTAACTAGCACCAAATATCCATAAACAAGAAATTAAAGCAATAAGATAGCAATAGGAGGTTGAGAATAGGGAAAAAGAGATACGATTGCTACCAAAATGCAGATCTTCTTCAAGAATGAATCAATCCATCATCTCTTTGGCAAGAAATCAACCATAGAGCTCTTAATCCTTCTCCCCAACCTCTCTTCTAGGTTCAAAATCCCAAAATTCCCAAAAAAGTAAGATAAAAGTCGGCTACTGAAAGTTGTCCTGAAAACTAGGGCAAAAAGCGTATTTAAACCAAGTACAAAATGACCGAAATACCCCCGAAGGGAAAAAGTACAGCAGCATCAGCAACCCTAGCGGCCGCTAGAGCAAATGGCTAGCGGCCGCTAGCCTTCAAGTCAGCCAGCTTTCTTTTTTTTCTTCGGTCCGGTCCGGTTCTCTTTCTCATGGGGCTTCGAGCTTGCTTCCGTTCTTCTCCTTGCTTGCTTCTTTTCCATCCATCTTCAAGGCCGCATCTCCCTTGATTTCACCGTCCAATCCTCCGCTCGGCTCTTCTCCAATTCCGACCTCCCCGATCTTGTTCGCACCTCCCTCGAACACACCATCACGCGCCACTATAAACTGAAAAGCACTCAAGAAACAAGGTTAAACGCACAAGGGACAATTAGGCGATTTAAAACTAAAACTAAGTAAAAACGCAAAGAAAAGATGCATGAAAAACTAGAAAGGAAAGAAAACTAAGATAAAGAATGCTTAAGGATGAGGATAGAAAACGTGCAAACAAATATATATCTTAGTTTAATTAATGAACCATGATAACTATCAATAAATATCACTATTATTTTCTATTATAATGTTTGTATATTTGATACTTCCCCTGTATAGTAGGTTAGGGAGACTAGATCTTGATTGAGGCATGTATATGTCAAGTGGAGATAATCACACAAGTTTCAGATTACGGTAAGTCTGTAATAGATAGATTGTTTTTAATTTCCATCCTAGTACCATGTTTTATCTTGCATAATCATGTGCTCTTTTAATGTATTAGTCATAATTCTTATTTTACCATCTCTGTAATTTATTATCTTTGTCTCAAGTTCTTTACCAATTAAATATTTTAAACTTTTTTACATGGTACCAAGCTCTTCTAAACCAAATTTCATGATGAAAACAACATCTATATGCAGTAAAAAAGAACTTTGTATATTTCATAAGAGCATATCCAATGAATCGACATAAATCAATTTTGGAAGGCTTCAGTATTCCATCCGTCCGATAAAACGACTTATAATTTATGTCCGTTAAGTTCTTGAAACTATAAATATGTACATTTTGATTTTTGAACGACAAATATTAGACCCCACCCCACCCCCGATCCAATTTTTATTTATATTTTATTTATAAAAAACTACACAATAAATATTTTAATAAAAACTGGGTTTTTAATAATCATTTTTCAATACAATTTGGTGCTTTTTTTTTTTTTTAATGTGGTTGAAGTTGATAATTTTTTAGTGTTAAAGTAATTTTAATTTAATTTCAAATTTTGCAAGATGTTATTTAATGAAACTCGTATTCCTTTTTATCCAAGATTCCCCATATTTAAAAATCAAATAATACTTTAAATAATCAAGAATTTGATATCGATAACTCCTTTAACCTTTTTTACGCTTTATTTTATTAAATAAAAAAATATATATTTATTGATTTATTTCCCCCAAACGTTCATCTCTGCAACAGAAAACCCTTTTCCATGGTGGTGTTTGTTCTCTTCAGTAAAACGGTCTCCAAAATCGATTGTAAGTTGAACAGAAAACCCTAACTTCAATTCGCACAGCTTTTCCTTTGAATTCATACACACATTGTTAATTTTGGATATTAAAGCTCACAATTTCACACAAAACCAGTTGAATTTAGTGCGATTTTGTTTAAAAAAAGGTTGAATTTTTGGGAGTCTGAAGTGAAATTAGCGATCGACAGATGGTTATGAGATGTTTAATTAGCTTCAATGGTTCACAAAATTGATTTCAATTAGCTTCTACTTACTTCAAGGTTCAAAGCTCTAATTCTGTTTTGAAATTTGGTATTTTATCTGTTTGTTTTTTGTGTGAATTTGTGATCAATTGGTATCTGTTTTGAATTTGGTACTAAAAAAGGGGGAATCATGCTCTAATTCTGTTTTATGTTTGGTATTTATGTGTTTATTTGTTGTGTGTGAATTTGTAATCATTAGTATCTGTTTTGAATTTGGTACTAAAAGAAAGGGGGGGATCATAGCTTTCAATCATAGTTGGTTGTAACATCTTAGGCCAACTGTACCAGATATTGTCTGCTTTTTTGTCCACACACCTGGACTCACGTTTTTAAAACGCGGTCTGATAGAGGAGTTATCAAGTCCCTTATATGGCAACCTTCATTCCTCAATGTGGAATCTTACAATACAGGTGGGGAACGAAGGTTTCCTTACAAGGGATTTGATACCTTCTCTACCGGACTCGTTTTAATACCGTGAATCTAGGCGTGTGGACAAAGCGGACAATATCTGCTACGAGGGTTTGACCAAGCTATTTCTGTGAGACCGGTGACACCAAAGGCTTTACACATGAAAGTTCACAGCAAAACACTGTGAAGGTAAAAGAATTTCGAACATTCATAGTGAAAACACTGTAAATGTTACGTTCACAGTTTTTTTACTGTGAATGCTCATTTTTTTTTTACCTTCACAGCACTTCCACTGTGAAGGTTCGGATATATATATATATATATTTACCTTCACAGTGTTTTTCCTGTGAAGGTTTGGATGTTTTTACGTTTATTTGGATTTTTTTTACTTTGTAAGTTTTTTTCAGTATGAATGTTCAAATGTTTTTTACCTTCATGGTGTTTTGCTATGAAGTTTCATGTGTTTTGTCTTGGTCTCAACGGTCTCAAGAAAACAGCCAGGTCTCACATGAACTTAAGTCTCTGCTACGGTTGGCCTGAGATGTTACATTGGTAGTGTTTCCAATATCAACACTTTTAGAAGTAGAAATACTACAAACGGTAGTAACCTAACGTGCCTTTCCTAGTTTAATTTTATTTTGATGGGTTTCTAACATGTCTACAGGATTGTGGTAATGGAGTTAGCTGATTCCATGGAAGGAGATGGTGTTTGGATACCCTTAACCCCAGGAAAGCCAATTCCAACTGGGTTAGGATTAGGATTAGGGTTAGGGTTAGGTCTGCATTCGGTTCAACCGATGGGCGGTCGACATAACTGCAAGGCGGAATTGTTTTCTGGAGGACAAGGAACTGGAAACGAGAATCTAAATGGGGGATTTCGATTTATAGATTCTTTAAATGCTAATAATGGATATTTGGAAAGGAATGGAGTTAATGAGATGTATGAATTGAAGGCTGGCGTTCATGAACATGAAGCGGATTTGGGCGTAAAGGATCATAAAAGCAATGCAGCGGATCCACGTAAGCTGTTTTTACTCTAAAAAAATGGATATTTGGAACTTCTGGTGTGTGAAACTGTGTTGTTAATGCGTATAAAAAAAAGCTAAAAAACATGATCTTGTGTTTCTTGGATCTGATTTAGTAATTTTGAAAGTCAAATTTGATATGATTTGTTTATTTCTTTAGCACAAAAATCTTTCTATTTGTTGCACTTGTGTATAATCTACCATGCTAACTGGATTTTTAAAGTTGAAAGTAGTTTGACTTTTCAAAGTCAAAGGGCCGTTTGTTTTTTAAAAGTTACCTCTTAAAACCTCTTAAGTCTGAAAATTAAGTGGTTTTCAGACTTAAGACCGTTTGCTTTATTTTTAAAGAAAGGCCTGAAATCCTCCTACAGTCCACATAACTTTTAAGAGGTGCATCATCCACTTCTTATTTTTTAGACGTAAATTTAGACTTCAGACCTCTTAAAAAAACGACCCCAAAGTCTTTTTGGAGGAGGGAGTGTGAGATCAGTGATTCTGTCTTCTTTTCTAACTGATCAAGTGGACTCTTGCATAAATACATGATGCGATCTCATTGACCATTTCAGTTAGGGTTGTTTGTTTACCTCTTAACAGTTCCATTAAGAGGTAGCCTCTGAATCGTTAAGAGGTAAATCTTGTTTGGTGAAAAAAAAAAGAACTGCCTCTTAATGGTTCTAAAACCCTCTGAACAGTTTTGTATCCTGGGCATCTCTTAACCATTAAGCACCAAATCATTCAGCAACTGCCAAACAGCCAAGATGCTTCTAACGTCTTATTCATTAATCTTAAAATTCTTTCCATTTTTGCAGATGACGCGAGCTGTGTGCGAGAGGAGGCAGTCAAAGTACCTCACTCCGAGCGTGACGATAAAACCGCACATGGTGTTCATGAGCCACGAGCTGGTGGTATTGGCTCGGTTCCATCTCCACCGGAGCCAAAAGATAGCAGGAAAAGACGAAATGACGGCATTGATCTTAACAAGAAGCCAAGTCAAAGAGCTCGAATGAAAAAACACCGGCCCAAAATATTGGACGATAGCAAACCGAAGAAAGTCCCAAAGGCTCAAAAGACTCCACGGGCATCGACCCCGAGACCAAAAACTCCAAAACCCGTAACTCCAAATCGGGTACACGAGAGGAGGAAGCCGGCAAAAAAGAACACGTTCACAGGATCAACGTGTAAAGACGTTGTGGAAGACATCCAATCAGCTTCTAAGTCATCCGTAATTTCCGTTAAGTCATGCAAGCGCTCGTTGGACTTTAACGATCATCATCTAGTGGAAACAGACACAAAGTCTCGTTATGTATCGAAGTTGGATGAAGATGAACAACCTCGGAGCTCGAATTACGACCTTGGAGGGTATAATAGTTATTTCGGAAAGATTGTTACTTCCAAGAGAAATACACCGAGGAGGAGTAGGTTCCGGAAGGAGGAGTGTCTTAATCTTAAAGCTTCAGAGGATTTGTTGGAAGATAAAGACGAAAACGAGGAGCGATCTGATCAAGATATTTCGGTCGTAAGAAATCAAGAACCATCTGAAACGCACGTTAGAAGGTTTGTTAACTTTTATCAGCGCCGAAAGAAACGGAGTTCAAACGTTACCTTGCAAGTATATCGGAGGACTTTTAGACCGAATCAATGTCTACAAAATAGTAAAAAAATCGGACCCATTTTTCCGAGCATCTTCAAGAGAAAAAGGGCAATGAGAAGAAAGGCCACTATGGTTAAAAATTGGTGGTACGTTTTTGAAGATGGAAAGAATCATGTAAGAAGATCGCTTAGAAAGCGCGTACAAATCACCGTAAAAAGTGCGGTCAATAAATCCAAAGGCCATCATAAAGAGATTTTGAAACCTGATAATCTTCATACAGACGAAAGGTTTCTTCATGTGTTTTTAACCAAGAAAAGAAAGCGATCCATACGGCATACTCGTAGGAGGGAAAACATCATGGATTTGCCTATTTTTAAAGCAACGCCTTGTGAAAGTGAAAGAAGGTTGACCGTTTTTAAAGCGATGCCGTATGAAAGTGAAAATGTTTTACGGATTGTGGAAAGCTTCCCGTTGCAAGAGGTTCCGATCCATAAAATCGAGAGTTTTACCTCAGTAGTACACCGGGATGTCCAACTGGTTGATAACCCTGTTGATGCTCTAAAGTCGCTCCAACTACAAGAGGTTCCGGTGGTCGAAAGTCAAAGTTTGGTACCCCGAAACGAAGAAGCCCCGCTTTCTAAAATGGGTAATGAAGCTAATGCCATTAACATCATATTTTTTTTCCTTTGCTAGTTATTTACGCCAAAATATATTTTGAAACTATAGTGAGGACACAAGTTTCCCTTGGTAGAGTAAGTTTGGAAGGCTTTTATTCTACCTCAAACCCATATTCTAGTCCTGTTAGAGTCATTTTTTCTAGTTTTTAGCTTTAGGCTATGTTTGGAAAACTAGCTGATAGCTGATAAGCTAGCTAGTAGCTGATAAGCTAGCATGTGAATAAATTATGTTTGGCAAAAACTAGCGTATGGGTATGTAAAATGACCAAAAAGGCTATATTTGGATATATAATTAATATTAATAAGGGTATAATTGGAAAAAGCTACAAAAAGCTCTCAAAACGCTACTCCAACTAGCGTTTCAATAAGCTAGCCTATGGTCCATCCAAACATGTACTAGCTTATCAGCTAGCTTATTTTTACCAAGGTAATATTTAGCACATGTACACAAAAAAATAAGCTAGCTTATAAGCTACTTTGTGCTTACCAAACAATGCCTTAATTTCAGATTTATTATGTTTCTAAAAGACTTGCAATAATAGGACTCGAACATGAGACCTCGCATTTGAAAAGCAAGGAACTAACTGCTAGACCAATATTAATTTTGTGAAAAATATTCATAGACTTGTTTCTTATAATCAAATGATGCCATCATTGGTTGAAAAAAAAAATTCCTAGGTCCATCTCTGTATGAACTCACTTATGTCTTTTTTATCATGATTGATGCACAGAGTTAAATATCTTGTACGTAAACGGAATGCTCGAGTACTTAAGAAGGCAGCTGGAGAATCTAGACATCAATGGCGAATCCAGGGAACTTGTGGTACGGAATCGTAATTTCAGTGGGACCCTTGTGAAGCCGCCGGATCCTCCCAAGAAGCGTAAAATGAATCCGAAGGTGAACCTTGATGAGGAGTCGTTGAGAATGTGGAAGGTGTTGATGGAGAACGATGGAAGTGAGCCCGTTGAAGAAATGGACGAAGAGAGGGAGGAATGGTGGGAGAGACAGAGGAAAGTGTTTCGTGGACGAGTGGACTCGTTTATTGCCAAGATGCATCTTATCCAAGGTAATATTTAATTGAGTAAATTACATATTTGGTCCCTGTGGTTTACACTATATTGCACCGTTGGTCCCTAATTTTGAAATAGTTATGGAAAGGTCCCTGTGGTTTACACTATATTGCACTGTTGGTCCCTATGCTTAACAGAGTTAGGGTTAGGGACCAATAGTGCAATCTAATTAAACCACGTGGACCTTTTTCGTAATTATTTCAAAATAGGGACCAACAGTGCAATATAGTGTAAACCACAGGGACCAAATATGTAACTTACTCTATTTAATTTCTCTAAATAAAGTAAATAGACCGAACCTTTAATAAATTTGGCATCTAGTCTCAAATTCATGCCACCATGAAAAATTTACTGTTTTGTGGCAAGACACCTACTTAGACCCTGAAAATTTTCGGTTTTGTTAAATTGGGCTGAGATGTTAAGAAGAGGAAATTGTAATTTCGGTCCTGTGGTTTGTTGTTTTTCTTGGTTTTGGTCCATACAAAAATTTTATTTCAAGAAAACACACCCAGTATGCAAAAATGCTTGGTTTTGGTCCCTCCCACTAACGGGAGTTTAAATCCATCCGTTAACTCTCCAATGTGCCTTGCAGACGAGGGTAAAGTAGCTATTTTATATTTGAAATATGAGGGTAGATTTACAAAAAATTATTTCAGTAATGTCATTGCCGTCTCATATTTCATAGATAAAATGACTAATTTACCCTCACGGGCAAGGCATATGGGAGACTTAACATATAAAATTTCATCTCCATTAGTGGGAGGAACCAAAACCAAGCATCTTTGCATACCATGAGGTTTTCTTGCAATAAAAATTTTGCAAGGACCAAAACCAATAAAAACAACAAACCACAGGGACCAAAACTGCAATTTACTCTATTAAGAATTATGATTATAGAGGCTACTCAACCAACGTTACTAAAACCAGCAGTCGGGCGTAATTACTGTTTTCCACTCAATATTTTACTTTTACTTGGAAAAATCTTATGCATATATGGGTTCAAATTGGAAATATTTCACATCTTATTCTCATAAAATCTTCCTGTTGTCTTTGTTTCTCTCCACTAAAAGAAATGTTATTAATGTGCATTGCAAATTCACAAAGAGGGTCAATTCCTTTCTTAAAGTATATAATATTTATGTACGGCCAAACTCACTATCAAATTAAAACCTGTACGGCTGTAACTGATCTAGACTTTGTTCCTTGAATCTTTTTCTTATTCTTGTATCTTCTTTTCTCTTTGCTTAGTTGAATGATATCTAATGGCTTTCTGTTATCTTTCTAGAGTTAGCTAACCAACTAGAAAGTCTTAGTTCTCATATAGACCATTTAAGATAATCATAAATTGTAGCTTTATTACTTATTCTTCATTTCTAGTACGTTTTTGCGCTTTCTATAAGCGGGGTTTAAAGAGTAACTAAGAATATTGCTTCATGCATTCACTCTATTTTCTATATACATCCGGTCCAAAACCCTTGTGCGGAGAAAAGGGGCATTTAATAACAAACAGATAAAGAAAACATCGGAATAAAGAAAGGATAAACAAAACTGGAAGTATGAATAAAATATGAAAGAGAAGAGTGAATCTAAAAATAAGCATGATCCCAGTTTGCCACCTCATTTTAACTTATGTCGGCATTTGCATAATTTGTTTTTTTTTTGTTCTATCTTTATCACTTGGAAGAACATCGAGTGACTTAAGCACATCTTTTGCAGGTAATAGACGTTTCTCACCATGGAAGGGCTCGGTAGTGGACTCGGTGGTTGGAGTTTATTTAACTCAAAACGTGTCGGACCATCTTTCAAGGTATGCACAATGTTTTTTTTTTCAAACCCTTAATTTCAAACGTGATTCCATAAATGTCCAATAAAAAGTGGCTTCAAGTAATTCCGTTGATTATTGAGAAATAGAAACGCCTTCATGGAAAACAACAAATCTACTCTAAAAAATTAAGAGGTTTGCAGACGTAAGACTGTTTTATTTTTAAGAAAAAAAATCTGAAAACCTCTTATCGTCGTGTGAAATTTTAAGAGGTACACCATCCACCTCTTATTTTGTAGATGTGAAATCAGATTTCAGACCTCTTAAAAAAACAAACAACACCTTAGAGTTGACTGTTGACAGTGGTCAATTTTGAATATTTGCATTCAAATTTGTTCGTAAAAAGCGTTATCATGTTACTTTTTGTTGAAACAAAATTACCTTTTATTCCCTTGCTTTCATACTAATTAAGAAAACATAAGAGAGGAGTGTTCACTTATCATGGGGCCCTTTTATCTTATTCATCCTTGAAATGTCTCCCTCTTCAAAATGTCTCAAATAATATTTCACATATCCTAGAAATGTTTTCCTCTTCTATTTGAATTTTTACTCCATTTATTTTATCTTTGTTATAAAGCTTTCTTAACAATAATCTTTCTCTCTTCAGCTCGGCTTTCATGCATCTTGCGGCAAGATTTCCGGTTAAGTCCAGTACCAAAGAAGTTTGTGACTATGGTGAAGTTGAAACAAGCCAAGAATTAATCTGCAGCATTACAAAGGATATGGGAACTACTTCATGTGCTGATGCTATCGATTTAACTCCAATCGCTAAACCTGAACAAGATAAGCCGTTAGTCGATGGAAATTCAAATTCCTTCCGGAAGCTTCTAGACATAGAGGAGGTGGACTTTCTGAAGCAATTTTATGGTTCTGGGAATGATGAATCGCCACTAAACGAGAGAAGAGATAATGGGGATTTGAGTGTGAGCGAAGAAAGCGGAAAGCAAAGCTCGACGTCTTTCGATTTGTCGATTTCTCATGAACCTTGTGATATTGTTTCTGATGTAAACACGGGTTTTTGTGAGATTTCAGTTTTCGAGAACAACGAGAAGGAAGTGGTGGGGGTAAAGAATGGAGGTGATGAGGATCTAAATCGTTCAGAAAGTAAATTGACGGGAAAAGAGGGGGTTTCAAATCCGATTTTGGTTCAAGATAAGCCGTGTGTCGATGGAAATTCAAATGCTTTCAGGACACTTGTCGACATAGAGGAGGTGGACTATCCAGAGCAATTATGTAGTTGTGGGAATGATAAATCGCCACTAAATGAGAGCACGGATAATGGGGATTTGAGTGTGAGCGAAGAAAGCGAAAAGCAAAGCACAACGTCTTTTGATTTGTCGATTTCTCGTGAACCTTGTGCTACCATCTCTGATGTAAACGTGGGTTTTAGTGAGATTTCAGTTCTTGGGAACACAGAGAGGGACGTCAGAGGGCAAAAGAATGGAGGTGATGAGGAGCTGAATTATTCAGAAAGTGAATTCGCAGGAAAGGAGGGGGTTTCAGATCAGATTTTGGTTCAAGATAAGCCGTATGTTGATGGAAATTCAAATGGTTTCCGGAAGCTTCTAGACATAGAGGAGGTGGACTTTCTAAAGCAATTTTGTAGCTCCGAGAATGATAATTCGCCAATAAATGAGAGCAGAGATAATGGGGATTTGAATGTGAGCAAAGAAGACGAAGAGAAAAGTGGAACGTCTTTTGCTACCATCTCTAATGTAAACGTGGATTTATGTGAGATTTCAGTTTTTGGGAACACAGAGAGGGAGGTCGTAGTAGAAAACAACGAAGGTAACGGGCATCTGAATCATTTTCCAATTTGCTCGCTAAACTCTGAAGCCACCATTGAGGAAAGAATAGATTTAGAAAACAAGCACTCGAGCATGAACGCAATCCCTATAGACCCTCAAAGCACCGGAAAAAAGAAAAGGAGAACTGAAGAAAAGCAAGAAGTGAAGACCGACTGGGAAAGCCTAAGGAGGGCTTATTCCAAAACCGAAGGAAAAGAAACCAACGAGAATAACAAGGATGCGGTTGATTGGGATGCGGTTAGACGGGCTACGGTTGACGAAATCGCTGAAACCATAGCTGAAAGAGGAATGAATAATGTGCTAGCTGGACGGATAAAAGTACGCAACCATTTTTCCCATTATAATTTAAAGAGTAAACTACAATTTTGTTCCAGGAGGTTTACAAAAATCAACGAAAATGGTCCCTGAACTTCAAAAACTACACGGATGGTGCCTACTGTTTGCATTTGGTCAGAGGAGGAGGGACCATTTTTAAAGAAAAATGCAAACAGTAGGGACCATCCGTGTAGTTTTTGAAGTTCAAGGACCATTTTGTTGATTTTTGTAAACCCCAGGGACCAAAATTGTAGTTTACTCTAATTTAAATAACATTCTTTCATTTACAAGGGTTGACTGTTGGATTTTGTTTTGACTTTTTGGCAGAAGTTTTTAGAACGGATGGTTGAAGACCATGGAACTACTGATCTCGAGTGGCTAAGGGATGTTCCACCAGACAAGGCAAAGTAAGGAGCTGCTTGTTTTTAGATAAAATACCTCTTAAAACCTCTTAAGTCTGAAAATTAAGAGGTTTGCAGACTTAAAACTTAAGACTATTTGTTTATTTTTAAAGAAAAGGTATGAAAGTACTGTCCTCTGAAATTTTAAGAGGTGCACCGTCCACCTCTTATTTTTTGGATGTGAAATCAGACGTCACTCCAGACCTCTTAAAAAAACAAACGACACCTAAGTGATGTAATGAGTTATACTCCAAACGTCCCAAAATCAGTGTCCACAATGAAAAAAAGGCACATTGTCTAAAAATTTGTAATTATTACACTTTTTTAATTTACTAAAGTGTAAGTTACCTTTTTCGTCCCTGTGGTTTGCTAAAAAAATTCGATTTTTGTTCTTATAGTTTAGAAATTACAGTTTTTGTCTCTATGGTTTGTAAATCATTGCTACTCTTGTTCTTTTGATTTACAATTTATTGTTGTTTCGGTCCATGTGGTTTAAAACTCTTTACTATTTTGGTCCCTTGTACTTAAATATAGAAATTAGTCTTTCGGGACAAAAATAGCAACAAAATGCAAACCATAGGAACGAAAAAGGCAATTACTAAACCACAGGGACGAAAATCATAATTTTTAACAAACCATGGACTAAAACCGTAATTTACTCTTTTCCTAAATGACAATTTTATCATTTCTCCGTCTTATAATTAAGGATGGAATTGAAAAGTAGGCACTTGCACATAAATATAAATTGACACGTATTTTTGGGACAAACTAAAATAGAAATGTGGACACTTATTTTTGGGACAAAGGGACTAATAGCAATTAAAATGACCTTTTAAGGTTGATTATTCACCGTTGATTAGAGTTCATAATTTTATGCATGTAGGGAGTTCTTGCTGAGCATAGAAGGAATTGGTTTGAAAAGTGTAGAGTGCGTACGACTTTTAACACTACATCATCTTGCTTTTCCGGTAAGGGTTTTTGGCATTCAAACATTTTCTTTTTTTAATCTTACAGGATTTACCTTGCATTTCAACTTTTGCTAATTTCTTTCGTAAAAAGGTTGACACAAATGTTGGTCGGGTAGCCACACGTCTAGGGTGGGTCCCACTGCAACCCCTCCCTGAAGAAGTTCAAATTCATCTTTTGAACGCGTAAGTTTCACGATGTGATCATATAATTCCATCATTATATTTGCTATTTAGATCCTCCTCTTTGGAATCATGTTACAAAACTTTATAAGTTTCACGATTGTAATGTGTTGGTGTTTCATTTCAGGTACCCAATGATGGACTCCATTCAGAAATACCTCTTCCCCAGGCTATGCACACTTGATCAAAGAACATTGTAATCTTTTCTTCTTTTTCATGCTCAATTAGTTTTCAGTATACATGTGTGTTATCCAATTCTGGCTCTACTTTTTCGGGTAGATGCCATTGGTTTGGTTTAAACATGCTATCCAATTTAAGTTGCTAAGAAATGCTAGACAACCCAGATTTTGTACTCAAACCTAAGGTAGCATTTGGTTCGCAGATTGGGAGTCTAGGACTAATTGTTTGTCCTGCGTTTGGTACGATTAGAATAGAACAAAGCTGTTAATTTAAGATTATATATATATATATATATATTCATGGGTGGGTTCAAATGTGAACCACTTTTTGGTTGTGAACGTGAGGACAACCGAGAGCGCGACACGTGGCGGATGACTAGGAGCGATTCATGGGAGGGCATTGAATTAAAGAGGGGGACCACACTCAAAGCCGCCACGTGTCGCGCTCTCGGTTGTCCTCACGTTCACAACCAAAAAGTGGTTCACATTTGAACTTTCCTCTATATATCATAGTATATATGTAGAGAAAGGTTCAAATGAGAAGTGCTAATAAAATACGAAGTAGAGAAGTGATCTCAACCGTTGATACAGTTGAGATCATAGTTGACTAGTCAAAGATTGTGGCTTTGACCAGTCAAAAGCCACAATCTTTGACTAGTCAAAGTTCGGTTGGACACGATTCATGGAGGGGAGAGTTCAAAGCCACCTTTATTGACCAGATGAGTGATGGAGATCACTTCTCTACTTCGTATTTTTTTAGCACTTATCATTTGAACCTAATACTACATATATATATATATATATATATAATATAGAGTAATTTTAGATTTTGTTATGTTAGGAGGGTAAAATAGTAATTTTATGTTTCGTCCAATGTTGTTCCCTTTTTGTGTGGAACAAAATTTCCCATGAAAATGGGTTTTTGTCATACCTCATTCTTGTCCCATGCCACGCCAAACGTAGGACTTCTTTTTGTTCCTTTCTTAGCCCATGTAGTTTGCGCACCAAAGGCACCTTAGTATACGTTAGATTAAAATATGACATAGAATTATTAGCTCTTATATATTAATTAATTTTTTTTATCTATAGTTTAATACAATTGTCGTTCTGTTATCAATCATTAGAGCACTTGTAAGTTTTGAAGTTAAAAGGTAACCCTTTTGACCATCAAAAGTCATATACCCTTTTTTTCCCAAAAGGAGAGTATATGTTGATTTGCTTTCCTCCATTTAGTTACTATGAATCGTATTGAAAGACTTCTATTGAATACAGATATGAGTTACATTATCAGTTGATCACATTCGGAAAGGTATGTTTTTTTTTTTTTCCATCATAAGTTAAAATTCCTAAGTCTTTATTGAAGCTTATGGCATTCATGTTATATAGGTATTTTGTACCAAGAGAAGTCCAAATTGCAACGCATGTCCCATGAGAGCAGAGTGCAGGCATTATGCAAGCGCATTTGCTAGGTTTGTATCATATAATAATCCAGTTGCCATCTTTGTATATATTTTTACTACTAACCATAAATAATGTTTCATTGATAACTAGACAATATATTTGTACTTGTAAGAAATTTTGAAACTTCTTTACATTTAGAGGCTGTTTGTTTTAAAAAAATACCACTTAAAACCTCATAAGTCTGAAAATTAAGACGATTTCAGACATGAAACTGTTCGATTTAGTTTTTAAAAAAGGTCTGAAAACCTCTTACCATCCACTGAAATTTCAAGAGGTGCACCATCCACTTCTTATTTTTTTAGATGTGAAATCAGACTTTAGACTTCAGACCTCTTAGATAACAAACGACACCTTAGTTAGTAAATAGGAATATATTTGTTACACTAAGGCGTTGTTTGCTTTCTAAGAGATCTGAACTCTGATTTCACGTTTAAAAGAAAAATAAGAGGTGGATATGCATCTCTTAAAACTTAAAAGCATGGTAAGAAGTTTTCAAATCTTTTTTTTTTAATTTTCAGACTTAAGAGGTTTTAAGAGGTAACTTATAGAAAACAAACAGCCCCTAAATAGGAACTAAGGCAAACTTCGTTGCATTTTTATACGTTTTTTCCCTTTACGCCTTTGGTACAACGGATGATTTCTAGCACGTTACTGATATCAAGTTATCGAATGTAGTGCCCGGCTTGCCCTTCCCGGACCCGCTGCAAATGAAAGTAACATAACTTCGATTGTCCCGGCTGAAAACGAACAAAACCAATCGACGCCTAATCCACCACCACCACCATCATCCGTCGACTTACAACTCGACAACTTGGGTTCGAGTTATCATCAAGCTCGAGATTCCGAACCCATAATCGAAGTTCCCCCGTCTCCGGAGCCTGAAATCATACGCGATATCGAAGATTACTTTTGCGAGTCGGATGACGAAATCCCCACCATCCGACTTAACGCCGAAGAGTTCAGGGAAGCGTTACAGGATACGGCCGTCGTTAATAGTATCGCTCTCCCGGAGGACGAAATGTCGAAAGCTTTAGTTGCGTTAACAGCAGAGGCAGCCTCGACTCCTCCACCGCGGATGAGGTATACAGCCAAGTTGAGGACCGTACACTACGTGTAAGTTGGTATTTTGGAAAATCTTCAAATTTTTTTGTCGTTAATTTGTTAGTTGAGTAAATTACACTTTTTGTCCCTGTGGTTTGTTAAAAGTTGCAATTTTTGTGGTTTTCATCCCTATGGTGTTTATAATTCATTGGGGAAATTACATATTTGGTCCCTGTGGTTTACACTTTATTGCACTATTACTCCCTATTTAATTATGGAAAAGGTCCCTATGGTTTACACTATATTGCACTGTTGGTCCCTATTTTGCCAATAGGGTTAGGGACCAATAGTGCAATATAGTGTAAACCACAGGGACCTTTTTCATAATTATTTTAAAATAGGGACCAATAGTACAATAAAGTGTAAAACCCACAGGGACCAAATATGTAATTTACCCTAATTCATTGCTATTTTCATCCTTATGATTTACAATTTATTTTTGTGTTATTTGGTCCTTGTGGTTTGCAATTCTTTACTATTTTGGTCCTTCGTTAAAGGTAGGAATTAGCCTAGGGACGAAAATAGCAGTTAATAGCAACCCTAGGGACTAAAATAGAAATTCCTAAACCACAGAGACGAAATTTAAATTTATAACAAACCACAGGGACTAACTAAAATCTTAATTTACTCTTGTTTCTTTAAATGGATTTTTTGATGCAGCTATGAGCTTCCGGACCACCATCCGAGTTTATCTGGGGTAAGCATTCGTAACCGGTTTGATACTTACTTAAAATAGCTAAGTTCGTAGGATAAAGTTGGTGAAAAATTCAAGATGACGGCCAACCTCACCGGAAATCTTGTAATTCCTGCTAATAGGCAAAGGAGTTTGGTTTAGTGTAATAAGATTCTTTTCTCAATCGATGTAATGAAGTTACAAAATTTTCTATTTTGTGCTCATTTTGACCAGTGACCTGTCGGTATTGTAATATGATGACATGGATACTTGTTTACAAAAGGGTTAACAGCAAAGTGGACGATGAACTTGATATATATGTCATCAAGCGTTACAAGATTAGCTGGTCACCCGTCAAAATGGGTACAAACTAGGAAATTATGAAACTTCATTACATTGAAAAATTACATATTTGGTCCCTGTGGTTTACACTTTATTACACTGTTGGTCCCTATTTTAAAATAATTATGGGAAAGGTCCCTGTTGTTTACATTATATTGCATTGTTGGTCCCTGTGGTTTACACTATATTGCACCTTTGGTCCCTATTTTGTCAATAGGGTTAGGAACCAATAGCGCAATATAGTGTAAACCACAAGGACCAACAGTGCAATATAATGTAAACCACAGGGACCAACAGTGCAATATAATGTAAACCACATGGATCTTTTCCGTAATTATTTTAAAATGGAGACCAACAGTGCAATAAAATGTAAACCACAGGGCCAAATATGTAATTTACCCAAAAAGATTTATTATACTAAATAAGAACTAGGGAAAAGTCCAAAAAAACCCAACGAACTATTCCATTTTGAATGGTTAAGTCCCTAAACAATTTTTTTGAACAAAAAAGTCATTAAACTTTCTCATTTTGAATGATTAAGTCACTAAACTATTATTTTAAATGAAAAAACCATTAAACTTTTTCGTTATGATTGATTGAGTCCTCGAACAATTTCTTTTTGATAAATAAACCATTAAACTTTCAAAATTTGGTTACTTACCCCTTTTTAATAAAAATAAAAAAATTAAATGTAACCGACTAAGAAGGTTTTAAAGGTAAAATATAACTATGTTAGTTTAGGTTAAACAAATACAAGTAGCAAATTTTTAAAAATTCAATGATTCATTTTGTTGAAAAAAATGTTTAGGGACTTAATCATTCAAAATGAAAAAGTTTAATGGTTTTTTTCATTCAAAAGAATAGTTTAATGACTTAATTATTCAAAATGAGAAAGTTTAATGGTTTTTTTATTCAAAAAAATTGTTTAAGGACTTAACCATTCAAAATGGAATAGTTTGTTGGGTTTTTCTTGGACTTTTCCCTAAGAACTAATGCAAACTTCATTGCATTTCCGGTTTTTGACACATTTTGCCTTGTAAAAACCGTTGCCCTTTTTGTAACATCCCAAAATCGAAAGTGTTGCATTGTTGGGGAATGGAGGAGTATGAAATGATTTTATGGATCGAAGGTATTTGAATCTTTTGCCTAACACGCTATTTATGAATATATGTATATGTAGTTTGAAAAAAGGGAAGACGATGATCAAACCCCGTATCTTCTTGCCATTTGGCTTCCGGGGATTGAATTTTAACTCGAAAGTATCTTCAATTTTTAATTATTATAAGTTCTTATATTTGCTTTCTGAAACAGGTGAAACCTCCAATCCATTAGAATACAACAATGATCAAGAAGAAACAGTTAAAGGAACGATCTTGGTGAGGAAATCCTAAACCACATAGTTAAATTATTGGGGAATGTTCGTTTAGGAATCATAAATATTTTGAGAATTATGAGAACCAACTATTCATTATGAATATGTGATACATTTTCATTATTCATGATATTTATCACGATATTCATTATGAATAGTTGGTTCTTAGAGCATCTTCAACAGTTTCTCCAAAAAGAAGGATATGGGGATTTTGGGCTATTATTTTGCTCCAACAGCTTCCCTAAAACTATCTCCAAAATGGAGAAAGTAGGAGAGAAGGGGTTTTTCTACTAATATGGAGATAAACCCAAAAATAGTTACCATGTGAGAGAGCCAATAGGAAACCTTGAAAATTAAAATTTTGAGAGAGAAATGTTTTTTTTAATAGATGAGTGGAATATGATAGTATTATAATCAATGTTGAAGTCTCCAAAATGGGGAAGTTGAGATGGATGCAATTCCTTTTTGGAGATTTTGACTTTAAATTTTGGGGAAGCTGTTGAGATGCTCTCATGATTCTCATGCCCCTATAATGGAAATTGTACAACTTCGTACGATGTTTCAAGTTTGATAAATACTAATTTACATTTACAGATACCTTGTCGAACTGCAAATAGAGGGAAATTTCCTCTCAATGGAACGTATTTTCAAGTTAACGAGGTATGTGTTTCTCCAATAAGTTTCTTTTAGCAAAAGATTGAATACTGGCAACCGTGACTTGGCCCCACATGGGACCCACCCCCTATTCCCCTAAGAACCGGTTGTGATAGCGGCAGGATTCGAACTTGAACCTGTTGTGTATTTGAGCAGAGTCACTCCACCCCTTTGCATCATAATCATGAATTCATTTATTATTCAGGTGTTTGCCGATGACGAAACTAGTTGGATTCCGATGGATGTTCCGAGACGTCAGTTGTGGAATTTGCCAAGACGATATCTAGGTTGTGGGACATCCGCAACATCGATATTCAAAGGTGTGTTTTTTTAACACGTTTTTATCGTTCAAATTGAGTTTTGTGATTAGCGTTCGAAATGCTAACTCCGTTGTACTTGATCAGCGCTTTCAACGAGTGATATTCAACGCTGCTTTTGGAAAGGTACGAAGAACCAACTTCTCATGTTTTTGATTGCACATATTGGTTTCGAGTCTCACGTCTTCTAGATTTTTGGACAAATTTTTTTCAGTATTGTTTGGAACCTTCCTTCTCTCTATGAGGGCTCTTTTGGAGGGTTCCACATACTCTAACATGGTATTATAGCTAAGGTCTACCACTTTTAAGGGCAATAAGTGCCTGTCTAGCCTCTGTTAGATAGGGTTTTTTTTGGAATTTCAAGTCAGCTAGATTTGGACCATTTCTCTCAATATTGTTGGAACCCTCCTCTCCTCAAAGGGATCTTTTGGAGGGTCCCACATACTACATGGTATCAGAACCAATATCTACCGCTCTTGCGGATAATACGTGCATGTCTAGCCTCCGTTAGAGAGGGGTATGTTGGAGTCTCACATCAGCTAGATTTAGACCATTTCTCTCAATATTGTTGGAACCCTCTCCTCTTCGCAAGAGGATCTTTTGGAGGTTTCCACGTACTTTAACATGGTAGCAGAGCCAAAGTCTATCACTCTTTAAAACAATATATGTTTGTCTAGCCCCTGTTGGGTGTGTTGGGTTTCATATCAGCTAGATTTGGACCATTTCTCTCTATATATGTGTGCACCTCTCTTTTCTTCTGGAGGGCCCTTTGGAAATTAATCTAATGGGGTTTCATATATCGTCACAATATTGATTTCATTGATCTTAATAATTGGATTTTAAGGAAAATCTTATGGAATTTGCCGTTCCTAATGATCTGGAATAACTATTATTGCAGGATCGATATGTGTGAGAGGATTCAACAGAAAAACAAGGCGACCGTGTCATCTTCATCGAAGATTTCATATTTCAACAACCGCAGTTGCAGCAGAGAACAAAAGAACAGGGAAGAGATAGTATTAGACTTTTGTACATAAATAAATTAGTTAGTTTTGAAAATAGTAGGAAGGAGATTATGAAATTATTTGACTTGTAATTATTTTTTAATGTTTTTCGTTTCCATGTAATTGATCTTTTTAGTTTTAGTTAATGGTTATTTGTATCAAGTGTTATTGTGGTTTCTCGGTTCGGGTTCGCTTGAAAAAATTTAATCAGGTTTTCAAAGAGTCGAGTCGAACATTGATGTTAGAAAGCTTGACTTGTTAAGTTAAACGGGTTCATTTTTACACTTGAGATTAACTCGAACTCGAGTAACTAGTTTATTGAGGAGCTTTTTATTGATTACTTTTCTTGGTAAATGTTTACCGGTTCAATTACCTTATCAGGTGAGTATAATAACGACAAAAAATCTTATCTACAAATAAGAAATAAATTTTCTTGCTCATATATTTGTGAAAAAAGAAACAAATTAGAAATAAATTTAAAGTAAGTTAGATTTATTTTATTAACTGATGAATATTTTTAACATATTCTAAAATATTTTTACAAACAAACTTCATTGAACCCGTAAAATACTTATTCACGTAGGATTTTAAATTTCGATTTCAAACATTTATTTAAGCCAGACAAGATATTAAAATGAACTTAAATTTATAATAATATACCAATGCTGGCAAAATAAACACCTTTACAATATAAATACATAACTTTTTTTTAGAAGGATGTCGGACTAAAGCCCAACTAATCCCGGCAATTTTGGGGTCTAGACATGGGCCCACTTAAATGTTCTCAGACATGCGCACGGGAAGGCTGAACTCAGTTAGGGCGCTATATATGAACCCCTCGAACAATAACCAATCTGTCACAACACTGTAACACGTATAACTACATGACTTATTTTAGCAAAAAAAGAAGAATTTAATAGTTGAACTTTTCAACCAAATAATTTTTTTACCAACGCGTAGGGTCATCGAACGACGACTACATTAGAGTGCACCTTAATCTACACACATGCACCCCATCTAAGCTAGCTTTTCATTTTAACCCGGTTCATCGGGTCAAACCCATGCCCATTTTATATCTATATTTTTATATCTATACATCTCTATATATAGCACTTCCAATATCAAATCTATCTCACCATCAATCATTATTTCATACAAAACAAGCATTTCTTCCTCTAATTCATCACAACAATGTCAACTACCATCAAACTACTCTTAACGGTAACCGTTATGGTGGCCATAACCGTCACCGTCACAATCTCTGCCATCGGTAACGATCCCAAATCAACAGCAACCGAACCGGTGGTTGTGAACCCGTTTCCGAAGAGGGCCAGTCGGTTCCTGGCTGAGACCAGGAACCCACGTGCCGCTGACCACTGCAAGAATGACGATGAGATTTGCTACGTTCTAGAAGGCAAAAACTCGACTTGTTGCAACAACAAGTGCATGGATTTGAGCCAGGATAAGCATAATTGTGGAGCATGCAAGAAGAAGTGCAAGTTTACGAACTCCTGTTGCCGTGGGGAGTGCGTGAATTTGGCTTACGACAAGCGGCATTGTGGGTCGTGTGGTAACAAGTGTATGCCCGGTGGTTATTGCATATATGGTCTCTGCAATTACGCCTAACTATGGTCCTTTGGTTAAATGACCTTCTGTCAAGTTTTTTCTAAATATCGTTACTACTTATCAGAAGAATGTCAATTTCTTACACAAGAATACTCAGGAATTGTCAAAAGGTGATGGATTAAAGAAAAAGACTTGTTAAAAGGTTATTTAGCTAAATAACATTTAAGGGTTCTTTGATCCTAATTAAACGATGTTTTCATTTTTGTTGTAACTATTTATATGTGTATTATGTATACATTTTTGTGTATAACATGCTTATTTGAAGCATTAAATTGAAGTGATAAAAAATCATGTATAAAAGACTTTACCATCTAATTAATTAATTTCCTTAAAAGTTTGTGTGATTTTTATATTCATGTATTTTTTTTAATCAAATATTAAAACCGTGACTATTTAGATCGTGTTTATACGAATAATTCATGTACGGTTTCTTTAATAACCATGAGTGTTTGGATTAGTGATATACAGTGTAGGATAATAAGATTAAAAGACTAATTAATAATTTTTATCTACGAGTACCAAACAATAATCTGTAACACTGCACCTACCACGACACAATATTGTCCACTTTGCCGCACTGGCTCACGGCTTTGTTTCTGACGACCTGGTAGAAGACTCCGTAAAAAAAGAGGGTCACCCATTATGGTACTACTCCCAGCCGAGCACGCTTAACTGCAGCGTTCCAAGAACCTGCCGTGCATGTAGCCCTAAAAAGCGTTGTGTTTAGGAAGGTCAATGTATTACTTATGAACGCAACATCACTCATGTCGTCTATAGCGATATGAGATATGCCCAAGATGTTACATAATCTTTATAAAACATTGTTGATTAAATAAATACAACACTAAATTTTATGCTTTTAGTTTTGATATGCAGAGCGTTTGGATGGCAAAAATTAATGATTTTATTCGTCAAGTGTCCATACAAATGCTTTAGATGCATATAAGCAGAAACTCAAGAGTAACAAACCCAAAAGATGACAACCCAAACATAAGAAACCAAATTGAGAAATTTTACAAAAAGAATAGAAGTGTCTAAAAAGGTATTAAAAATGTGTTGTGGGTTCGAAAATCTCGTGCATAGACAAGATTAGATGGCAGGTGGTGTAACCGTGTAATACTTCGTTCAGGCGCAAGTAACAATTGTGACTACTAAGTTATCAGGGATTGATGTCTTATAATCATAAATTGTCAAGACAATCATGTCTAGCTCAGTTGGTCTTTCTAAGGGAGGTGACATCCTAGGAGTGGTTGTGGATGGGATCCCAATCTATCTGTGTTCCAATCCAAGGAGAGTCAATTGAGGACATGAGGAGTATCTAGTTCTTGGGCTGGTCCAGTCTTGTTATAGACTGAACCACCCCTAGCTCAATCAAAGATTGTGGATAGGCACTAAATCCAGCTAACGTAAGCTGGACAGGACAACAGCGGATTAGTGGGTTGCCCGTGCATGCCCGATACCGCCAGGGAGGCATGCATGCATGTGTGTGTGTGTGTTCGTGGTAGTCGTTCGTTGGTTCGACGCCGTTATGCCTTCCAAAGAAAAATCATAAATTGTCGGGATTAGTCTAGCCATAGCTTAAGATACCGTTCCAAAAAACATTAGACAGTTGGTACAACACTAAACATGACAAATTGTGTATATGGTGGTTCGAGACTAGATTGGACATCCTTGGGAGAGACAGTGGATGGTATCCCTGTCTACCCGGGTTCGATTCATGGGGTGAGCATGTGGCGATACCTTGACTATAGTCGGCTTTCAGGTTGGGTCATGGTCGCCGAGGATTAGTCGGGTGCCTGTATGGATATCGAATACATCGCCGACTGCGTGTCGGGACGAGTGTCTTATTTGGCATTCAAAAAAATAATATAATTACATAACTTATTTTAGCAAAAAGAAATTAATAAAAATGACATTTTCAACCTATTCTTTTTTACCAACGTAGGTCATTGAACGACGACTACATTAGAGTGCACCCTAATCTACACACATGCACCCCATCTAAGCTAGCTTTTCATTTTGACCCGATTCATCGGGTCAAACCCATACCCATTTTATATCTATATATCTCTATATATAGCACTTCCAATATCAAATCTATCTCACCCTCAATCATTATTTCATAAAGAACAAGCATTTAATTTCTTCCCCTAATTCATTACAAGAATGTCGAAAACCATCAAACTACTCTTAACGGTAACCGTTATGATGGCCATAACCGTCACCGTCACAATCTCTGCCATCGGTAACGATCCCAAATCAACATCAACCGAACCGTTGGTTGTGAACCCGTTTCCGAAGAGGGCTAGTCGGTTCCTGGCTGAGACCAAGAACCCACGAGCCGCTGACCACTGCAAGAATGACGACGAGATTTGCTACGTTCTAGAAGGCAAAAACTCGACTTGTTGCAACAACAAGTGCATGGATTTGAGCCAGGACAAACATAATTGTGGAGCATGCAAGAAAAAGTGCAAGTTTACGAACTCGTGTTGTCGAGGGGAGTGCGTGAATTTGGCTTACGACAAGCGGCATTGTGGGTCGTGTGGTAACAAGTGCATGCCCGGTGGTTATTGCATATATGGTCTCTGCAATTATGCCTGATTCTGGTCCATTGGTTAGATGGCCTTTTATCAGTTTTTTTTTTTCTAAATACATCTTATGAAAGCTTGAGAGAGAATATCGTTACTGCTTAACAGAAGAATGTCAGTTCCTACGTCAAAAGGTGATGGATTAAAGAAAAAGACTTGTTAGGAGGTTATTTAGCAAAATAACATTTAACGGCTCTTTGATCCTAATTGAAATGTTTTTATTTTTGTTGTAACTATTTATATATGCGTATCATGTATACATTTTGTGTAACATGCTTATTTGAAGCATTAAATTGAAGTCATTAAAAAACTATGTATAAAAGAGTTTACCATCTAATCAATTAATTTCCTTACAAGTTTGTGATTTTTATATTCATGTATTTTTTTTATCAAATAATTAAAACCGTGACTATTTAGATCGTGTTTATACGAATAATTCATGTACCCTTTTTTTATTAAACCATAAGTGTTTGGATTAGTGATATACAGTGTAGGATAATAAGATTAAAAGACTAATAATTTTTATCTACGATTACCAAACAATAATCTGTAACACTGCACCTACCACGACACAATATTGTCCGCTTTGCCGCACTGGCTCACGGCTTTGTTTCTGGCGACCAGGTGAGGACTCTCTAGGGGGTCAACCATCCTGGTACTACTTCCACCCGAGCACGCTTAACTGCAGCGTTCCAAGAACCTGGCGTGCGTGTGGCCCTAAACCGCGTTGTGTTTAGGAACCAATGTATTACTTATGAACACAACATCACTCATGTCTATAGTGATATGAGATATGCCCAAGGTATTACATAATTTTTATATAAAACCTTGTTGATTAAATAAATACAACACCAAATTTTATGCTTTTAGTTTTGTATGCAGAGCGTTTGGATGGCAAAAATTAATGATTTTATTCGTCAAGTGTCCATACAAATGCTTTAGATGCATATAAGTAGAAACTCAAGATTAACAAACCCAAAAGATGACAACCCAAACATAAGAAACCAAATTGATAAATTTGACAAAAAGAATAGAAGTGTCTAAAGACAATCCCCCCCCCCCCCCCCCCCCCCTCTTCAATTAGCTTGATATATAGATGGTGTGATTAGATGGCAAGTGGTGTAACCGTGTAATATTTCATTAAGGCGCAAGTAACAATTGTGACCACTAAGTTATAAGGGATTGATGTCTTATGATTATAAATTGTCGGGACAAATCATGTCTAGCTCAGTTGGTCTTCCTAAGGGAGGTAACATCCTGGGAGTGGTTGTAGATGGGATCCCGGTCTATCCGGGCACGAATCCAAGGAAAGTCAGTTGTGGGCATGAGGAGTATCTAGTTCTTAGCTTGGTTCAATCTTGTCATAGACTGGACCACCCCAGCTCAGTCTTTGACTGTGGATGGGCACTAGGTCCAGATAGCGTAAGCTGGGCCGGGACAACAGCGGATTAGTGGGCTGCCTGTGCATGCCCGATACCGCCAGGGAGGCGTGCATGCATGTGTGTGTGTGTTCGTGGTAGTCGTTTGTTGGTTCGACGCCGCTATGCCTTCCAAAAAAAATGAGTGAAGTTCATTTTTGGTCTCTGAACTATGTAAACTCTAACATTTTTCGTCCCTGAACTAACGAAAGGTGCATATCATCCCTGAACTATGTAATTTCGCGTTGGTTTTTGTCCCTCTCACTAACGCCCGTTAACTTTTTCCGTTAAACCTAATTAAATGGGGGTAATATCGTCATTTTACCACTTTTCTTTATTTTTTTTCTACAAAAGCAACCAAACTATAAGGACCTGTTTCATAAATATACTATATATATATATAACAAACACACACAACACAATATATATATATATATAGATAACAGAACACACAGACACCAAACCCCATAGACCTCACGTCTCCGACGATGTTCGGCATCCCACACCTCACCCACTCCGACGAACTCATCCCCAACCCCTTACACTTTTTCGACGAACTCTACCACCACTACCCTTTTTTTGGGCGAACTCTACCACCACACCCACCACACTACCCTCTTTTCTGGCGAACTCTACCACCACCCACCACTACCCTCTTTTCCGGTGAACTCTACCCCCACCCACCACTACCCTCTTTTCCGGAGGTCTCCACCTTCACCCACCCCTTGTTTCCCCGATGATCCAGTGGTGAATCCCTTGCTGCTCCGATGGTCTAGAGGGGGGGCGATGATGGTGGTTACGGGGGTCTAAAGGGGCGGCAATGATGGTGGTTACGGGGTCTAGTGGGGCGGCAATGATGGTGGTTACGACGGTCCAGTGGGGCGGCAATGA
This sequence comes from Centaurea solstitialis, assembly GCA_030169165.1. Taxonomy (NCBI): domain Eukaryota; kingdom Viridiplantae; phylum Streptophyta; class Magnoliopsida; order Asterales; family Asteraceae; genus Centaurea; species Centaurea solstitialis. The sequence continues at coordinate 82,621,563 of CM058041.1, forward strand.
TGGTGGTTAATTTACGGCGGTCCAGTGGGGCGGCAATGATGGTGGTTAATTTACGATGGTCCAGTGGGGCGACCATGATGGTGGTTACAGTGGTTCAAGTGGAGGTGACGGGAAAATGGCAAGGGGAGACGAGGTGGAGATGACCAGCGGGTTTACCGGAAGTGGGTGGTCGGCGGGTTCACTAGCAACGGAGTTGACCGGCATGTTTGTCGTGTTCTTTTATCTATATTATATATATATATATATATATATTGTGTTGTGTGTGTTTGTTTTATATATATAGTATATTTACGAAACAGGTCCTTATAGTTTGGTTGCTTTTATAGAAACAAAAAAATTTAAAAAGTGGTAAAATGACGATATTAACCCCATTTAATTAGGTATAACGGAAAAAGTTAACGGGCGTTAGTTTGAGGGACCAAAACCAAGACGAAATTACATAGTTCAGGGATGATATGCACCTTTCGTTAGTTCAGGGACGAAAAATGTTAAAGTTTACATAGTTCAGGGACCAAAAATGAACTTCACTAAAAAAAATCATAAATTGTTGGGATTAGTCTAGCCATAGCTTAAGATACCGTTCCAAATAACATTAGACAGTTGGTACAACACTAAACATGACAAATTGTGTATCTGGTGGTTCGAGACTGGATTGGACATCCTTGGGAGAGACAATGGATGGTATCCCTGTCTACCCAGGTTCGATTCATGGGGTGAGCATGTGACGATACCTTCACCATGGTCGGCTTTCGGGTCGGTTCATGGTCGCCGAGGATTAGTCGGGTGCTTGTATGGATATCAGATACCTCACCGACTTCGTGTCAAGACGTGTGTGTTATTTGCCATTCAAAAAAATAATATAATTACATAACTTATCTTAGCAAAAAGAAATTAATAAAAATGACATATTCAACCTATTATTTTTTACCAACGCGTAGGTCATTGAACGAAGACTACATTAGAGTGCACCCTAATCTACACACATGCACCCCATCTAAGCTAGCTTTTCATTTGGACCCGGTTCATCGGGTCAACCCATATGCCCATTTTTATCTATATTTTTATATATTTTATATCTATATATAACACTTCCAAAATCAAATCTATCTCACCATCATTCGTAGTTTCATACAAAACAACCATTTCTTCCTCTAATTTCATCACAACAATGTCAACAACCATCAAACTACTCTTAACGGTAACCGTTATGGTGGCCATAACCGTCACCGTCACAATCTCTGCCATTGGTAACGATCCCAAATCAACATCAACCGAACCGTTGGTTGTGAACCCGTTTCCGAAGAGGGCTAGTCGTTTCCTAGCGGAGACCAGGAACCCACGAGCCGCTGACCACTGCAAGAATGATGACGAGATTTGCTACGTTCTAGAAGGCAAAAACTCGACTTGTTGTAACAACAAGTGCATGGATTTAAGCCAGGACAAACATAATTGTGGAGCATGCAAGCAAAAGTGCAAGTTTACGAACTCGTGTTGTCGAGGGGAGTGCGTGAATTTGGCTTACGACAAGCGGCATTGTGGGTCGTGTGGTAACAAGTGCATGCCCGGTGGTTATTGCATATACGGTCTCTGCAATTATGCTTAACGCTCTCTGATCCCCTGGTTAAATGACCTTCTATCAGGGTAATTTTTTAATAAATGGCCTTTTGACAGGTTTGAGAATATGATCACTGTTTAACAGAAGAATATCAGTTTCATACACCAGAATACTCAGAAACATGTCAGAAGGTGATAGATTTAAAAAACAGACTTTTGAGGAGGTTATTTAGCTGTTCTTTGATCCTAATTGATCAATATTTTCATTTTTATTGTTACTATTTATATATGTGTATAATATATACGTTTTGTGTAACATGATTATTGTAAAGATCAAATAATTATATATAAAAGAATTCAATTACCTCCTTAAAAGTTTATGATTTTTATATTCCTGTATTCTATCATAGTTATACGGAATAATTCATGTATCTTTTCTTTTAATAATAACCATGAGCGTATGGATTAGTGATATATAGTGTAGGATAATAAATAGAATAAGGGTTATAAATCATGTTTTTCTACAAATCATGTTTAGCTCAATTGGTCTTCCTAAGGATGGTAACATCATGGGGGGGCTGTGGATGGGATCCCAGTCTATCTGGGTTCGATTTCAAGGGGAGTCACTTGAGGGCATGAGCAGTACCAGTCAAGGACTGGTCCGGTCATAGATTGGGCTCCCCGCCTCCAAACCACAGTCAAAAGTTGTGGTTGGGCTCTAGGTCTAAGGTAAGTTAGGCCGGGACAGCAACGGATTAGTAGGATGCACGTGGATGCACGACACCACCGGGGAGCACGTGCGTGCGTGTGTGTTTGTGGAACAACAACCTTTGTAAAACTTGTTAAGAGTAGTTTGGTAATCTTGGTGTTGTTTTCCTCATTTAATTTTTCTTTGGTAATTTTCTTTTTGTTTTAATACCTTGCTAGTTTTTTTAATAAAATTTTGTTATAGTTTAACTAACAAAGAAGAAAAATAATAGAAGTTTTAAGAACAAGAAACCCAAAGGGCGGTGATAGATCAAATATGAAAAATCAAATTGACAAATTCGACAAATTAAAAATAAAAATGTCAATAAACATGTGAAAACGGTGTTTTGTAGTTATCATTCGTACTAGAAAATTATAAAGTTAGTTTTGTGTTTTCTTGAAGAAAAAAAAAAAGGAATTGGATTGTTGCCTTGTCGGGTTGATATTGTTTTAGATCATACACCTAAAAATATGAAAACAAAATTGGTCTCAACCAAAGTTAGTTAGACATTTTAGATGTGTCTAGTGCCAGGCGCGTGCCTGATATTTTTTGGACCCTGGGCGAGAAGTAAATATTGGGCCCTTCGTATGTACAAAAAAGAGCACTAATGATACGGAAGCGATGGCAATAAACCCGTTACCCAAAGCCAGGTAACGTGAGACAAGGTTTCAAACAAGAAAACCCTAATGCTTTTAATTAATCAAAATCAATCCCCTAATCCTATACATAAGACTTGTTTATATATTGCTCCTATCTAAAAGATAGGCATGAAACTTATTTAAATAATGCTCCTATCTATTAAGATAGGCATGAAACTTTTGAAGGAAACTCAAACACTAACGGAATATAATTCCTTATTTTTAATCCTAGATAATAGGAAACACAATTGTAGATAAATACGAAGTCTTCAAACCGAGTTGGTTGGCCCGGTTGCCGCCTGATCCGAATCCGTATCATTCTCCCCCACTTGAAAGGGACTCGTCCTCGAGTCATCACCAAAATCATTATCACCATCATAGGGAGTTAAATCAGCTACATTGAATGTAGCGGATACGTTATAATGGCCTGGGAGGTCAATCTTGTAAGCATTGTCGTTAATCCGCTTGAGAACACGAAACGGCCCATCCGCTCGCGGTTGTAGTTTGCCAAAGCGACCTGACGGGAAACGCTCTTTACGTAAGTGTATCCAGACCAAATCACCTTCCTGAAATACCACCTTCTTGCGATGCTTGTTAACTCGCGTCTGGTACTGTAAATTATGCTTAACAATCTGATCACGTACATGCCGATGAATCTCTTGAATCTGTTCAGCCCGCTCAGCCCCATCAGCACTATAATATTCTGGATCGTTGGAGGGAGCTAGGTCAACTGGAGTGAACGGGTTACGACCATATACAACAAAGAATGGCGAAAAACCCGTCGACCCATGAGTCGACCGATTATATGCAAATTCAGCTTGCGGCAAAGCTGTGTCCCACAGCTTTGGATTTTTACCCACCAAGCTCCGAAGTAAATTTCCGAGGCTTCGATTTGTGACCTCCGTCTGCCCATCTGTTTGAGGATGATGGGAACTACTGAACTGCAGCCGCGAACCTAGACGTTTCCACAAGGTGCGCCAAAAATGACTGACAAACTTCACATCTCGATCAGAAGTAAGAGTTTTAGGTATGCCGTGTAGTCGAACGACCTCCGAGAAATACAGCCTAGCCACCTGGGAAGCATCGAAGGTTTTTGAGCATGGAAGAAAATGAGCCATCTTTGAAAATCTGTCCACCACAACCATGATCGAGTCCTTTTGTTTCTGTGTTCGTGGTAGCCCCAATACGAAATCTAAGCTCACATCTTCCCAAGGTACTGACGGAACGGGCAACGGAGTGTACAATCCCTGATTGGTACTATGCGTTTTTGCCACATGGCAAGTGCGACAACGCTTCAAGATCCGCATGACATCCTTATCGAGCTTTGGCCAAAAAAATCGTTCTCGCACTAAGGTGATGGTTTTGTCTCGGCCAAAATGCCCGGCTAACGCTCCCTGGTGGCATTCGAGTATAATAGCATCACGATACGATGAGTGTGGTACGCACAATTTAGCGCCCTTAAACAAATACCCGTCTTTTTTTTGAAAATCATTGAACGCCCCTTCATGACACCTTTCCCAGGGCTCTCGGAAGTCAGGATCATCGCGATAAAGGTGACGGATGGAGTCGAACCCGGTGATATCGGCCCTAACGGTGGTTACGAGTGAGGGTCGTCGACTAAGTGCATCTGCCACGGAGTTGGCATGGCCGGCTTTGTGTTTGATTACGAAGGAGTACTCTTGTAGCAATTCTACCCACTTAGCATGCCTCGGGTTGAGTTTTGCCTGACCTTGGATAAACCGCAGAGCTTGATGGTCAGAATATAGGATGAACTCATTCGGAAGAAGGTAATGTCGCCAATGTTCAAGACTTTTGACTATTGCATAGAATTCCTTATCGTACGTGCTATACTTCCTCCGACACTCATTAAGTTTTTCACTAAAGTAGGCGATCGGGCGGTTTTGTTGTGTGAGTACTCCGCCAATACCAACGCCCGATGCGTCGCACTCCACTTGAAAAACCATATCGAAATTGGGTAGTGCTAAGACGGGGGCTTGTGTTACCTCTTTCTTGAGTGTCTCGAAGGCAGCTTGCGCTGCGGGACTCCATTGGAATTTAGCTCCTTTCAAGCAATCAGTTATGGGCCCAACTATGGTGCTAAAATTCCGAATGAAACGCCTGTAGAACGAGGCTAACCCATGAAAACTACGAACATCATGGAGGGATGCCGGGGTGGGCCATGAGGTAATCGCCGAGACCTTCGTACTATCCATGCGGATTCCTTGACCCGATACTAGATACCCAAGAAAAACAACCTCCGGGGTAAGAAAATGACACTTCGTTCGGTTTGCAAACAATTTCTGTTCCCGTAATACCTGGAAAACGGACTTAAGATGGTGCAAGTGTTGTTGTATGTCGCTACTAAAAATCAAGATGTCGTCGAAATAAACGACAACACACTTGCCGATAAATGGTTTAAAGACATGGTTCATGAGCCGCATAAATGTGCTCGGAGCATTGGAGAGGCCAAACGGCATTACCATCCATTCGTACAGGCCATCTCGCGTTTTAAACGCGGTTTTCCATTCATCACCGGGCCTCATTCGGATCTGGTGATATCCACTCCGGAGATCAATTTTTGAAAAAATAGTGGCTCCGTGCAATTGATCCAATAAATCCTCGAAACGGGGTATCGGAAACCGATATTTAACTGTGATTTTGTTGACAGCGCGACTGTCAATGCACATGCGGTAGGCACCATTCTGTTTTGGTACGAGAAGGGCTGGAACGGCGCACGGGCTCATGCTTTCCCGAATAAGGCCTTTGTCAAGGAGCTCAGTTACCTACCTTTGCAGTTCTTCAAACTCTTTCGGGTTCATGCGATAGGCTGGTTTGTTTGGAATGCTCGCCCCCGGAAGAAAATCAATACAATGTTGTATTTCACGGATCAAGGGCAAACCTGCAGGTATCTCATCTGGAAAAACATCATTAAATTCGGCCAGCAAAGGGTGTACCTCGGTCGGGGTATTAGCGATGACAGGGTTTTCCTCGGCAATGAAGAGGCCGAGAACAAGTGTCGAGCCAGTGGTGCGAGAATAGTCTAGAAATTCTGTGCGGGATACAATTAATGCTTCTGTCTGCGAGTCTCGTGGATCCAAAGGTGCGAGCGTAATATTAATGCCATCTTTTTTAAACGTATACGTATTCCGGAATCCGTCATGCTTAGCTCACCTATCGTATTGCCACGGCCTCCCTAACAGGATGTGGCAAGCATCCATCGGAATAACTTCGCACCAGACCTCGTCCGCATATTTGTTACCGATTGAGAATTGCACAAGACATCGGTGGGTTACCTTCACAAGGTTCCCTTTTTTTAGCCACGTAAGTTGATACGGGTCGGGGTGATTTTGTGTCGCTAGGCCCAGTTTTTCAACCATTGATGTTGCCACCATGTTTTCACAGCTTCCCCCATCTATGATCATCGTGCAAACTTTTCCCTTTGAGGTACATTTAGTTCGGAATATGTTGTTTCGTAACCAGGCCGTCTCGTCATCAGGTTTGGCTACCGCAGTGCTAAGAGTTCTTTGTGTGATGAGAGCTTCTCCCCGATCGGGGTATAATGTTTCTGATGGGTCTTCGGTTTCTGCATCCTCACCTTCGGTGTCATAAACGGGTAGCGGGTCATCCACAAAGGCAACGACCTGCCTATTTGGGCAGTCCCGTCGTAGGTGGCCGATGCCCTGACATTTATAGCACCGCATCACAGACGGAACTGTTGGTGGAGCCGATGATCCAGACCCGTCGGCTTTGATTGGGCCCTGACGGTTCGGGATGGGCGTGGCTGTTGGGGTCCGGGTTGGTGCAGTTGGTCTTGACGGGGTGACTTTTGCCTTGCCCTTTTGCTGTTTTTCCACTCGATGCGCTAACCTGCAAACATCATCAAAAGTCCAATATGGTTGTAATTGAACAACATCAGATATGTCAGACCTGAGGGCTCCTAGAAAGCGTGCAATAACTTGTTCTTCATCCTCATCGACCCCGCAACGCATTCGAAGCTTTTCAAATTCCATGATGAAGTCTTCGACGGATAAGTTATGTTGCTTGAGGTTGTGGTAATCCAAGTAAGAATCTTGCCGATGGTTGGCCGGAAGGAATTTGGCCGTGAGGAGTTTTTTCATCTTATCCCATGTTTTCACCTTCTGTTTTCCATCTTGAAGTCGTTTCTTCCGAACGTGTTCCCACCATAACGACGCATGTTTGCGTAGTTTTGTCGCCACAAGCTTGACCTTCAAATTATCCGGAATGTCTCGCAAGTCGAATACCCGTTCGACGGTATGAATCCACTCGATAAACTCATCCGGTTGGACTCGTCCCTCGAATTCAGGAATTTCGACCCGAACGCCCAGAGATCGGAGCGGATCTATTGGCGGGGGCTCACGGTGGTAGTTGTATCCATCTCCGAATGGGTTTCGCCATTCGTAATCAGACTCGGTTCGCTCCTCCTCCTCCCGTGGTTCGTAACGTAGCTTAAGTTCTTTGATCCGTTGTTGTAACCGGACGATTTCTTCCTCCCGTGGATCATGGTCATAATCGCCGTTGCCTCCTGCGGCGTATCGACGGTGATTATAACGGTGGTTCCTCCGAAATTCTGCCATGGCTCTGATACCACTTGATACGAAAGCGATGGCAATAAACCCGTTACCCAAAGCCAGGTAACGTGAGACAAGGTTTCAAACAAGAAAACCCTAATGCTTTTAATTAATCAAAATCAATCCCCTAATCCTATACATAAGACTTGTTTATATATTGCTCCTATCTAAAAGATAGGCATGAAACTTATTTAAATAATGCTCCTATCTATTAAGATAGGCATGAAACTTTTGAAGGAAACTCAAACACTAATGGAATATAATTCCTTATTTTTAATCCTAGATAATAGGAAACACAATTGTAGATAAATACGAAGTCTTCAAACCGAGTTGGTTGGCCCGGTTGTCGCCTGATCCAAATCCGTATCAACTAATGTATCGTTTTTCTTATAAGAAATAGCATTGAATTCAATAAATACTAATAATTCATGAAAAACTCTTTTTTTGCAATATTCCTATATGCAAAATCAATCAACAATTATTTCTAAATTAATCATCTACCATATCAATTTTTACATAACATCGTCAAAAATATCTTATGATATATCTTTACTATATAGATTGACTCCATTTCATCATTTGGGTTACAACGTTGACTGTTTAGAATAACACTCTATGTAAATCAATATAAATAAGTTGGTAAATCAAGAACACTTGATATTGTTTTAGAGATAAAAGTGTATTTAAGATTCATGCACTCATATTAGGTAAAGAAATCAATAATACATGAAAAAAAAAATTAAAGTTTCTAAATCTTAAATATAAATATAAGTTAGAGCGTCTCATATATAAGATTGGTAACTTTTTACTAGAAAATAGGAGTTTTATTTATTGATAAAATGAAATCTACTATATATAAATACATATATACAATTCATGCGGATGGAATAATTAGAAGAGTCATTAGGGGATGGATGATGGAGAATATAGAAATATTTTCTAGGCAAGTAATTTTAGACTTTGATACTAAATAAAAAACTTTGAGAAATTATAAGTAATACTATAAACTGAACGACAAATTAACCATTTTAGATTTTTTTATTTTCCAATGTGATTAAATAATAAGTATTTGGGCCCTTAATATAGCACAAATGAACTTAGGTCTTGTTATATGCTAACAAAATTTGTATACTTAAATTTTACTAGATCTTTTAGTACTATAATATTCTAAAAAATTTCGGGCCCCTATTATTTTTGGGCCCTGGGCGTATGCCCGGCCCACCCTCCCCCAGGGACGGCACTGTCTAGTGCCTAGACAATATTACATCATACTCATGTGAACATGATAAATTATCTATCTGAAGAGTATCGGTGTTTGTCTGAAGATATGATTGAAAATGAATAGGATTGTTTAGATAATTTACTTTTAATAAAGTTGTTTAATGATTTTATATATCACATAATGTTTATTAACAAATAACTCAAGAAAGTATTTAAATAACTTATTTATATTCATTTTTATTTAACTTCCATATACATAAACACAAGTGTGGGCATGTGCGCATACACACACATATAATAGTATCAAAGTTGAATAGAGAATTTGTTATCATTAATGATGGTTCCGAAAAGGCTCGGTGCATACAAAGGAAACATATGTTTTATTCAATTAATTAAGAACATCATTATGAATTGGAGGGGATGGTGGCGGAGGTAACAGTGGAGGTTGTTGCAGTGAAAATACCGGATATGATAACAATGAATTGACGGTTTTAGTAGAAGTGGTGGTGACCAATTGATGGTGGAAGTAGAGGTGGTGATTTGGCATTTCGGCCTAGCCAATGTGGCAGTGGTGCTGGTAGCCAGTGGACACGATGATTGTTTACAATGGGGCAATGGTGTTGGTTATTGTTGGTGACAGTGGTAGAAGTGGAGTTGGTAGTTGTTGAGGAGGTGGCAATGCATCCACTCACTTGATTATCGTAAAAGAAAAAATTATGTGTTATAATAGTACACTTGATTTATTTTTAGAGTGAACTTAAATATTTTAAAACCATTTATTCAACAAAAGCAATTGTTGGATGTGGTGGTCTTGGTCATGAAATAAAGTGCTTCCTTTATTGGAGATCTCATGTTTAATCCTCATTTATAGTAAAGTTGTTTAATTTTTATTAACAACAATAAAGCCAATAACTTCTAATTTCATTTTTAATTTTTTTTAAATTATAAATTACAAAATATAGTCAATTCATTTCTTGTAAACTATCATGTTATTAATAATTAAGTTTCCTTAAAAATATGAGTTTTCCTATTTAATTCGTTTGTATTTTGTATATTGCTTTTAGTTGTTAATTTTTTATTATTATTAAAATCTTAGACGAATACGAAAACGAAATAAGTTGCGTAATTATTTGATTTACAAAACCTGATACTAAAAGGTGCATAATAAAATGAAGTTGGAAAACCTAAAACTACTGAGAAAAATCAGTCAGTCAATATCAATGTTTAGTCCAGCAGTGGTAGATAACATCTTTGCGCTTGCCTTAAAAGATAGGTTGGTGCGGGTTCGAGCCCCACTCGGTACAAAAAAGGCCAAAGGCCTTATAAACCTCTTCTGCGGTATCCAGCTCTTGACCGGTTTTCGGGTCGGTTCAAGGGTGAGTCCATGGGTTGGCTTTCGGGTCGGCTTATGGGCACGGGGGATTAGTCGGTGCCCGTATGGATCCGAATACCCCCGGAACGTATGTGTGAGTTAAAATGTCGTTCAAAAAAAATATCAGGTACTAAAATTTAGAAAAAAAATTATGAAAACTAAACAAAAAATCAAATAAGTTTCTTGTAACAAAAATTCAATTAAAACACACTAGGCGTAACACGTAACATTGTGTTTTTAGTGAAAAGGTCAAAATTAATTCACATTGAAAAATGCATTATCTCCGAAATCGACATAAAAGGCTTTCTCTCGGATTAAACTGTGTTGCCTTTTGCCACCGATCAAACGCATGATTTTACAAGCCTTTGATCCACCTTAAATGATGCACCCGCTCAAGAACATTCCTGGGTCTGCCACTGGTGGTGTCGGCTACAGACAGTGGTAACTATTAAACCAAATATCATATTAGGTTTATTATTGATAACTATTTTTGTTCTCTCTCATTCTGGTTCATGTCCTTGTTGTAGTATCTATCACTAATTATTCTTTATCTCATGTCGTATCAAATATACGATAATGGGTTTTGTCATGGGTTACCAAACACAACCATGATAATAAACAATTAAAGGATAAAAAATATGACATTATAAGTCTATAATTATGAAATATTGTTTAACAACAATAAAAGTAAAGTATAAAAAGATGAATGCATGTGTTAGTTAATTTCTTCAAGTTTTAGTTAGTGAGTTAATCGTACTTAACGTACCATATTAATTGAACGGTTAAGTTCATTAAATCATAGCCGCTTCCTTCAAGAATAATTAACTTCTATTTGCATGTTTCCTTTTGTAGGAACTTAGATTCAAATATATAAAAAATTAAACAAATAAATATCGTGAGCAAATGGAAATGAAAGATTTAAAAGATCAATATACGTAGCAAGCTATATTCAATTTAATTGTGGACCATATTCAGAAACTTTTTATTTACATTTTGACCTCTCCGTAAATTGATAAGGTGTCACTTATGAACGTAACGATATGTTTGAAATTAAAAGAGATAGATAACTAAGTGGTAAATCCATGCACTAAAAGCTAGCATTTTCCAATAAGTTTTCTATAATTTTTCTAAAATAAAGAACTAAATGTTAAAACTTAAAATTTTTAAAAGAGATTATACTCAACTTTAACAAATTCTCTATTTTAGAGCTTTAACACAAATTATATAATTATAATATTCTATAGACTATGATACCAAAACACTTTTAAAAAACAAAATAAATAAAATAATCATTTTTATCTCTTACTACGTATTTTAGAAAATTCTCTACTTAAAATTTTTAAAGTTCACAAAAATAACAATACTATTAAAAAAGTTTAAAAGAACAAAACCCTTTTTTTCTATTTTAATAAATCTCCCAAAATTCTCTAAAATTGCTATATTTATTAATTTTGGGTTTACTTCACAAAAGTGTATTCAACTTGTTATAAAAATTTATTGTATGTACTATACTTTCATTTTTACCATATTAGAGTTTAAGAAATGATCATTGTATATATTCAATTTTATCAAAACCCATAATTTAATGCGTCCAACTTGCCATGAAAGTGTATCCAACTTGTCACGAAATACATTAAATGGTAGGTTTTGATAGTTTGATACGTCAAATAGTAAAAATAAAAGTATAATACATACAAAAACTTTTGTAACAAGTTGAATAAACTTTCGTAAACTAAACCATTAATTTTTTTAATTTCAAACTTACGAAAAAGACCAGGAAAAACAACGTGTATAACAACGTGCCCTCATTAATTACATGGCCAAATTAATAACTCACAAAAATATTAACTTGTACTTTCAGTTTCCATGCATAAATTAGCTAGCTAGCTAATGGGTATTCCCACCACCCCACATGCCCTTTACCTCGATCACCGGCCGGTCAACCCCCATCTCTTCCGGCCGGCCACCCTATTTATACACCTTCCAAAATTAACCCTCAATCCCAACCTCTCTCTACCTCTCTCCCAACAATGAAGGGCATAAAAGTAATTTTCACCTTGGCCCTAACCCTAGCCATCGTCCTCGCGGTCACCCTCACCGGTCCCGACAACCACGAAAGCCCACTAACCGAACCATCACTATCACAATCCACCGTGAGCCCGTTTCCAAAACGGGCTAGCCGGTTCCTGGCCGAAACCAAGAACCCGCGGGCCGCGGATCATTGTTATAAAAACGACGAGATTTGTTACGTCTTGGAAGGCAAGAATTCGACTTGTTGCAATAACAAGTGCATGGATTTGAGCCAAGATAAGCATAATTGTGGAGGGTGTAAGAATAAGTGCAAGTTTACGAGATCTTGTTGCAATGGGGAGTGCGTGAATTTGGCGTACGACAAGCGGCATTGTGGGTCGTGTGGTAACAAGTGTATGCCGGGCGGATATTGCATTTACGGTCTTTGCAATTATGCGTAATTGGTTAATTAATCGGTTATTTGATCTTCTTCAGATCCTGCTTTCGAGTGGGATATATTTATATGTATACTGGATTTGATTAGTTTAGTTTTATTTTTATCATGTACTTGAGCGGGTTCTTTGTTGTTCGATCGTACATTATGTGTTCATGCTATAAATAATGACATTGGTTAAATAAATAATTAGCGTGGTCACCTCTAAAGTATTATAGTTATATAAGGGTGGCAATCGTGTTGTATTCCGGTGACGGTTAGGAAAGTTCAATCCTAACATGATCAGTATAGATAATCTTGTTGTATTGATCAACCCTAACCCGTATACAACCCGTGTCACCCATTTAACTATAGGGGTTAACGGGTTGGTGTGTCATTGACATGTCATAAATGGATTGGCGGTTTAAATGATAAACGGGGTTGACATGTCATAATGGGTTGGTGTGTGGCTTTTGTTATAAAAAATATTTTAAAATGATGAATGGGTCGGCGGATTAACTCGTAAACCCACAAGTTAACCCGACACGACCGGTGTAGTAAACGAGTTGGTGGGTCAGAAAATCCAACTCAGACCCTTTAATCGTTTCAGGTTTGTGTCGTGTCGAAAATTGTCACCCTAGTTATATATCGAGAAAAAGTTAGGTTTACACGAGAATAGTAATCATACAAGAAAACAATCAAATCCATAATTTTTGACTGAATTCATATGTGATTCATATTATTCACCGATGATTTACACATTATTTAATCATTTTTATGTCAATTATTATTTACGATAAATTTCAAAAACCATCGACAAACTTTCTAATTTAATTTTAAAATGAAATCTATCGCTACTAATGTCAAAAACATGATTTTTTTTATTTCAAGGGAATTAAGAAAGTTTAATTTTAATTAATTAAAATCACTTTAGGATCGATCTTAATTTTAAAAAAATAACTAACTAATTAAAACCCGTCGGTGCTTTTAATTAATATTTTTACAAAACAAATAAATAACGCCGCTAATCCGTTGAAAAGCCGACCAACATATATTTTTAAGGGGGCGTTTGATTCATTTCAGGGAATGAGAATGGAAATGAAAATGGGAATGCAGGAGAATGGAAATAGGAATGAGCATTAGAGCATCTCCAACCATGACACTAAAAATAACACCAAAAACACCAAATTTGGTGGGCCCATTAACACCAAAAAAATACTCAACTCCAACCACACTCTAAAAAAACACCAAAAATATGGACCCCACATTAATATCCCACACTTTATTTACTATCTATTTATTATAACAATAAAAATAATTATAATCTATAAAGAAAAACTTATTTAATTAATTTATTTAATTAAGACTTATTAAATAAAAAACAAATTATTTAATTAAGACTTATTAAATAAAAAACAAATAATTAAATATATATAAGTTTACTGTATAAATAAAAGAAATACATAATTAAAAATATATAATTTTACTATATAAATAAAAGAAATAAATAATTAAACATAAATAATTTAAATAACTTATTTTATATGATAATATATTATATAATAATATATATTATAACTAATAATAACTAAAATATATTGGAAAACAAAAAGAAAATAGATATAATGGTGGGGCCCCTATTTTTGGCGTTCACAATTCACACGCCATATTTGGCGTTTAAAAGTTCCGGCCGGCAAATTTTTTTTAGATATGGCGGTCGATTGGAGCACAATAAACGGCAAAAATGGTGTTATACAGGTCGGTTGGAGATGCTTTTACATTGATGTTGTTTGGTTAAACCAATATAATCAATGAAAATTACTTCATATTAAAAAAATATGTTTTTCCAACTTGAAAATACGAAAGATGTTTCATTTAACATCCATTGATGAAACAATGCACGGAAAAAAGAACCAAGTAGAAATAAAAGTTTCATTCCCGCCAAATTGGTCAGGAATGAAAATTAACGGATCTGCAGGAGTGATTCCATTATATAATATCAAACCAAATGGCAGTTTTCATTATCATTCCCATTCCTGACTCCACAATACCCCCAACCAAACGCCCCCTAAATTTTTTCTATGACGGTTTATCAATATATTTTTTAATTTCCGGTGATAATTTACTGGCCGATAATTTACTAGGTGACTATCCACCCAAAAGATCTTCTGGAATTGGTTGATCTTTTAGTAGTATATCACATTGTTAGAAGATAAGGCCACCCACTGTCGATCCACTGTAACCCACACTGCCCAACTGCCACATCAGTTTTTCACTATTTTACCCAAAACTACCCAATCCATCCACTGTCGACCCACTGCAACCCACTCCATCAAAATTAATTGTTTTTTTTAAATAAGAGAGAAAGAAGAGAGAGAGAGAGAGAGAGAGAGAGAGAGAGGGGTGGGGTGGGGTGGTTGGGAGTCATTGGCTTCACCAAACCGATGGGGAGCTACCCGCTCACACCCACAGTGGTGTTCACCAAGGTACCCATTGGGTACCAACTACCCGGGTAGTACCCATTGAAGCCACAACGGATGGCCTAAGAAGTGAAAGTTCATATATATATATATAGGGGTGGGTTCAAATGTGAACCACTTTTTGGTTGTGAACGTGAGGACAACCGAGAGCGCGACACGTGGCGGATGACAAGGTGTCACGTCAGATCCACGGCGGATGACTAGGCGCGATTCATGGGAGTGCATTGAATTAAAGGGGGGACCACACTCAAAGACGCCACGTGTCGCGCTCTCGGTTGTCCTCACGTTCACAACCAAAAAATGGTTCACATTTGAACTTTCCTCTCTCTCTCTCTCTCTATATATATATATATAGGGGTAGGTTCAAATGTGAAACAACTTTTTGGTTGTGAACGTGAGGACAACCGATAGCGCGACACGTGGCGGATGACTAGGCGCCACATCAGGTCCACGGCGGATGATTAGGCGCGATTCATGGGAGGGCATTGAATTAAAGGGGAGGGGGAACCACAGTCAAAACCGCCACGTGTCGCGCTCTCGACTGTTCTCACATTTACAACTAAAAAGTGGTTCACATTTGAACTTTCCTCTCTCTCTCTGTCAATATATATATATATATATATGAATCAACGTTATGAATTATTCATATATGCTTATATATACTTATTCAATAAATTTTTTTAACGATTTATAAATGAACCTTCATTGAACTTTAAGATTGTTGATTTTGTTTATAAAGGCCTGACAAAACCTGGGACCGGTTAAGGTCAAGGCCCTGTCAAAGGCTAGGCCTGTGGCAATTTCAGAAAATAAGTCAAATTTTCATATTTTATAGTCGTTTTTTGACTCTTTTTTTTTGGCTTCCAAGTGCCTCTCATTAAGTATATATGGGTTGTTTAAGGTTTGTAGTTAGATAGCAAGTTACAAAACGCAAAAAAATAAAAAATAAATAAAACATTCACAATTCTCGCATTCTTGCAATCTCATTTTCGTATTCGAGTTCGTTATTCCTACATGGAAGTTTCTACACTTAAGTTATTACAAGAATTTAAGTTCCAACACTTTAGTTATTCTCTTTCTCATAGTATTATATGTCTAAAAAACTAAAAAAAAATGGGTTAAGCCGAGACCGGGTTATAGGCCTGGTTAAGGCCCGGTTATGTTTGACCGATTAAAACCCAAGGTAAACCGGTTATAGAGTTTTTCCTTCAAGCCTGGCTCGGCCCGGGAGTGGTAAAGGAAAGTCAGGTCTCTGAAAATACTGTTTGGACCCGGTTAAATGGAGGCCCGATTAAACTCGACCCGGACCGGTTTTTAGCCATCTCTATTTATGAGTTCATTGTTACATACATTTGAAGTGTAAAATCCTTGTTTCCAGCTAAGTATCGTTAGCGTAGGAAATAAAGAGTAGAAAACTTTTTATGTGTCAAATTTGAAGTTTCCAATAAAAAGTCGTCCATTAAACACATGTTGTTTCTTGCAAAATACTTTTTATTTTTCCTTTTAAACCATGTTCCCTTTTCTTTTCTTTTTAATTCTATTTAATTTTGTTTAATAAAGTATTATGATGTATGAAGGAACTCGAAAATTTTATTAAACCATGACGTCATTTTGTTATAAATAATAAAATAAAGATACTTTCTACAAAATTATTATTAATTTGTTTAGATAGTTCATTATTTTTTATATATAGGGTTAAGAATTCAAGTTTATAACTATAATCTTTTTTCAAAAACACAATAAATTTAAAATAGGTTGTGTTTGACAAGATAGATAAGCTATATGTTAACTAATAAGCTACCTTTTGAATATACTATATTTGGCAAAACTAGCTTATGAGGCTACATACACACCCATACTCTCCAACCCTCTCAACCCACTCACTTTTTGAATGTCACATCAGCTTCCACATCAGCTTTTGGTCAACCCTCTCTTTACCCTCCCATAACCCTCTACAACACACACCCAACCCTCCCAACCCACTCACTTTTAAATTTATTTTATTTATTTCATTTATTTTATTTAATTAAATAACATAAATTAAATAAATAATATTGTTAAAAATAATTTGAAAATTCTAATATTAATAAAAATTACATAATTAACTAAACTAAAATTAAGTAAACTAAAAAAACTACGAAATTAAGTAAACTAAAAAAAATTACGAAAATAAATAAACTAAAAGTCGAAGTCGTGTCTCGCTCTTAGTACAGCCTTTTTTTTCAACACGGCTTGCAACTCCAAACCCGAAAGGTGGTCATGCGGGGTTTTGTAGAACTCCCAGTCTTGCTCGAATTCCGCATTTAGTTGGAGTTGGAGTTTTTTTTCTTCGAGCTCCGCAATTTTCCTATCAAGTTCAAGTTTTTTCATCTTGTAGTCCATTTTTTCCGCCAAATTGCGGTCCCACGACTCATACAGTTCGGTCGTGGGGGTGGAAGATTGGCCCCCTCTAAGGGCCTTTTTGGCCTTGCCCCGACCTACGGGTCGTTTAGGTGGCGGAACCTCGACCTCGTCGGAATCTTGACCAAAGTGACCGTCGGAAGACCCGGACGTGCGAGTACGTTTTGTTGAGCGAGACGAAGACCCACCGGACATTAACGGAACTGCAGCCCATTTAGGGCTGTGACGGACTATCTCCCAACACTCTTCGAAGGGGAAAACACCGCCCTCCGTCATTTGGTATCGGGAACGAACCTTTTTTAGAAGGTTGACGTCGTTTTGTCCACTAGGCCTATTGTTCATTATTTGGTTGTATATTCCGTTGAAGGCCATGATTTTTTTGTTCATCGCCCTCCATTTTGCAGTCAGTTGGTGGTGGGTTCTGTACGGGGTGGCCTCAAGTCGGGTGTAAAACGACCGCTCGATTGACCGCCAAAATTTCACTACAAAATAATTAACGAAACAATTAATTAATAAATTAACGAAAAAACTTATTTGAATAACTTAACAAATTAACGAAACAATAAAATACAAGATCTTTGCGCGTTACCGGATGCGGGGTTCTCGGACTCGTTAATCCACGAATGGCATAACGCTACTTCCTCCTCGTGTGTCCATTTTTTTGCCGGTGCGCGGGTGGGGAAGGTTTGTTTCGGTTTTTCGGGGAAAAGATCGGGTTCGGCCTCGGGTGAAGCGGAACCTTCGGTTGGCAACCGTTGGGTTTCCGGAACATACGAATGTGTTTCGCTTGAATCGGAACCCGAGGCCGTTTCACGGGGTACGAAATCGGGGTAAGCCGTTTTCCCGCGGTTATAATCCGTATTGACACCGGATGTCCCGTAGTGGGTGGGAAAGGCCGTATTAGAAATTTGGGTGGGAAAGAAATTTGGAGGGTAAGGAAAATTGGGAGGATACAAATTTGGCGCATAACGGTTCCGTAACCGGTTCCGTAACCGGCGTTTTGTTCATCATAATGCGGTATAAACGCCGGTTGTTGTTGAGCGTCAAATTGCGGTATATACGGTTCGTGGTTCGCGTAATCGATGAATCCCGACCCACCGCCGAATCCCGACCCACCGGCACCTCCCCGACGGACCGGCACCTCTCGATCCACCGATACCTCTCGAAGGACCGGCACCTCTCGATCCACAGCCACCTCTCGATGCTCTTCCTCGTGAACCACGTCCCGACATGTTTGGATTCATGGTTGTGTTTGTGTATATATAGTTGTGTATATGAAAGTGAATAGTGTGAATATAGTTGTGTATAGGAAGTGTGAATATAGAAGTGTGAATATAGTTGTGTATATATAGGAGGTTGATTTGTGTTTGGAAAAAAAAATTAGCCGTTGGAGAAGGCCGTTGCCAACGGCTCTGTGAAGCCGTGGTACCTCCAACCCGCCGGCTTCCCCATACCGCGCACCGGAACCCGCTGAAGCCGCCGGGCTCGGCGGTTTAAGCCGCTGTGAACCCACATCCGCGGTGCGAGCAGCCTGAGCATGTAAAATGACAAAAAATGGTATCTTAAGATATAATAATTTAATATTAAATAAAAGTATAATTGGAAAAAACTATAAAAAAAAACTTCTAAAACGCTACTACAACTAGCATTTCAATAAGTTAGTTTATAGTTCATCCAAACATATATTAGCTTATAAGCTTAGCTTATTTTTGCCTAACACCGCCTTAAAAGATAAAAACTAAGAAAATGAAAGGAGATTCAAACTTAGATCCGTGGTAGAAGAAAAGTGTTGCAACTCTACAAAAGGAAACTTATGATTTCATTGTAATTTCAAAATATATATATGGTGAAATAACAAATTGATATGATGACATATTTCACGATCCTTGAACTTTTACACTACAATGGAGGAATGAAATGGTGGCACATGTCACCATCAAAAGTCAAAACCCCTTGGGCGTGTCCGTGGTGCTACATCAAGTAGATTTGGACAATTTCTTCACCATTGGAACTTTTTTTCTCCTCTTTAGAGCTTTGAGTAAATATGGGAGTTCCATCTATTCTTACACAGTTTTAGAGTAAATACCTACTGTTATTGCACAAGTTATACCGATCTTGAGTTTGTTGGAAGGGACGTGTTGGTCGATTAGACTTGAATGATATCCTCAATATATGTTTGAACCTCCTCCCTTCTCATCTAAAAGATAATTTAGGAGAGTAATGTAATGGGATACCGTATATTCTCACATAGTATCAAAACCACTGTCTACAAATCTAACGACTCAACAATACTTTGGAAGAGGGAGAGACCGATCCGTACAGGAAGACCGGCTCATTGAAAACGACATGGCGGGAGATGATAATTTTCAGGTGAAGAGACCGAGACAACGATAGCCTCCATGAAGAGCCAGATAGCCTAAGAAAATGCATGGCGTGGAACGGGGGGCTAATTTATGAGGTATGTGAGGCTAGCAAAGGCATTTGAAGACTCGAAGGTTGGAGAAATAGAGTTGTTTATTAAAGAGACGTGTAAAATCAATGTCGTGTGCGATGGAAGAAGAGGGTAAGATGTTGAGAAGGTGAATCGCTTCGACCCAACAAGTGGGTGGAAGGTGGCCTTGGAAAAGTAGAGTGCGAGTCATATTATATATAGTTCAAATCATGTACTCACTTTTTTCGTTTTGTTGGAAAGTACGAGGACATGAAAAATGGAATTGAATATAAAAGAGGCGTTTAACAGAGTTATTATCAAACTCGTCCCCATGATGACATTGGAACGATTTAATGTCACAACCAAAATGACTTAATATATAAGCACGAAAATACAATAATTTGGAGAACACATCAGATTCCTTTCTTAAAAGGTAAACCCATAATAAAATGAGAGAAAATGATCTAAAAACATAACATAATATTTTATACCACTAATACTGGAAATAGAGGATGTCCACGTATCCGAATGAGCAATGTAATTCGGTTGATTTAATATAATTTAGAAGGTTGTG
Source organism: Centaurea solstitialis (assembly GCA_030169165.1). Lineage (NCBI taxonomy): Eukaryota > Viridiplantae > Streptophyta > Magnoliopsida > Asterales > Asteraceae > Centaurea > Centaurea solstitialis. The sequence goes on from CM058041.1 coordinate 82,642,013, forward strand.
CGATATGATATCAAGTTGATATAATGCGACTTCATATTAAAATGAAAAAAATAAGGATTATAAAGTAAATTACATTGTTAATTGTAAGGATAAAAATTAGAGTTAATTACATTTTTGGTCCCTGTGGTTTGGTGATTTTAACACTCTAGGTCCATTTTGAAAATAATTATGGATTTGGCACCTGTGGTTTACATTTTATAACGCTCTGGGTCCAAATTTTTAACTCCGTTAAATGTTTTGTTATGTATGTCTGCTGAAGGGGTATTTTAGTCATTATACACTTTTTATTTATTTTCTATTAAAATTAACAGGGATATATACGTGTGTGTGTGTAATATATATATATATATCTGTATGTGTGTGTGTATATCTATATGTGTTTGTGTGCGACCAACACCCGACGACCACCGACCGGCGATCCACACGTCGGCGACCACCGATCGACGACCCACGCGCCGGCGACCATCGACACAACCATCTTCACATCGACGACCCACACGCTGGCGACCACCGTCTTCACCACAACCGCCCACCCTTTTCCCCTCCCTCTCCTACGACCACCGACACAGATCCGGCCACAAATCCAGCCATCCGTCCGTCGACGTCACCACCATCTTCACCACAACCACCCATTTCCACCCCCCATCGCCTCCGACCACCCCATCCCTTCGGCCTCCATACATCATCTGCAACCCCAAAATTTTGGCCCTTAAAACACTTTGAATCTCAGTTGCAATCTAGATCCCATCTGGTTTTGATCGAAATCCAGATCCAATCTCGACGAAGGTTTGGCTTCTTTGTCTGAGATAGAAGACAATGGATAGATGCATTTCTTTGCCCTTTGCGTTTTTTTGATGTATCAGACTCAAATCTGGTTTTGAGTTTTGGTTTTGAATTTAGATTTTAAGTTTAAATTTAGGGTTTTGGATACTTATGTTTGGATTTTTATTTTGGATTCTTGATTCATAAGGGTTTAGGGTATTGGTGGTGGTGGCAGTAGCTGGTGGGGGGGTGGGGGTGGTGGCAATCGCTAGTGGGTGTTGGGTGGGGGAAATGAAATGGAGAAGAAGAAGAGAGAAGAAGAAGAAGGAGGAGAGTAAATTACATCTTTGGTCCCTGTGATTTTAAATGAAAATAAAAATATAAGTAAAAAGACCAAAATACCCCTGTGCTAAATTCATTTAACAGAAAAAGTTAACAGAGTTAACACTATTGGACCCAAAGTGTTATAAAGTGTAAACCTTTTGGACCCAAAGCGTTATAAATTGTAAACCACAGGTGCCAAATCCATAATTATTTCTAAAATGGACTCAGAGTGTTAAAATCACCAAACCACAGGGACCAAAAATGTAATTAACTCTAAAAATTATAGTTTAAAATTCAAAAAAGATTTAATTTTTAAAAGTGATTTCAGCAAGACATGTCTCTATTGTTACAGCATTTATAATGTTTTTGTAGACATATTTCTATTGTTGTAATAACACTTTTAATGTTTATGTAGGTGTGACTTACGGTATGGTGTCTTACGATATATCATGGCGTGCATTTGAAACAAAACGTTAATTTTTTTCCAAAAGAAAATTATTTGATACAAAAAATGTTTTTTGTGTTTTTACACATCTAAACATTATTATAAATAATTTTTGTGTTTTTACACATTTATTGCTATAGTAACATTTATAATGTTTTTGTAGATGTGTCTCTATTGTTACAATAACATTTATAATGTTTTGTCTTCTAGTGATGTGGTGGATTGATTATCACTCGGCGGGTTTATAGCGTTCTAACCGAATTCGAGCCTTTTCGTGCACATGCCTGAGGACATTTAAGTGGGGCCATGTTTAGCTTTTATATTTGTTGGAGATTAATTTGACTTTGTGTCTTAAGATATATCTCATGGCATGCGTTTGAAACAAAATACATTTTTTCCCATAAGAAGATTGTTTGTTAGAAGAAAAATGTTTTTTTTTTTTTGTTGTTGTTGTTGTTGTGTTTTTGCACATTTTATAGATTATTAGGTTTACATAATCATATTATATCATGGCACGTCGTTTGAAACAAAATATTATTTATAATGCTTTTGTAGGCTATCGAACTCTAAAGTTAACTTATTAATATACTAGTTGGACTAGTGTTTCAAGAGTTTTTTATAGTTTTCTTTTTTTCATTTATATCGTTCTTAATACTAATTAAGATACCCTTTTTGGCCATTTTACATACTTATAAAGTTAGTTTTTTGTCAAACGTAATTTATTCATAAACTAACTTATTAGCTATCAGATAATTTATTAATTGATAACTAATTTATCAACTATCAGCTAGCTATTGATAAACACTAGGGATGTAATCGAGCAGATTCGAGCCGACACAATGCCAAGCTCGAGCTCGACTCGATACCAAAACTTGAGCTTGGCGAGCTTTGATTTTCAAGCTCGAACTCGAGTTCGAGGAAATACTCGACACTCTTGAGTTCGGCTCGACTGAAATTCAAATTTCAAGTTTTTGAGCTACAATTACTAATCTCACTTATATACTAGGGGATGTAAATGTAATTTGGTTATATATTCAGGATAAAATCGGTAATGTACTATAAGCTCAATAAGGCTCGTGAGCCTGACGAGCCGAGTATTTTGAAGCTCAAACTCGGCTCGAAACATTACTCGAGTAGCACGACCTTGAGCTCGACTCGATTCACATCGAGTCGATTTCGGATATTTTCCGAGTCGATTTCGAACAGCTCGCGAACTGTCTCGGCTCAATTACACCGTTAAAAGAGTGTCCAAACTCCAAATACACACCCCTGGTTATTTCTCAAGCAATGTTAGAACAAAATTTTACCCAAAATCATTATCAATTAACATGTTTCAATAACAACCTCACACTTTCTAGGGTTTTGTGTATATACCAAAGAAGCCATTTCTGATCCACAAATATGATCAACAGACACCGAATCGTACAACCACAACCATCATCCATGGCTGCTCAGGCGGTGGAGGGTGTAGCGGTTACTGCTCTCCGATCGGTTTTCCACCGCGTCCGTCAAGCGGCGGAGAGATCCGGCCGCTGTGTGGATGATGTGCGAGTGGTGGCCGTCAGCAAGACCAAACCTGTGTCTCTCGTCCGCCAGGTCTACGACGCCGGCCACCGCTGTTTTGGTGAAAATTACGTTCAGGAGTTCATCGAAAAGGCTCCTCAGGTCCTCTTTTTATCTGTCAACTCATTGACATTCTAGTCTATAGGCTAGCTGATAGCTGATAAGCTAGTTGTTGACTTATAAGTTAGCTGTTAACCGCCGGCTGATAGTTGTTGACTTATAAGTTAGCAGGTAACCTAGGTTATAAATAAGTTATGTTTGGCAAAACCTAGCTTATGAGTATGTAAAATGACCAAAAGCTCGTGGCTGTTAGACTTATAAGCTAGCTAGTAGCAGAAAAGCTAGTTTATGAATAAATTACGTTTGACAAAAACTAGCTTATAAGCATGTAAAATGACAAAAAAGGGGTATTTTAGGTATAATAATTAATATTAATAAGTGTATAATTGGAAAAAGCTACAAGCTCCTGAAACACTACTCCAAGTAGCGTTTCAATAAGCTAGCTTATGCTGCATCCAAACATGTACTAGCTTATAAGCTAGCTTATTTTTGGCAAACACACCCTAAGATTCTATCGCCGTTGATGAAATCGAGTGATTTATGCAGCTTCCGAAGGACATTGACTGGCACTTTATTGGGCATTTGGCATTTGCAGAGCAATAAAGCGAAATCCCTACTCGGTGATGATCCATTATGGCTTTTATATTTATTTCAAATTGTTAATCGATACGGGATTCAATAAAAATTATCTAAAATTGAGAACTAAAAGTACAAAATTCTTATAAAATTATATTCCAACTCGAACAAATTCTCCATTTTAAAGATAGCATTTTTACATGTGTTAGTAAAATATTACATATATCTGATATAATTAGAATTTAATTTATCTGTCATGGTAATATTTTTGAAGAGTTCATTAGATTTGGAGATTTTTGTGGTATCATACTTATTTCTATTTTGGAGAAAGTTTTGAAGAATCTGTTGTAGCAAAAAATATCCAAAATCCTTATTTTGTACTATTTTGGAGAAGCTGATGGAAATGCTCTCATGGTAGAATCAGCCTTCTTTGAGATTTTGAATAAAGTCTTGTCAATTTTAACCTAGAGCCCACCTTGATCACATCATAATGTTTACTCTTTGTATTTCAGTTATGTGAATAATGATCTAAATGAGGTTAGATGCTTCTTTTCGTCGTAAATAAATGATGTTGATGTTTGCTGTTTATGTATGCAGCTGCTGTTCCAAATCTGTCAATGGTACAAGGTGTTGATAACGAGAAGGTAACTTATAAGTCTAGCCTCTATTGTTTTAATTAGAAGGCAAAATACCTAGGTGATACATGATTAAGATCATACTGAAGTGTTTAAGCCAAGTAGAACCTTTTTATAGCTGAATGCAACAAGTTGATCTTAATAACCTCGAGATCAACTTAAAGTTAAAACCATGGTGGAAGTTATTGGTACCCACAACTTTGAGCTTATAATAAGCTCACAAATCCACTTTTCTATCCATGTGAGACGGGTTGTTACATGGATAAAGTTGTTTGTGTGGATTAATCTGTTTGTATTGATTAAGAAGGTTTTTGTTCGGAAAAGTTTCTTTATAGGTGGAAGGAACATGTTTTAATTGAGAGGGATAGGTTTGGAGAAAACTTGGCCTTCTGCATAAAGATCCTCCCTAGAAGCTTACTAAATAAGCCACTTTCTATATGATTAAGCCAGTACCAAATAGTCATATAAAGTTGACTAGATAAACAGATAGCCCAATTAAGCTTATTGAGCTGCTAACAAACAAGCCCTTCCACTAGATTCTACTAAGCTTTAACAAAAATGTGCCATAACCCAAGTGGTTAAAAGGGAAGCCTTTCATTTGAGGACAACATATAATTAAGTTGATAAGATAGCTTTGATGCATTTCTTCCTTTTTGTATTAAGGCTCATCGCTCACAATGACCAATGTATTGCCATGGTTTCACAGATTGCAAATCACCTTGATCGTGCAGTTTCAAGCGTTGGAAGAAAGCCGTTGGCGGTTATGGTTCAAGTAAATACGAGTGGGGAGAAATGTAGGTGAAGAACATCCATGCATTTTCTTTCCTAACATCTTAGCCTTTTTTGTACCATTTGAGCAAAAAGGTTGATTACCGCCAACCCTGAGTGGCCCCACATAGGACCCGCCTCCTGGCAACCCCATTTTAGGACACATTTCAGTGACTCAGCGGCTAAGGCTAGTGGAGGGGTTCAAGTCGGCCTCCCACAAGGGTCTTTCCGTCCTTTTGCCAACTAAGCTACAAGTGGCTAGCCTTTTTTACTAGGGAGAATTACATCTATATCCTTACAAACTTAAGTAATTACATATATATCCTTACAAACTTCAAAACTACATCTATATCCTTACAAAATTGAAGTAATTACACATATATCCTTATACCTATTTTATTAATTTCTAAATTATTTTAAAGTTATTAATAAATATCTTTAATATAATTTAAATGTTAAATCTCTAATCTACCCTTACCCTTCTAAATCAAAATCCCCCTTCTAAATCAAAATCGATCAAACACATGGACTTCTTCTTCTTTAATCGACACCCAAATCTACCCTTGCAATTGTTTGTTGTGATAATCCGGCTTAATTGCTTTGTCTTACCCTAAAAAGACTAGAAAAAATTCCATTGAAGGAAACTGTACAAAAGTTGGAGATAAGCTATATGGGTCTAGAGGACGATTGCAAGGAAATATTCTTGGACGTTGCATGCATATTGAAGCGTTGGGAGGAAGAGGAAGCAATCAGAGCACTTGAAAGTTGTGGATTTCATGCTATACATGGTTTGAGTGTTCTTGAGAAAAAACCTCTCATAACTATCAGAGATGGCTGGTTGGACATGCATGACCATATACAAGAAATGGGGAGGCACATTGTTCGCCATTTGCACCCTGATGAGCCTTACAAACATAGTCGATTATGGGTTACGGAGGAAATTAAAGATATATTGGCTAATAATCAGGTAAGAATAAAGTTTGTTTGCAATGTGAGATAACTAACACATTTTCATTTCTTAAGACCTAAGTTAATTTTTCTTATTTTTTATTACAGGGTACCGAAGCAACATGTATAAAACTGTTCACATCATCAGAAATCAATCAAGTAGTTCTTACGAAAGGTCTTGAAAAGATGGATAAACTTAGACTTCTTGTTTTGTACATTGATGATATTTATAGTAACTGGAAACTTGATGAAGTTAGCCAATACTTTCCAAATTCTCTACACTATCTGGAAGACATCTTGTTGGTCTTCGTATGAGTGGTAGCAGAATGGAGCAACTTTGGGAAGGTGGAGAAAGAAAAGTAAGAGTAATGGTTGAATTATTGTTTTGCATTATTCATTATGACGTTGCACTTTTATTGGTCTGTTATCACACCAATATTCATCTTTTGTTTTTTCTTATGATAGGTTCTTGACAAGCTCCGGTTCCTTGATCTTAGTTTTTCAAAGTTGCGGTCCTTTGACCTTGGTCTAACTCCAAATCTTGAGGTATTAGATCTTGAAGTTTGTCGCGATTTGGTAGAACTTCACATGCCCCATAAATGTCCCCAACTCAAATCCTTCAAATTGAGTTGTAGTAATTTGAGGTACTTTAACGTTGGGCCGACTCCGAATAGCGAGGCATCAAAACATGAAGAACATGTGGTGGAATTTGGCATGTCCCTTGAATGTCCACAACTTGAATGCCTCGAACTAGATATTCCAAACTTGAGGGCCCTTGATCTTGGGTCGACTCCAAATCTCAAGACATTGAAGCTTGAACAATGTCATAGATTGGTGGAACTACGTGTGCATATTGAATGTTGCAAACTAAAATCCCTCTACCTTCCACGTCTACAGTTCACGACCTTTGACTTAGGGCTGACTCAGAATGCTGAATCTTTAACTCCTGATGAAAACAATGATTTGGTAGAACTTTTCATTCCTAACAAATGGCCACAACTTGAATCCCTTTCACTCTTTAAATCTAAGTTGAGGACCTTTGAGCTGACCCCTAACCTGAAGACATTGATTCTTGAAGATTGTGATTTGGTAGAATTTCAAGTTCCTGATCGAGATGTAAAGCTTGAATCTCTAGACATCAAAAGATGTTCAAAGTTGAAGACCCTTGACCTTCGGCGAACTCCAAATCTTGAGAGTTTATGTCTTCAAGAATGTTCTAGTTTGGTAACACTTCATGCTCCCGTTGGAGGTGTAAAACTGCTCATCAACTTAAAAGGACATTTGAGTACGAAGTCGGTCGATATACGCACATTGCAGTTAGATAGTAGTCTTCCCGAGTTTGAGTTTGAATGTCTATATAAGGAAGATCTACCCTCATCCATTGGAAATGTTGAAAAGCTTATTTCAGAAGGCTTATTTTCTGCTTGCATAGACCTTGAGAGTTTTATTGGAAGAATTTGTGGTTTACAACATTTAACAAAGCTTAAACTCGAAGGCAACATTTCAGAGTTGCCCAAGGACATTGACCGGTTACAATGTCTAGAGAAACTAACTTTGTGGTCTACAAACATTAAACATCTTCCAGATAGCATTTGTGGGTTGAAACATCTGAAATATCTCAAACTTAATTATTGTAAGCTTCTTGAGAAGTTACCTGAGGATCTTGGTCGATTAGAATGTTTAGAGAGGCTAGACCTACAAGGGTGTATAGTTTTGCGAGATATTCCGCACAGCATATCTATACTACTTTATAAAAATTCTATTACAGTTACAAATTCAAGTCCACGTTCCTCTCACAACCCACTTCTGAACTAATTTCTCTCCTCTTTCCCATCCCCACGATTCCTCATTTTTCTCCTTCCCATCCCCAGTCCCTCATATCTCTCCATCTCTCCTACCTCTTAAAGTTAAAACAGTAGACGATGAGGGCAGGGTTTGCCAATGATTTTGACATCTGGGATTTAAAATCGCAACCTATGATCGTATAAGGTACGTTTCATTGCTTGATGCTTGAGTGAAAACGATATTGTATTGACCGTTAAAACCCGTTTGCTTATGACAGGATCTCAAACCATGGATTCCTAAACTGCTCTGCTTTCATGTCTTCGTTCAGCCGCTTAGATTTATTCATTCATATTCTCATGCAATTCCTTCAACAATAACAATACACAGGTAGATGAATTACGTTTTGTTTCTTTCAATTTATCGGATTAGGGTTTCTATTTCGTTCTTGTTTTGATTTTAATTTATTTTCTCCATGTTTGGGTTTTATGTATTTTCTTGCCGTTTAGTTTTTCTGTATAAAAATTGGTTAGAAAATCTGATTAATGATCTGTTTGGTGGTTTTGATTCAAACGTAGGTTTACATTTCCATGAGATTTGTAAATGGTGATTAATTTATGAAGAAGAGAAGGATCCTGTCAATCGGATGAACATATTGATCTGCACTCCTAGCCGACTTCTAAAGCATATGGACGCAACTCCAAATTTTGATTGTTCATACCTACAACTACAGGTCAAAACTTATTCGTCTATGTTTCCGTGTTCTTGTTTTTTTCACTGATTTCTCAACAAGTTTGGTATTTGCTATAATTTCACAACTTCCAAAATATAGAGCTTTTATAGGATAATGAGGTAACCTTGAACTTTCAATAATAGTAGAAGAGAAATTATATTTCTTCCTACCATTTTAGCCTACCCATCCTCCTACCCACTTTATCATGTGACAAGTGTATTGCACTTCTTCTCTTTCTTCATATAATTCATAAATTTTAACACTTGTCAAATGATAAAGTGGGTAGGAGGAAATATAATTTCTCATAGTAGAATTCTCAATAATAGTAGAATTCATATATATATATATATATATATATATATATATATATATATGTTCGTGTATATATGCAGGCAATATCTTTCAACTTACTGGAACTTTTTTATTGGATAATGTTGCTGATCTTATAAGGGTTGGTGGTGTTTAAAAGTTGCTGGATGGTGAATTCGTTTTTCAAGTAATTGGTACATATCACTGAAACCTAGGGGTGTTAACGAGCCGACCCGGTCGAGTATTAGGTTAATCGACCCGAGCTCAAAAAATAATACTGGGCTCGAGCTCGACTCGAGCTCGATTAATTTTTTCAATGTAGGGCTCGAGCTCGAGCTCGAATATTTTTTGAGTTATCGGGCTCGAGCTCGAAGCTCGTTTATAGGTTCGAACTCGCAATCGATTAACTTGTTTGTCAACTTGAGCTCGATAATTTTTATATTTGTATACTATTTATTAATAAATATATGAAAATGTTTAGCTCGAACAAAGGTATGCTCAAATGGCTCGGCTCGGCTCGACTCTAAAAATTTAATCGAGTTTTCGAACGAGTCGAGTCGAACATTGGTGTTATAAAGCTCGGCTCGTTAAGTTAAACGAGCTCGACTCTATGTTCGAGATCGACTCGAACTCAAGTATCATTAAGCTCGAGCTCGAGATAGACGAGCTCGAGCTCGAGTAGCTCGTTAAAAGCTCGACTCGCTAACACCCCTACTGAAACCTTTCTGCAAACAATTCTTTATTTTAGTCTTTTTGATTGACGATTCTATGCTATAATTCAAGAGCCATCGCTGCTTTTGAGACAAAAACACTTGATTGGTTGAGTTAATGAGCCGATGGTAATTGTGCAGCCAACCGGGAATGTGTATCAAAGGCATTGAAAAGATTGGAGGAGATTATTCATGGAAGGGTAAATCCGTAATCATTACTTCAAATCCTAAAATGGATTCTTGTGATGTATTTGTGTTTCAAATTGTTCTCAAACTTCTTAGAATTCAAACATTTACATTTAATAATATGTGGTTTTTTTCTATTATATATTGTTAAATGAACATAACAAGTGTATGGGAGTCTGGTCAGGTAAATGAAATCCCAGAGATTGTCCTAAAATATGTCTCCTTTTTCAAACTTAAAGTGCCTACTTTCCAATTTCACCCCTTAATTATGAGACGGAGAAATCATTACTCCCTCTATTATTAAGTGTCAAATTGTCATTTAGTTGGTTAAAAAGTGTAATAACTACACATTTCTAAAATTGTCTGCCTTTTTTATTATGGACATTTATTTGATTTTATGATTCATAATGAATACTTATGTTCTGCATAACTTGAAGTTTGTTGATGGCGTGGTGCTCTATGTGGTGGTGGAAAAGGTAAAGAATAAGAATCATAATGAATATGTCGTTTAATTCTGTTGATTCAAGTGTAGGTAAGGTTTATCAGTTCTCTTTGTATTTCTTTTTTAGTTTCAAAGAAATAAGCTAAACAACCAAATGGTTCCACTGTTTCCGTTCTGGATTGCAGATTTCAGTTTTTTTACTGAACCTCTAAAGATACTTCAAGAACTTGTGATCAGATCAGCCTTTTGAAGTACTTTCATTTTGACTGATTTTGATGGTGGTTGCTGTTTGTTGTTGGTAATAACAAATTGATTTCATGAATCTTTAGTGGTTCTTTTTATTTATTTGATGTTGCTTTTCGTAGAAGACTCTGTGATCCCAACTTCATCTTCTCAATCTTCTTTGATTCTCTTGATAGCAACTGCATGCAGGTTCAATTTCCAAAGAGATAGACTCCACTTTCTTGCTTCTATTTTTAAACCAACCGTAGGAATTAGACACCACCTCAGAGACGATGCAGTGGCAACCCATTCTTATTAAATATGAATGAGTTGCATGGGGTCTACATAGACCAACAGTAAGCAGCAATAACAGTTTCCAATTTCTGATCGGAAGGGTTGCTGGGGATGTTATTCCCGACCGAGTCAAGGAAATCCGTAAGAGCTAGCTATATTACACGTACTGATTGTTTTTTCTTTTTTAATCATAACCTTTATTTTGGGGTCCCTTGTATCACTTTCCCAGACATCTTCACACTTAACTTCTAACAATTTACCCAAAAATTAGGAGTGCTTACTTGTCGATTTAACCGATGATATATGATTCTTTATAACATGTTTTTTTTTGTATACGTAGATAATGAGTAAGGAGACATTTACTAAATGCTTACTGGATAAGCGTTTATGAATGTCATTTGCATTATTGATTGAGAATGACGAGGACGGAGAAGCTTACCAATAAGAGGCAACACAAAGATAGAGGACATAGAAGCTTACCAGTAAGGCGTTTATCAATAGAACAGCTTTGGATACCCGTTTGCTTAGGTTGCTTTTGTAATTTGAGTTTTGGATTGTTATAGCAGCTCAATGTGGACACTAAAGCTTGAGTATGGAATTTGTGACTTTGTCAACTCAAGAAGAACTCGAATAGTATTTTATATATCTTTCTAGAATTGCTAGATGAACTTCAACTGAACTTGCAAAGAAATGTTGTGAATAGATTTAGTTTAGTTAAACAATGATATACATATTTTTTAATTGAATTTGAAACTGAATCTTGCTTTATATGTTCCTACTCTAGCTGTTAATATTACTACAAGAATATAGATATGGTGTTTATCTTTGATATATATTCATGTCTTATGTTTAATCGTCACTCTCACTTGGCGGATAAGACTTTTTGGTCTTTGTCATCGTTCTTATCCAATTTGATTCTCAATCCATATCCATAGTTAGTGTTAGATTCAATATGAAATGTTAAACCAAACTTTGTTGAACAACATAGCTTGCTATTCAAGGGACAGTTTACCAATCACTTACCGGTAATACTTTGCTCCACCAAGATGGCATTACGTAGGGGCAACTAGAGGGTATACGTAATAACCGGTTATCTGAATTTGCCCCAAAAAAACCGAAATTAGATTTTCCCATAAACAGTTTTTTAGATTTTTGGATGACCGGTTTTCTTACACCTAATATTTAACCAGTTTTTTTTACCGGATATCCGGTTTTTTCTAACCGAACCGGTTCTACCGGATATGTATATTCACCCCCAAAACCTATTATTATCCAAGCCGGTTATTGCCAAAACCGGGTTTTACTTTTTGGGGGAAAAAACAGTTTGGTTAACCAGGTCGGTTTTTTATCCGGTGATGAGCACCTCTAGAGACGAACATCAGAACCTGATACCCGTTTTTGAAATCGGAACTATCAACTATGACCGCCTACTTTCTAAATGCTATCATTTGTCAGCCATCAGAAAAACTCTTGTGTCGCAAAATTACCATGTTATTCGATAATGCATGTACCACTTACTGGAAAATATTATATTATGTTTAAACATATATCCAGAGACTATACCTTGTTTAATGTAATACGTTAGAGCAAAAAACCGGGTCGAACCGGGACCTAGGGAATAGAGAGTTTCGATTGCGGCCGGTTTTATGATAATTTATGGCCCGAAGTGAATCAACCGCTTCGAGCAAAAAACCGGTTGAACATATATAAATGTATCCATGAAAATGAAAAATATATAGAAATTTCTTAAATCAAATTGACCTAGTTGAATTGTGACCTGGCCACCGTTTCAACAAAAAAAAAGTTTTTAAAACATTGTTTCGCGCCCCATCGCGCGTGGGTACACACTAATACTATGATTGATTATGATAATAGATTTACTTTCCGCTGCGTTAGATCACAGGGATTTATATTTGTTGTTTATTCGTTGGGAAATTTTCGGGATGTTACTAGGTTGAGTTCTTCTCAAAGTTTACTGCTCCATTTTTATTTTCGTTGTGTTTGGTTTTTCCAAACACTAGCTTATCATTTAGGATTCTAGACAAATGGTTCCAAATTGGTTTGGTCTAACTTGTCACCTACTTGTTGAGGCGAAACAGAAAGAAAAAAAAAGATTATTCAGACGATGGAAAAACACGTGAAGGGTGGTGGTAAATAATTCACATTATGCTTCGCTGAAAAGGAAAATGATCTATGCCAACTCTGTAATAAAAATAGTTGCTATTTATATAGTCTATATACATCCAAAAAGTTCATTTTTATGGTGGTTTTTTTTATCTTGAACGAGTGTTTAGTGTGTCGTTTCTTCTTGAGTTTTTCTATGGTCGTCTTAACCAAAAAAGTAAGTAATATAATTGAAGTTAGCATCACCCATTGAGATGTAGACTAGAACAGTAAGGATGTAGTGATATATTTAAATCTCCCCCGTAAGGCTACATTTCATTTTCACAAATATATGTAACTCTCAAAAGATGTATATATGTATATGTAACTTTTACATGTATTATTTTTTTCTTTTCCAATTGTATTTTTGTTGTTGTACTTTAAGTTTTTGCGCTCTTTAAATGACCTCGCTCTCGAATCTTCACGCTTTTGGTTCTTTGTGCTATCTAGGTGAACTAGAGAGTACTTTATGCAACAAGGGACCTATCTTTGCAAGATTGGAGAAAATCAGCCCATGAAAGTTTTCATTGGGAATAAGGTCATAAGGTTTGTTAGATTCGTCATAGAATGTTTGCAAATGCTTGCCATCCCTGCAGCTGGACCTCATAGATTATTTGTTGTATGAATCTTTGGCATCTCCAAAAGGACTAAGGTCCTAGAAAATGCTAAAGATCTCTCTACCTATTTGGTACAGAAAATGATGAAGATTTCTTCCTATCGTATTAGAACACCCCCCACCCCACACACACACACCCTTAAAAAAAAACCTCTTAAAGCTTCATACACCATTAAGCCACTACCAAACAATCATACACAATAAGCTGTGAGTCTCACTAAGCTCATTAAGCTTTTGCATGGTATGCTCGTCCCCATATAGATGCTTTACTTGTACATTCATGTATAAATGGCATTCATTATCAAAACTTCAGGTGGTGGTTAAAATCAGATTTACTTGCATTGGCCCTTGTTCACCATCTTTTTTTGCTTTATATCCGCTAAAATGGGAACGCTTAATATGATTCCAGGGAGCCATGCTTTTGGATCAGACTATATGCATAATGCGATGGGGCCAAGATGCACTCGACTCAAATAGGTGGCAGATGTTCATGATGATCTTTCCCAAATTGGTTTTTTTGGTATATATAGGTAGGTATATGATTTTCTTTTACTTAAATGGCGCCATTAAGTTTGTTTTATGGTGATTCAAATTTATTGAATGGTTTGCACTTTGGATTTGTTCATTTGAGATGAACTCTGTGAATACTTGTTGTTACTATATCTCTATATTATAGTATGATTTGAAAAGGTTAAATTAAATTCTCATTGTATTATTATATTTGGTTTCCTTATAATTATCATTTATGATGTTTAAATGATTCAACCGTTACCTCATAGGTTTTAAATGAATACCTATTGGAAGTTAGCAATGGTTAACGGCATTTGACGATCCGATTATATGTAATCCAGAATATGTATTCATTATGAGTATATAAGTGACCAAGGTATATTGTATCTTTTATATCTTCTATCTTTTACATTTAGAAACTAACAAATTTATCATAAAACCCCAAAGCTTTTAAAAATTTTAAAATTTAAACAAATAAGAATACTATTGCTACAAGTTTTCTCACCCGCCGATGCGGCGGGTAAGATTTACTAGTGTAGGATGAAAAGTCTAAGGTCTTTCATTCTCAACGGGTGTAACAGGGTTGAGGAATTACCTGAGGAACTTGGACATTTGTGTAAGTTTGTGGGGTTCCAACTCAAAACCAATTGGCTATGAGTGGAGTAGCCCAGGACCCTTATAAGCACATTACAAGTTCACTTTGTGTCCGATGTGGGACATTGCTCAACACGCCCCCTCACGTGTGGCGTTCTTTTCATCCTAACACGTGGTTACTTTGGGTTACGTGGAGTCCGTGCGGCTTTGTGACCAACTACGGGTGAACCTTGCTCTGATACCATGAAGTTGATGCAGTAGATGAGGAGGCACGACTGCTAGCAAAGTTAGCTGTCTGCCTAGGACGAATGGTGAATGGATCACGATTTGGGCACTGTGATGGGAGGTGCCCAATACCACAACGGTTACAAGTTCCGTATACGGTGTTTTGATTGGATGCCCAGCTAAATTGACGACCATTGCCTCGTCCACGGTTATTCCCACGAGAAGTTCCACGGCGACGATAACCACGATTGTTGGTGGGTTGACGAGAAGCATGGAAAGCTTGAGGACCTGAATTTATTTGTTGCAGGCACTAACTGATAACCAAGAGTTGATGCAAGGGAACTGATTTGAGCAGCAAGGTTCTGATGATGAGAGGCAGAATGCTGTAATAAACCAGAGGATGATGATGGTGAAAAAGTGATAGATTCACCAGAATTGTTGGTTGTTGCTGTAAAAGTTTGAGAAACATATGGAGTAGGGGCATGAGTTTTCCCAAGCATGTAGTCATGGTCACTGAGAAGGGCATGAAGTTCATCAAAGGCAGCAGTCGGGAATTGACGTGCAATGATTGTGGATTTAAGACCGTTGTATTCATCACGAAGACCAGAAACTACAAGCATAACAAGGTCTTTATCTTTGACAGGTTCGCCAATGGCAGCTAGAGCATCTGCATATTCATGTGCACGATTAAGATAAGCCTCTGGAGTTTCATCACCTTTCATCTGAATCTTGAGAAGTTGTGTTTTCAGTGTATATTCCCTAGAGGATGTGTGAGGGGCATAGGCTCGTTCTAGGGCAAGCCAAAGATCACGAGAAGTCTCACCTTGGACATGTCGAAAGGAGGCTTCCGAGATAGTGGATATAATCAACATACGAATGTGAGCATCATTAGAAATCCAAATCGGGTAATTGGGGTTAGCTTGTGGTTCGGTGGTAGCCTTTGGATCGGAGGTGGTTGCGGTTGGTGGTAAATGTTTGGATGGACAAGGTATTGCTCCATCTATATATCCGAATAGGTTATTTGTGACAAGAAAAGGTTGAATCATTGTTTTCCAATAGCCATAGTTTGTAGGAGTCAAGGTAAAAGCAAACTTGTGGGAATTGTGAGATTGCTTCTCCGCTGTTGTGAAAGAGGCTATTAGAGCCATGATGTAGTAGAACTTGAAAAAAAAAAGGCTAGCAGACAGCGGACAGCGATGGTCGGCAGCAGACAGCGGTGGTCGGCGGCGGCGGACAGCGGTGGTCGGCGGCGGCGGACAGCGGTGGTCAGCGGCGGCTGTTGGGGATCAGGTTTTGATATGTTGATCAAGTGGTGTTGGATCGTGAAGATCTGCCCTGAGGTGAGTGTGACCGACTTGGCTCTGATACCAAGTAAGTTTGTGGGGTTCCAACTGAAAACCAATTGGCTATGAGTGGAGTAGCCTAGGACCCTTATAAGCACATTACAAGTTCACTTTGTGTCCGATGTGGGACATTGCTCAACAATTTGGAATGTTTAGGATACTTAGATATAGAAGGTACATGCATAAATAATCTTCCGCAGAGCATCTTACTGTTAAAAGAGCAAGGTCTGTATATTTCTCGGTCAGACAATAGAACACGTGCAGCTATAACTACAGTAGGTTGTTGCTGTACCGTGCTCTAAGTAAAATTTGAGGAAGGCTCAAAGAAACCAATTGACAAGAAGAGGTACTTTCTCTGTTTCTTTTAATCATCTTACTTTGATAATTTATAACTTGGAAATTAATATAACATGATTAAATTTTTGGCCAAAAATCAACAATTATCTTTACCATGCATTTTATAAATCATTTAGGTAAAATCTCTAAAAATGCAAGTATACAACTTACTAAGCAATTAGTGGGTTAATTTTTGGATCCATCTGACTTAATCTACTGCACTGCATGACATTTGAAAATCTTCTTGTTAGGCATCATTTAATTTATAACATTGGGATATGAATTTATATATTTCATGTTTGTTAAATGACGTTAGTAACAAAGGTAGGTTAATCATCACTCTATCAATGAGTTCCCACTCCACTCCATTTGTTAATTAAGAGTTTTGCTTTTCGGACATCACTTTCACTATGCTTTTGTGGTTTTAAATCACTCATTTTATCGTCAATTGTAAGAGCTTCATATTTACCTTGTTCAATTAATGCATTTCAGAATTGAGAACCGCAAAACAGAGGAGGAATGAAGAAAGTTAGGTATTGTTTGTGTAAAAATTTACTTAAGTTATTATAGTAAGATGTCGTGAGGCAAAATCGTCAAAAGAAAGAACTCTCGTTCGATAAGACGTGCGATAAATGAAAGTAAGTTGACAGAAAGATTGATGACGCAGGAAAAACCTCAGAATCGAGGAAAAAACCTGCGGCCGACTAAATAGGATAGTCGACGTTGCACTATTGATCACCAATAAGGGGTGATATCCTCGATGTTACAGTTGTATCGTACGATTACAATAAGGAAATGAATACTATCGAACGTAAATACAGAGAATAATATTGGTATTGCTATTTCTCTCCCGAAATCAGTTGTCTCGAGTGTAGGATCTTGAATCTCTTTTATAGCTGCTTGGATCGTAACTGTCATCCCATAATTGAGCTATAAATGCAACGGTCATAACTGAAGCTGAATTCTCGATCGTAACGTCTGAGTTTTTAATGAGAAGCGTATCTTGCTTAAACGGTCGGATTTAAGCTCGATGGACGATGGCTGTGCTTCGTGGTTATCTTGGATAAGCTTTCCTGCAATAAGAGCAAACTTGTACATGTATATTAATCGTACGATCATATGATGATATCACACGATTATCTTCGATGACCACTTGTCTTTGTTTGATGGTAGTTATATCTTTACTTCAGGACCTTATCTTAATACAGGAATATCATCCTGGAAGATATCTTACGATTTTAATCGTTCGATCGTTCGATGATAAAATTTCACCCAAACAGTTTGCCCCCAAGATTTAGAAAATAAGTTATAGATTTTCTGAATCTTATACCTGTAAAATCAAATCGTTAGTACATTAATTTTATCGTGATTAACTTGTTGAATATGAACCGGTTTTCACGTTAACGGCGTTATAACTTGGTTATTTTGATAGCTGTCAATGCAACGGTTGCATGGGACAGGTGTCGATGCTCGATTCGACCTCAATTACTTGGGGAAGAGTTTAATTTCATATAAAGATAAGATTTCATCCATAATTATCACAAAATCTTTTCCAATTTCGAATTCAAATTCCACTCCAACCGAATCCTTCTAATCTTTAAGAAGATTTAGATCCAATTCGCCTATAAGGTATCTCTCTTTTCCTTGTTTCAATTCAGTTCATGCGTTTGAAAGTTAGAGCTGAGAAAAATCCTAAGAATTTCGACTTGCTGCGTTTCGACAGATTACATAGGAGTTTAGATCGTCTTAGTTTTAGAGAAATTATGGAGGTTAAGAGTACAATCCAGGGAGAAATCGACCTAATCCACCTTAGGAAACTTGCTAGGATGCCTAAGGAGGCTGTAATCAAATCACCCGGCGAGGTTAGACCCGCCGATGCTCCGGCAGGTTTCTTTGCCTTGTTCGAATATCCCTTTAAGATTGGGTTTGCATGGCCTTACAGTCCTCTATCTCGTGCATTCATGACACGATTTAGTCTTTCTCCTGGACAGCTCATGCCCCAATTCTGGAGGGTCGTGAGCGTTATCGAACGAGTGACTGAAAACTGGGGTAGAGCCCCTTTCACCGTCGATGACCTTCTCACGGCGTATACCGTGAAGGTTTCTGATTACGATAGGTATGGGATTTATCCCAAGGGTAGGGGTGATGCCATGTTAGTACATGGTACCCAAGCGTTCGATCGAGGGTGGAAGGCTCGATACGCATTCGTGCGATCCTCGTCCGTTTTGGAGGAAGGTGGATGGGTGGCTCCAGAATGGAACCCACTAGGTATAGGTCGTTTTTCATATTCTGCTTTGTTCGATTTTATCGTATAATTTCTTATCGTGTGTTTCTTCTTGCAGAGATCGAGTTTTCTTTCGAGGAATCCACCGAGGCTGTTAATCGTTTCTTAGAGTACGGTGTTCAAGAAAGATCGTACGCCAGATCGAAGGGAAAAAGTCCAAGGGAGGATAGCGACGAAGAGCTTGAAGTTCAAGTGTTGAGTGAAGAAGAAGAAGAAGAAGAAGAAGAGATGGAAGGTAAATCGTACGATGATTTTTACCCTCTTTTTAATCTTACGTTTTCTTTTTAGTTTATCGTGCGATACTAACGTGCGTTTTCTTGCTTATTTCAGGCCAAAAGAAACCTTCGAAGAAGTTGGCCAACATGGCGGCGGCCAAGAGAGCTTTGGAGAAGAAGAAGGGAGTAAGTGGCATGGAGCCACAACTCAAGAAGACGAGGTCTTCTTCGGGTGCTTCGATCTCATCGAAGGATGCCACACGACAGGCGGACGATGTGGTTGACGCAACCCCGATCCACAGCGTTCCTCCTCCTACGATGTCTCCCTCGATGCCAAAGGAGAAGAGAGCTCCAGTCAAGTCTTCGAAGGGGAA
Organism: Centaurea solstitialis; assembly: GCA_030169165.1. Lineage (NCBI taxonomy): Eukaryota > Viridiplantae > Streptophyta > Magnoliopsida > Asterales > Asteraceae > Centaurea > Centaurea solstitialis. Next base: position 82,661,432 of record CM058041.1, read on the forward strand.
GGAGGGTGAGACATCGATCAACATATCCTTGCCTTCAAACTTCCTCGATGGTGATGTCATCAACCAGGATGACCTTTTCCCTGCCATCGAACAATACTTGCTTCCATCGCAGAAGGCTCACATGGATACGCGCCGGATCAGCGAGCTTGATGCTGGTGCAGTTGGATACTCCTTCATGGTAAGTTTTTCTTTATCTTACGATGTTTTATCTTACGATGTTATAATTGTGCTGTTCTAACCATCTAATGTCCATGTAGGCTTTCCAGGCGTGTCTCGGTCTTCACCAAAGATTGGAGACCGTTCAGAGGGACATGAAGATGAAGATGTCCAGCGAAAGGGCTGCTGTGAACGAGGCTAAGAAGGCTAAGGAGAAGGCATCAAAGATGGCTGCTGATCTGGAGGCCAAACGGGTTGAGGCGGATGATCTGATGGCGAAGTTGGATGAGGCTGAGCACGTCCGATCAGACCAACGTGCAAGGCTGACAGCGGCCAACAATCGTATCGTCAAGCTGGAGGAGGAACTTGCCGCGTTGCGCACGGAGATGGCAGATCGAGAGAAGGCCTCATCATCTGAGATCCAGGATCTCAAAGATGAGATGGTGTTATCCAGGATGGTGGCCCGTGCAGCCGTAATACGCCAATTCATTGGTGGCACGTATACCATCGAGGCTGCTAAGGGTGAGCTGGGGGCCTTCCGTGATGCGATGGGATCTGATGAGCTCCTGGATGCCGATGATGCGAAGGATGCCGATGAAGAGGAGGATGATGCTGAAAAGAGCAAGGAAGCTGAAGTCACGATGATCGAGGAGGAGGATAAAAATGAAGATGCCTCTGGATCCGGCATCGTGGACAAGGCTGCTGAAGTCATTCCTCCTATCGTACAAGTTAGTGTAGGAGAGGGTGCTGGCGTAGAGGCCACCTCTGAAGTTTAAATTATCAACCGATGTAATCATAGTACTTTAAGTACTTTTTAATGAAATTATCTATTTTTGCAATCGTACGATGTTTCAGTACTTTTTTATTTTTGTTCTAAGTACTTTTAATAGATAATCGTGCGTTTTAGTTGATTCTGTGTTTAAGGCCTTAATTAATCGTGCGTTTTGACTTGCGATGTTTATCATGAGTCTAAGGCACTTTGAAAAACTTTTAGAAACGTTTCTGTTAATCGTGCGTCTGGCGTTTTGACTTGCGCTCTTGCGATTTGAAATTGATGCATCTTTTAAGTTCTATGCGTTTTGAGCATGTTGTTTTATCGGGCGATGTTTGCCATAGATCGTGCGATGTCTTGCGAGAATCGTGCGTTACCTGCGAATAAAATTGGCTAAGGGGTGGCCGTTGGATTGACCAACGGCGCTCCGATGCCTAAGTCAGTAATCGTTCGATAAAATAATAATTAAGAAAATGAAAAGGGTTTTAGAAGTAGTACCTCTTTAGATGAGTTGCATTCCAACTACGTGGGATTTCATTACCTTCGATGGTTGAAATCTTATAAGCACCTTTCCCAACGATCTTAGTAATGATGTAAGGTCCTTCCCATTTGATGGAAAGTTTTCCAGCGTTCGATTCCTGTGTATTTGGAAAGACACGTCGTAGGACATGATCTCCAACTTGAAATACCTTGATCTTCACCTTTTTATTGAAGTAACGTTCGACCATGGCTTTTTGCGATGCCATTTTTTGAAAGGCTTTCTCTCTTAGTTCTTCCAAAGCATCGATATCGTAACACAAGTCTATCGAGTTTTGTTCAATCGTACGATGTCGAGCAACAGGAACCTGTGACTCGATTGGAAGGACTGCTTCACATCCATATACTAGGGAAAAGGGAGTTTGTCCAGTTGAGGTTCTTGGTGTCGTGCGATTTGCCCACAAAACAGATGGTAACTCTTCGACCCATCGACCCTTTGCAGCTTTCAACCTCTTTCGAATGGAATTAATAATGGTCTTATTGCTAGATTCAGCCAAGCCGTTGGATTGTGGATATCTTGGGGTCGATGTAATGAGTTTTATCCCACGTTCATCGCAGAACTTTCGAGTTCTCTCACTTATAAATTGGGACCCATTATCGCACGTTATTTCTGATGGCACTCCAAACCTGTAAATAATGTTAGTTTGGAAAAAGTTGATATATAGTATTATATATCAATCACTTTTTGTGAAATGTGGGAGTTGTTATTGTTCTTCATGGGTGAAGCTCTGATTGATCTGTTGCTATCAGGTCCGTATAAATCCACATGATGTCTTATATTATATAAATCGTTGTTTTCAATGTAGATTCTTACCCAAATTATCTATTACAGTTTCAAATGCGAATTCCATAGATGTGCAATATTGTGTCACATAACACTTGAATGAGAAAACAACTTCAGAATTCAAGGAGAAAATACACGATGAGCATCAAGTCAACATGTGAGACACTTATCTTAGGAATTTTTCAAAAATTACTACATCGGTTGGTTATATCATGTTTCATTCATTTTCGACCATTTTTACAGGATGTTGGACAAAATGCTTTTGGTTGTTCATTGATGGTAAAATTCTTTTGCAAGAAACCTTTAAACTAGATGGAACCAAAGAGCAAGTATACAAATTGGAGCCATGTCGTCTTTTCAAGTAATAAAAGTGGTAGTTTAACCGGATATCGTTCTCAGGGATTGAACTAAAAAGTTATTCTTAAAAGTGTGTTGAAAGGTAAGATTTCAGATGGCGAATTTGGAGAGAAGATCTTTGATTTGATGTTTTGAACTTGAACAATATTTAAAAGATGCAAGGGTGTAAGACTCGAAATGGGATTACAACTCAATTTTCCGTGGTCTCATACTATCGATAAACCATAGCATGCTTTTGGTAATGATAAGTTAGTATTACTTGTTTTAAAAAAGGATCCTCTCGGATTCTTACCGATCTCTTATAGCTTATTTCTTGATTCCCACATCTCTGTATGTCATCAAAACTTCATCTATAAGTGTTACGATATTTTTATAAAACTTATGGTTAAATAAATTTCTTTATTTAAAATTAGTTCTTTCGAAACAAATCCATAATATCATGAATATAAGTGACTAGTTCCTTATCTCTAAAGACACCTCAATTACTAGATTAATTAACAATCGATACATGAGATATAATCAAATTGTATGACAACACAATGGTTAAAAAGCAATCTTCTCAAATGTACTTCTTACATCATCCAATTTGAGGTGTATTTTTATGACTTGTCTCCAAGAACATCACACCTTAATATTTCATGTACTAATTAAATAATTAAGTAGTATAAATAAAATGAATAATCATGAATAAGCAATACAAACTAATTACCCCCAAAAGATGACCACTTTATGATGGATTATAATCCCATCCTTTATCTCACACCCAAGCAAAAAGGATTTAGTTACTCATAATGGGAATTATTTGCAACAAAATGTACGAATACATGAAGAAATATTTGGAATAAAAGAGAAGAGATTAAAAGCTAATTACTAATCTACTTGACAGAATGTAAATATGATTACAAATAATAAGAGTAATTAGAGGAACTTGGTAACAAAGCAACAAATTAAAGCAAGATTAATAAGCAACAAAATAATTAAGAGCAATGGGCGTATGACAATTAAAGGAGGCAAATGAGATGACAATAATTAAGAACTAAAATGAAAACCAACTTCAATCTTCAAGGACAAGATGATGAACCCAAAATACTTCTAATATTAAAGAGAAAATAAGAGAGTAACAACTAATCTCTTAGTTGTGGGATATTCTAAGGCAACACCCAACACTCCATATATATAGGGATGGAGAGGGGCCAAAAGAGTAAACTACCCAAACTTAACTAAGCTTATCTAGGAAGCAACTTAATTAAACCTATTACAAAATATAATAAAGAGTTTAAAGATTGTTTAATTAGTAGACAAAGAAACTAGAATTTCCAAAAAAAAGACAAATCCATTTCCAATATCTACTAATTGCATCTTCTCTTCCAAAAGCTTCAAAATGATCTTTTTTTTCCGTTCACTTTCTTCCCAGCTGCTGCCTTCCCCATGCTGCAGCATCTCCTTATCAGAATCTGTTCAAAAATAAAACCTTATAAGCCTTTTTCCGAACAAACCACAAGTATTTCACATTTTCTTGCTCCATAATGACACAAACATATTTATCCTACTAAGACATTCTAATATATGCTATTTACATAATAAAGACTTTAAAACTAGTTAGATAAATATGTGAAAAACACTAAATAATAGTGCTTATCATTCATGTAACAAGGTCGGAATAGGACTTTCATGTTTGATATCAGCATAGATATATTATATATGGTGGTCGCAAAAGTTTAGTTGTTTTCTTCTTAGCAAACTGAAAGGATATGAGAACCGGATTTAGGTGATCTGTGATTAGTTGATGTTTTGCTTCAAGAAATGCATGAAGACGGAAGACATTGTTTTTGTGATCTATGTTTAAATTATGTATAGTAACCCGACATTTCTAGGTTTACGTTCTCTGTTGTATTATATATATATATATTTTATTTAATGAAAATCGGCTTGGGGATGAGCCGCCTAGCTTGACTAGTTCCAAACCCCTTACAAATCAGTGCCTTTTGTTTGTTTTCTTGATGTCAATTTACTGCTACATCAGCTGTTAGTTTAATCATTTCCCTCAATCAGCTTCATCCTTGCAAAATGAACTCTGTTTTTGCTTGTGAAAATTGTCTTGTTTTTTTATTTAATTTATAACTTTTTACTAGAAACAGATGCACTTTAACTAAAAGATTACAAGACAATATTAAACATTTAAATATATTTTCAAAGTTAGTCTCTCGGTTAGATATTACTCATGCCTGGTTAGATATTAAACATTAATTAATTTAATAAGTGCTTCTTTATAAATAAAAGAGTCAACACAAAGTTATTCATTGGAACGATGTATATGTAGCTGCCTAGAACAAAGTTGAATACTGTTACGCTGATGCTACTTTCCTGATAAGTTATTATCTACCGCGAGATTTGCAATGTTTGCAGTTTCTATTGTATTGATTGAGGGTGAGCCAAAAAGATTAATGATGTTTTAATTTGAGCCAATTATATCACTTGACTTCATGCGTGTTTCTTACAGGCATGTATCAAAGGTGAAATGTAAGAATTTTAAAATTCATGGTTATTGGAATGATGCATATGGATCTTGAGATAACGACTTTTACATACTATGGCATATGGCTTTGTCATTGCAACCCTAAAGCATTCTTTTGATGTGGTATTGAAATTTTAGTGAGAAATCAGTCATATGATTCATGGAGAAAGTAGACGATGATATCGAGTCAACATGTGAGGCACTTATTCCAGGAACTTTTTATGAAATTTACTTCATGGGTTATCATATTTCTTTCACTTTCGAGTAAATTTTTAAAGGATTTTGGACAATCTGGCTTTGGTCCTTCCGATAGCAGGATTGATGTTCTATATCATCATAGATATCTTGTTGTTGGTCACACAGTTTTGCTGTTTGCTTGTTAATAAGTCAAGCCACCTGGATATGCAAACCAGGTTTTGGCGATCTATTATATAATTATTTCTTGTCGTTATTGTGTAAAAAAATACATAAAAACAATGTTTTGGTTGATCTATGTTTTTTATTGATCTTTTTTTGTAAAAAAGAGACAAAACCCCCCAAAAAGCTTTATTCAAAATATAAAAGATTACAAAATTTTAAGTGGGCATTACTCACTTTTACAAGAAAAGATCTCCCTCCCTAACAAATGCTTAGGAAAAAATGGCAACAAAGGCCTAAACCAATATACAATTACACAAATAAGAACCCAAACAATTCAAAAGATTCAAACCAATTTTTACAAAAAAAAAAAAAAAAAACAAAAAAACAAAAAAACAAAAGAAAAAAAAAACTCTTTGAATCTTTGTCTTCAAATTGGACGCCTAGCTTCAAAATCCATATTAAAAACTCAACCATGGCTCAAAATCAGAATTAAGTTGAATAAAATTATAAGCCCATTACCATTCTATTAGAATGCCAGATGGTTAATAATAACCTGTAGCCCAAAAAAATATAGCCCAATTGTTCATGAACTAAAACTTAATCCAACCCAAAACCTTTTTCCAAAATAATTGTCAGCCCAAATCTTTATCCAACCAAATCTAATTACCACCACACATTCCATAATCAGATCCAAAAAACGCCTCATGAGCACCCTAATTTAAGAACATCATCATATTTTCCAGCTTGTGTAATTCTAATGTCTTTTCGGCACCCAATCAGATGATAATATTATATCTTAAATTGTTGACATCACTGATTCTTTTTGCATCAACAACTACATATGACACTAACAATCTCACCGTTGGAGTCTTTGTGCCTTTGACCAATATAAAAGGGTCAAACTGTTGTGGTAGCGGGATCATTGCAACAAGAGAAGGTCTGGAAAAATACCAGCTTAAAATTCCATAATGAATAGAGTCAAGTATTTTTTTTATATATTTCATAATGCATTTTGTCTAAAGTATTCAATAATGAGAGTGAGCTAAAGAAATCGAAGAAGTTCTGTTGTAGGCAATTATATATCAATTGATGGTTGTTTTATAAAAGCATGTATGTATCAAATGTAAAGTGTTAGCTACAAACTACAAAGATCGAATCAACCACATGTGTTTCTTAGCTTGAGCATTGGGATGGTGTGTATTTGTTGTAAAATAACCAAAAGGCCCTCACATGACTAGCACGTAAGAGCATTAATGAAGGCAATTTAACAGATGTTAAAAAGAGTGACAATATTTATGCAAGCAAATTCAAATACAATGGTTCTAGCATATTTTGTACTAAGAAAAAAAAGAAATATGTAAAATGAGCAAAATACCGCTATGTTAAAGGAGTCAAGGACATTTTTTTAACAGAGTTAGGAGAAGGACCAAGATCGTCAAAACACTTAAACCACAAGGCTTTTTCAAGAATTAGTTCATTTTCAGGGACTCAAGATGTTAAAACATGTAAACTGTTGGGACTAAACGTCTAATTCTAACATTTAAATAAACATAAAAGTTGACCTGTAGTTGACTAATTCTGTATCCATCTGAAAACATAAAAAAGATTCAAAGATTTCTCCATCTGTTTGCTGTTAATCTTGTTGATTGATCTCCTTCTTTCTTTCAAGGTATTCTTCTTCCCTTGATCGTTCTCAAGTTGAAAACTTTATTTTCTTTATAGGGCTAATTTGTTATCTATTCACATCTATTTCTTGTTTTCTTGGCTGAAATTCAAGATTTGCAGTTGATGAAATTAAAATTTTGATGAAAACCCAGTTGATAAATGGAGTCAAGAGCTATTCAAATTGATTTTCTAACAAGTTCTGGTAGCCCTTTAATTTCTTTCTTTAATTTCATATTTACATAATCCCTCTTACTTATTTCCCTTTTACTCATTATATGCTTAATTATGAAGGGAAACAAAGTAAAACGAAAACAGAAAAGATTGCCAAACACACGCAATTATTTTATTGAAGAAAACTAAACTCAAAAACTCCAATTGATTACAAGATCCGTACCCTACACGGTACATATAGCCTAACCTATCGCGTTAGAATATCACTAGGATTCTATTTAATTTAAACCATATAATTATCCAAAATAAATCCTCTATTCTAGATAATTATCTCATATTTAAATTAACTAGATAACTTGGACTCCACTCCAAACACTAATACTGAACCCGATCCACGCTCCAAGCCATAATCGAATCAGATAATTCTCCAACAATCACACCCTGAATTTCTGAGTCGAGGAGGGTAACTCTTGTACGCCAAGTAACGATCTCATCTCCTTGAACCTTATACGCGCCAAGGCCTTCGTTAAAGCATCTGCTCTCTGCTTGTCTCCGGAAACGTGTTCAACTACCACCTGCTCATTTTCGACACATTCTCGAATGAAGTGATATCGAGTGTGGATGTGCTTGCTCCTACCATGAAAGACCGGGTTCTTTGACAACGCAATTGCTGATTTATTATCAACGCGAATCAGCACCTTTTGTTTCTCCAACCCTGTCAATTCTGCCAATAACTCCCTTAGCCAAATTGCTTGACATGCAGCTGCAGTAGCTGCCATGAATTCAGCTTCACACGAAGATAATGCCATGGTAGCTTGCTTTTGTGAGCACCATGTGATAGGTGATGTACCAAGATAGAATATGTAGAACCCAGGTGTTGAGAAGAGTCAGAATTATCTATCTTTAAAATGCTTTCTAGTTTAGTTTCCTTGTTTTGTAAACAATCTTATTTTGTTTAAGCCCTTGTTTGAGGTTTGGAACCTCGGGGGGCCGTTGTTGACAACTTTTGTAACTTCCTTTTCCCTATAAAAGGAAAAGGATGTTTAGGGTTTTAAGTATGAATCAATATATACCAAATTGGGCAACTTTTCACTATTTTTGAGTTCATCAAAGCTTCATTGATTTCATCTCATTCTTATAGGATTTCCATCCATTTCAATTGCATTTCATTGTTTTTAGGGACAACAATTGGTATCAGAGCCAATCTTGTTGATTCCTTGGTTTTTGGTTTGATTTTAAAAAGGTTTTAAAGGTTTTTCAAGTTTTGAGTTTTTCAAAACTTTTGGATTTTCAATCCAAAAGGTGTTTTAAAAGGGCTTAAAATAAGTGTTAAGTGATTCCCCATAGTTTTCTAAGCATTTTCCTACATTTTGGGGGTCTAAACACTGATTTTTAAGAGGTTTTTAAGTGTTTTTAAGAAATTTTTCGAGCTTTCTGTGCAGGTTTTCCGAATCGGAAAACGAGAGCTGAAATTTCAGCTCAAATTTTCCGAGTCGGAAATTGCTCATTCTCCGAATCGGAGATCTCTCCTTTTCCGAATCGGAAAACTCTGTTTTCCGAATCGGAAAACGAGTCTCTGACTCGGGGTCTTGCTCTTGAGAAGTTTCTCTCTTTTCCGAGTCCCTTTTCCGCACCCACCTTTTCCGAATCGGAAAAGTTCATTTTCCGAGTCGGAAAAGTTGCTTTTCCGAATCCTGTTGTTTGAGCCAAATCCGAATCGGAAAACATCTGTTTCCAAGTCGGATTTCGCCTCTTTGAGCCGAAACTCTTGCCGTTTTGTTTCTCAAATTCGACACTAAGCTTGCTTTCAAAACCTTTTACTTTCACCAAGCTTTCTGTGTCCCGAGGCGCTCGAAACATCAGCTTTTTCAAAACCTTTCTGTGTTCAAGCCAAGTGAATCTTACAAGGAGGTCTCTTTCTTTTCTCAGAAATGTCGAAGGAAATCCTGGGGATTGGTTCCGAAACTCGCCCTCCTGTCCTGGTGATGGGCGAGTACCAGCAATGGAAACGCCGGATGATACACTTCCTAGACATGCTCGACGGTAATCTCATGAAGTCAATCCGCGAAGGCCCAATCCGACCAACTGTCACGGTTGCTGCTGTTCCCAAAACAGATACGTGTCCCGAACTTCCGTCGTATGTAGTCGAAAAGCCAGTTGAGATGTTCAATCCAGAACAAAGAGCCCGGCACCTCGTTGACAAGCGTGCACTGACCCTTCTGATCATGGCTCTTCCCAATGATATGTATGCAAGGGTGGATAGTCTGACAAACGCACGAGACGTTTGGTTAGAAATAGAGCAGCAGATGCAAGGAGGTGACACCGCCCTCGAGAGTCAAAAGGAAAGTGCCTTAAACGCTTACGAAGGCTTCAAAGCCAGGGAAACCGAATCCCTCACCGAGTCTTATCAAAGACTGAACGCCTTCGTGAATGACCTACGAAGACTCGGGATAGAAAAGTCAAAGTACGAGGTGAATGTTAAGTTCCTGAAGAACCTAACATCGGCATGGCAAAATCTGGCGATCAACTTGCAGCTGAGCCGAAATCTGGGGATCATGGGTCTACACGACCTTTTTAGCATGATGGTTCAGCATGAGGAATTCATCACTGGAGGCAAGTTCAAAAATACTGTTGACCCTCTGGCACTCGCGGCAGTACCATGTGGAGGATCAAACTCAGCTCCCTTCCAGCATCAGCAGTACAACAACTCATCTCCTCAGCAGTACAATCAGTCACCACTCAGCATTGTCAGGAGAACTACAACCAGGAGTTCAACGGGAACTATGGTTCAAACTACCAGAGTTCAACTCGAACTACAGTCCAAGCTATCAAAATCCAGATGATCCGCTAATCATCTCAATCTCTGATGATGAGCTCTTTCATGTGAATGAGTCCCTTGCCCTCATCTCTAATAGCGTACAGAAGCTGAATTCCAAACGTGGATACAGCAGACCTAGGGGATCTGGATATCCCAGTGGAGGAAGGATGGGGCAAGGCCGAGGTGGACACTACCAGCAGAACGAGTTCAGTTTGGGAATCAAGGAAGAGGAGGATACCAGCAAGGGGACAGATATCAGAATCAGCATCCAGGAAGGTACCGTGGTGATCAAGGCCAGTATAGGGAAGCAAGGGAAGCTACAGAGATAACACCTACCTGGACTATCAGGGAGGTCCTGGAGATCAGGGAGATTGGAGAGGACAGGTCTCTCATATCAACTATCGCCAAAACCAGAGAAACTACACTCCTGAATCGGGATACATTGATCGTCAAGGATACAGTAGCGGGTATGAAGGTGGTCAAGATGGAAGACGTGAAGATGGCAGATATGGAGGATTTCGTAGGTGGTCAAAGTGGTCCGGGATATGGTCAAGAACAGGAGAGGAACTACAGGGAATATGATGGTCAGTCAGCTCATGGTAACAGAAACTACCAAGACGGAACCATCAGAGTGGTTCTTCTAGGCAAGCTCCGAGAGAAGGACATCATCAAGGTCCTGTTGAGATTGGTGATCAAAGGTTGAATGCTCCTCCAGCTCCGGTGAATAGTGGTGCTCCTACCCCAGCTCCTCAAAAGACCGCTAGTGCTACTACATCATGCTTCAAGTGTGGCAAGCTGGGTCACTATGCGAACAACTGCCCTGTCAGATACAAGGATGCTGCATACTTTGAGAAGAAGGCAGCATTGATGAGGAAGAAAGAGAAGGGAGTTGCCTTACTAGTCGATGAGGAAAACTGGGTGTGTGAGGAAGAAAGCTCAGACGAGGAAGATCATCTTGTTGGGGGTCCATGTTTGATGGCAGACTTCGAAGGACCTGAAGCTGTTGGCCCCGGCACATATCGAGACCTCGACGCTTCTGAGGTATCCACTATTCCTGACTTAACTGATGATATGACAATGTTAGAATCTAGAATTTGTGAACTTGAGAGATGTCTCCAATCGGAACGATCTCTCGTCACGAAATTTAGAATCGACAGCGCTATATACAAAAGCTCTCTTGAGGACTTGACCATAGTGTACAATCGTGAGACTCTTGAGTCTAGCGTCAGAGAGTCCAATTTGTCCAACAAACTCAGTTGTCTTCAGAAAACCCATGAGGAACTTAACAGTGACCATGGTGAGCTCCAACTAAAATTTCAGTTGCTTTCAGAAGAAAGAACTAGACTGTTTTCCAAAATTCAAGAGCTTGAAGATAACAACTTTAAAAGAGGACAATCTGAGCAGACCTTGAGCATTCTTACGCAGCATGCCAACAAAAATCCTTTCTATAAAGCCAGACCCGGACTAGGATTGTCTGAAAACCATGTTTTAGAAAAGGCACCTTTCAATCTGTACAATTTTGAGGACATGGCCGCCTCCAAACCCAAAACTGCTAGTAGGAGGACATGTGACGAGGAATTCGTTAGGCAGACTGTCACTTATACCGAAGTTATAAATGGTGAGACCATAACCACGACCGTCAGTCCAACGAACAGCACCTCTAGCAGTCCACCCACTAGCCCTGCTCCCAATAAACCGATCTTTGTCCCAGCCAGTGATCCAACAAACACTAAGTCCACATGGGAAGGCATCAAGGCTAGGACCCCTAGGGTAGCTATGCCTCCCATCAACTACTCAGACCTCAACACTAGTTATGACACTAGGAAGATGGACTTTTCGGAAGAGACCTTAGTTATCCCACCAGAGGATGTTTCCGCAACTAAGGGTCCCGACCTAGTCGAACTAGAGAAGGAAATGTTTGGACTTAGACTAAAAGCCATGGATCTGGACGCATGTCAACATCAGATACTGAATCTGAAAGTGCTTATTTCTGAAAAAGACACCTTGGTTCACACTTTGAAGAAAGAATTGATCGAGGCAAATGCCGAGAGAATTAGAATGTCTTCAGAATGTGAGACCGCAGCCTCAACCTTTACGGATTTTCAACTTAAGGTTGCGGATCTTAAGGCACGATATGTTCTCCTAAATGTTCATTCAGAAATTTCAAGAGAACTTGATCATGATGAAAAGATCAATTATCGTGTTGCCTTAACCAACCAACGTGTGTCAAATTCCATTTTGAAAAGAAAAGTCATGTACTTTGAAAACCTTTCAGACTCAGTTAATGATAGGACTACTCCACTCCTAAACCATCCGATAGTCGAATTCCCAAACCAAATCTGTTATGATCCAGAGGACTATTACACCTTACTGTCAGATGATGATGAACCCTCTCAACTCACACCTAGGATAACCAAACCAAAGACTATCCATGATCCAAGTTGATACGATCTGAAGGTGTTCTTAGATGAAGGTGATGATCCTTCAGGCTTTATCCAAAAGGGGCCAAAATCTGTTTTTGTAAAACCTGAGAAGTCTGTTGAGTCACGAGCTCTTGTTTCTGAGAACAGTAACCCTAAGGGTGAAAAATGTGTTGGTACTGACAAGGGGAAGTCAGTTAAGCCTCACGCACCCAAAGGACTCCAGAAAAAGAATTCAAAGTCTAACGATGTTCGTAACTCAGCTAAACCCATTAAAAGTCTTGACCTTAATTCAAGCAGCTTTGAAGTGGGTGAGACCTCTCAGTTGAAACCAAAGCAACCTTTCTCTTCCACAAAACCTAAATTTTCAAAAACATCTTCTGGAAAGGGTGGCAATCTTCTCCTATTAAACCGTCATCTAACTCACACCATGCTCTTAATGCAGATGGGAGGAAGAAGGATGGTGGACAGGAAGTGAAGCCACCGAGGAAGATCACCGAGGAAGACCCAACTCTTTTCAAGCTTTCCCTAAGCAGCTAGTCCTAACCGTGCGGGTCTTGGCTATGCTCCACATAGTGTAGGAATTAATTCAAACATGTCTGTAAAACGTAATCGACATTTAACTCATGCTTTTGACTCTTTGCGTAATGACATGTGCTTTATGTTTGACAATTTTCTGCGCTATGGTGTTTATGAATTCTTTTAATGCTGATGTGCCTAAAATCAAATCTCGAAAGAGAAGAGGGAGAAAAAGGGGAAAGGGAAACCTTCCTCGTCAGTGCAGTCCCCTAGCCTAAGGAGAAATCCAAAAGGAGATGCACGACCAATTCAATTGTTTCTGACCTAAGGAACCCATTTGGCAATGGGTCCCTAAACAAGCCTAATTGTTTTGCAGATCAGTCATGTGTGGTACTTTGACTCGGGGGCTCACACACACATGACTGGGCAGCGGTCCTTCATCTTCGATTACGTTGAGAAGTTTGCAAGGGATACATAAAGACTGCCGACAGAACGCCGTTGCCGATATTAGGGTCGGGAAAAATCACCAATGGAAAGTACATCATCAAGGGTGTACGTTATGTGGAGGGATTGGGGTACAACATGTTTAGCTCCAGCCAGTTCTGTGATAACGGATACTGGGTGAAGACCTTTCAGTACGGAAGTGACGTGAACGATGAAGACAACAACGCTATTCTCTCCGCAGGCGAAATGGCAATCTCTACACAACCGTCTTCCGTTCAATCCCTCAAACACACCCCCAGTTTGAAGCTAACCGAAGAATGCGATCTGTCTGCTCTCAAAAGCATCAAAAGGGGACAGTTGGCTATGGCACCGCAGACTATGCCATCAGAACTTCAAAGATATGAACAAGCTGGTTTCTAAGGGTTTAGTCAGGGGACTACCTGAGCTTCGCCTTTCCAAGGACACTCTCTGTCCTGCGTGCGAACAAGGAAAAGATGACTAGAAGCTCTCATCCACGAGAATGGATACGAATTGCCAAAGTCCCCTCGACCTGATACACATGGATCTTTGTGGACCTATGAGAGTAGAAAGTCTTCGCCAAAAAGAAGTATATGCTGGTTCTCGTAGATGAATTCTCTAGGTTCACTTGGATTGAATTTCTTCGAGACAAATCAGAAGCTGCTGAACGAATCATAGCCTTCATCAAACGCACACAAGTTCTCTTGGGTCGTCGGGTGAGGAAAATACGTAGTGACAACGGTACTGAGTTCCGCAACGCAAAGCTGCAATCCTTTCTCGAAGAAGTGGGGATCACTCACAACTTCTCGGCAGTTCGCACATCCTCAACAGAATGGGGTCGTTGAAAGGAAGAACCGGACGTTAGTCGAAGCAGCAAGATCCATGATGGCTCACTCTGGAGTTCCTCAACATTTTGGGCTGAAGCCGTTTCCACAGCATGTTACACGCAAAACCGGACTCTGATCGTAAAGCGGACTGGTAAAACCGCTTACGAGATGGTCGAACAGCGTAAGCCAAACATTGACTTCTTTAGAGTTTTTGGTTGTAAATGCTATGTTCTTAATGACCGGGAAATTTGGGTAAGTTTGACCCTAAGTCTGATGAGTCTATCTTCATCGGATACTCACATAACTCTAAGGCTTACAGGGTTTCAACAAACGGACCCGAACTATCCTGGAAAGCTCAAATGTTGATTTCTCTGAATCTGAAACCTATCTGAATGCTAGTTCTAGTAATGTGTCTGCATCTTTCCCTGAACTTTTTTCCTTCACCACCGAGCACAGATCCGTCTTCTAACTTTTCTGCTTTAGACTTTTTAGATCTCGCGGAATACGATCTGCACACTCTAACGAGTCCAATCGTAGTTCCGCTCCAACAGGTTCAGACCACAACCACAGTGACATCTGATGCCTTCTCACGGACCCTCCTCCAGCACTTCAACTCACTCCGTGACACCTGAGTCCGGCTCCTCCATCGAAGTTCATCCGCAGCTTCACCAGCACTGATCAAGAACAGACTCCGACCCTGTTCTTACTCCAATTCCAGAAGAAGCTCCACTACCTTCCCCGAGCACGCCCAACGTTCATATGCTCAGGTAGTCAGAGAGCCCGGTTAGAGGCTGCACCGCGGATAATCAGGCTGAAGACACATCAAGTGGGAACCTAGAAGAGGTCTTTGCCGTGCAAGATGAGAACGACGCCACCAAAACCGAACAGGCTTATGTCACTCACCCTCACACTCGAGGTGGACAAAAGATCATCCCCCCTCCCAGATCATGGGAGTCCCTCACAACCTGTAAATACCGATCTGCAAAGCACACTGAAAATCTGATCCTTTCGGTGGATTCTTGAGCGATTTTGAACCATCGGATGTTTGGCAAGCTCTCACCGATCCCGACTGGGTGATCGCATGCAAGATGAGCTGGCCGAATTCGAGAGAAACAAGGTTTGGCGCTTGGTAGAACGACCATGGGGAAAGACAATCATTGGCCTCAAGTGGATACTCCGGACACAAAACCGACGAGAATAATCTCATCATCCGGAACAAAGCTCGTCTGGTTGCCAAGGGTTATCGCCAACAAGAGGGTATCGACTATGATGAGACATACGCGCCAGTAGCCCGAATTGAAGCGATCCGAATCTTTCTTGCGTATGCTGCACACAAAAACATGACGTCTATCAGATGGACGTCAAATGTGCCTTCTTGAATGGAGTTCTTCAAGAAGAAGTGTACGTGGAACAACCGAAGGGTTCGTCGATCCTCGATTCCCGAATAACGTCTACATTTGGACAAGGCGCTTTATGGTCTCAAGCAAGCTCCGAGGGCATGGTACGAAACTCTCACTGATTACTTACTCGGAGTTGGCTACAAGAAAGGTATCATCGATCCCACTCTGTTTCTCAAGAGGTCAGGTAAAGATTTAATTATCGTTCAGATATACGTGGATGACATTATCTTTGCGTCTACAAAGCCTGAGATGTGCCAAGAGTTTGAGAACACCATGAAATCCCAATTCAAAATGAGCATGATGGGCGAGTTGACGTTCTTTTTAGGACTTCAAGTTCGACAACGCCCTGATGGCATTTTTATAAATCAAGCCAAATATGTTCAAGATCTTTTAAAACGATTTGATTTCGGTGGTTCAAACTCCGGCCACACCAATGCCCAAAAGTTTTCAACTATCTGCTGATACTTCTGGTAAACCGGTTGACCAGAAAATTATCGGGCAATCATTGGTTCTCTTTTATATCTCACGCTAGTAGACCGGATATCGTTTTTCCACGGGTGTCTGCTGCTCGTTTTCAGTGTGACCCACGGGATTCACATCTGTCTGCAGTCAAGAGAATCCTTAGGTATCTGAAGGGCACTCCGGATTTTGGCCTTTGGTACCCAAAGGATTCTGGCTTTGAACTAATTGCATATACAGACTCAGACCATGCAGGTTGTAAGCTTAACAGGAAAAGCACTTCTGGTGCATGTCAATTTCTCGGGGACAAGTTGGTCAGTTGGTTTTTTTTTTTTTTTTTTTTTTTTTTTTTTTTTTTTTTTTTTTTTTTTTTTTTTTTTTTTTTTTTTTTTTTTTTTTTTTTTTTTTTTTTTTTTTTTTTTTTTTTTTTTTTTTTTTCAGTGCGATCCGCTGAGTTCACTGTCTGCTGCCAAGAATCCTTAGGTATACAGGTACACATTTTGGCTTTGGTACAAAGTGTAACACCCGCTAAAGCGGAACCACGAGGTGCCACAGTCAAGATTTCATCGCGATAGGAAATAAAATACACCAATCATTCATATCAAAAGTTTAAAAGAGTTTACACAGTACTACAAGTATTACAATCCAACCATCATTCAGGTTTACAAATTTAAACGAAATATGAATCAACATGACTGGTGTTATACAAAAGTTCCCTTAATGAATCTTATCAAACCTTCGGATTTCCTGAAAAGCATGATAAACAAGTGTCAACTACAAGAGTTGGTGAGTTCACAGGTTTTCATATGCACAAAATATTTTAAAGCAACGACATTTCAGTGAATCTTTTATTCACTACACTTTCAAAATTTAACTAAAGCAAATCCGTTCATTCGCTTAAGTTATCGTATACAGTTAGAGTGAATCCGTTCATTCACTACCAACAGTGAGTAAATTTTCCGGATGATTTGTAAATCGCAAGATAATTAGTGAGTTACTACAATCCTTTCCAATTCATGACATGCTTTGCCCCTATCTACCCCAGCGGTGGAAGTAAATCCCACTTGCGTAGAACGTTTTGTTCAATACAGTGCACCTATCACTCGTCAGTTCTAGGTGGGTATGTCAATCCAAATAGCGCTATCCACGTGTATTTTAGGCCCATTGTTATGAGTTAATAGTAGTCTTCGGGGACTTATTCATATTTTTCCTTTTATCTCACTATATCAAGCTATAAACATATCAAATTTAACTCACTTACGTTTCATTTCAATTCGATTCATTTAAATCCATTTTGCTCATTTCGAAACAGTTCAATTCATAACATTTTCATAAATACATTCAATCATATCATGCTTTTCACCCCAAAACGTATAAAAACGGTAAAAGTGGGGCTGTGAATACTCACCTCGAGCGTTTGATGCGGGTTCGGTAAGTGATGATGTGCGGTAAAGTCCCGGTCCAATACTACCTTACCCTAAAAGACACAATAGGTTTATCGTAAGTTCTAAGCTTAACGGTCCCTAAGTCATAATCACATCGATATCCATATAATGCCAGTATATTATTTTACAGTGTCTCAAATAATAAAAATTCATCTTATTGCGTTTTGGTGTGTTCCCCACATTTTGGAAGGTTTAGAATTTATGAATTGGTTTTCAAGCAAATTCCAGAATCTGCCAAAATTTTTAGGTTGCAAAAATTACCATTTTGAACTTAGGTCCTCCCAATATCAAGTCCTTAAATTTTTACCCCTTATTTAGGGAATGTTAGGAACAATTTCACCAAGTTTCATGATTTTTAGAGAATTTTTACTATTTTTAAACATTTTTACAAAATCAGTGGTAAGGGCTGAAATTCCAGAATACCTTTAGTCCTTGTTTTATTCATAAATAATTCTATACACCACTTTATCACGAATTTCCAAAGAGATTTTCTAGCTAAAACATATACCAAACTTTTGAGACAAGTTTCATGTCATAAGGATGGTTTTTGAGGGAGATATGACATTTTCAAGTGGTGCATGTGTAATCTGCCATAAGAGGACAGCCTACACCACCAACTTAAACTCATTGGTTGAAGTCCAAAACTCCTCTAAATGACATGATCTTGGACTTTTTAGAAAGCTAACTCAAAGTACTTGAGTTTAGGGTCAAGAAAATCGTGCTTTAGACAAATAATCAAGGAGTTATGCTAGTTTGAAGTTGACCAAAATTTCTGACCAAACACTGTTGCACACAAAAATGATTTATGGTGGTTTGGGTTCAAATCTTGGGTTTTTGCACCAATCCAGTGGGGTTTGAACCCTAACACTTAAATATCATCCCATAAAATTTTCATGAAGAAATAAGTTCAAGAAAGCCCTTTTTGGGTCGTGTAAAGTACATGCAACCATTTTGACAGAATCTGTCCAAAATCTAACACCCAATATGCTACCAAAACACATAAAATCATACCATTTCGGGGTTTTTCTTGCTATTTCACCCATAACTCAGAATATTCAAATGTAATATAACTAAAATATGCTTTCATACCATCCAAACCCATGCATGAACTATTGATGAAGTTTAGCACAAGTTTGGTGGTCAAGAACATCATCTAAACGATTTTTGATTCATTTCTTGTGTTCTTATGGGGAAATCATTGATTTTCACCTTCATAGATTGTGATACCACATTTTCTAAGGTTAAATCTCTTTCCCAAACACAAGTTTCTTTCTTGAATCAAAAAGGGGTTAAAACCCTTGAAAAAGAAGAAGAAAAACTCACAAATGAGTTGAAAATCGAAGTAAAAACATCTAACTTTGCTTACCTTTGATGAACACTTAATCTTTATCTCAAATAGGTTGCTAAACCTTTAAAAATCTGGATTTGAAGATGGTTTCTTGGCTGAGTTTTAGTGAGAGAGTAGAGAGAATAGAGAGAGAGAGATGAAGATTTGAAAATGAAATGAGATTTTGTTGGGAAAAGAAACAATGATGGATTTTATATCAAAGAGGGGAGGGGTCACCTTGGGGGTGGTGTGGCCGGCCCCTAGTGGGTCCCACCCACTCTCCTATATTTTTTTTTTTTAAATAAAACAGTGTACATTTGACACTGTTAATTTGACGCGGTACCGGGTTTTTGTCGTTTTTTCGCAATTTCTAACTTTTCGAAAGTGGTTTTAGGTTATTTAAGTTACTTTACATATAATTTAACATTATAACTTAATTTTCCAAAATTATCTTAATTCTGGCATTTTAGGATTATCGGGTGATTTCGGGCCGGTTCGGGCTTTTTCGGGCAGTTTTCGGAACTCTTAGGATTTTAACCTAACTTTTTCTCGCAAACTAATCTATTTTCATTTAAAACTTATTTAACTAACTCCTAACCTACGGAAATGCTGTAGAGTGACTGAACACGTAAATTAACCTGGAGGTCGGAACTGACGGTTGTCACATTTACCCCCGGTTGAAAGAAATTTCGTCCCGAAATTTAATTCTTGCTGGTACCGAAGCGATCTTTCGTGAAGAGGTGCGGGTATTTGTCTTTCATGAAAGCCTTCCGTTCCCAAGTGAACTCAGGTCCGTGACGAGAGTTCCATCGTACCTTGACGATTGGTATTTTGTTGCGCCTGAGTTGTTTGGTTTCTTGATCAAGAATCTCGATTGGTTCTTCCGAGGCGCGCAGTTTTTCATCAATTTGAATCTCATCCAAAGGCAGAATTACTGTCTCCTCTGACAGACATTTCTTCAGGTTGGACACGTGAAACGTGTCATGAATAGAGCTCAGCTCTATAGGCAAGTTCAACCTATAGGCAACGGGTCCGATTCTTTCTACGACCTCAAACGGTCCAACAAAACGAGGGCTCAGCTTCCCTTTCTTTCCGAATCTTATTAGCCCTTTCCATGGTGAACCTTTAGTAACACTTTGTCACCAACTTGAAATTCCAACGGCTTTCGCCGATTATCGGCATAACTTTTCTGGCGATCTCTGGCCGTTTTCAGCTTTTCTTGAACCATTTTGATTTTGTCGGTGGTCTCCTGCACGACATCCGGCCTAAACAATTTATTCTCTCCCACTTCCAACCAATTAAGTGGGGATCTACACTTGCGTCCATACAGTGCCTCGTATGGCGCACACTGAATGCTGGCATGATAGCTGTTGTTGTAGGAGAACTCGACTAAAGGTAGATGATCGTCCCAACTACCTCCAAATTCAATCACGCAAGCACGTAGCATATCCTCTAATGTCTGAATGGTTCTCTCAGTTTGTCCATCGGTCTGAGGATGGTAAGCCGTGCTTAGATCCACACGAGTGCCTAAGGTTGCCTGAAGCGATTGCCAAAATCGCGAGGTGAATCTACTATCCCTATCAGAGATGATCGATATCGGGACTCCGTGTCGCATAACAACCTCATCGACATACAACCGTGCAAGCTTATCGATGCTATAAGTCTCCTTTATTGGCAAGAAATGCGCTGATTTCGTGAGTCGATCAACGATTACCCAAATCGTATCATGCCCCTTTTTGGTCTTGGGTAATTTAGTCACGAAGTCCATCGATATCTGCTCCCATTTCCACTCTGGGATTTCTGGTTGCTGAAGAAGTCCTGACGGTTTCTGATGCTCTGCTTTAACCTTCGCGCAAGTCAAGCATTTACTCACGTAAGTGGCGATATCTCTTTTCATACCGGGCCACCAGTAATGCTCCTTCAGTCCTTTGTACATTTTGTCGGATCCTGGATGTATCGAATATTTTGATTGATGAGCTTCATCCATGATCATTTTCCTCAGCTGCTCCACACTTGGAATCCAAATTCTTCCCTTGAAATAACATACTCCATCCCCTTTCTTCTCAAATTCCTTTTCTACGCCATGAAGGGTTTCTTTCTTTATGTTGTCAGTCATTAAGGCTTCCTTTTGAGCTTCCAATATCTGGCTTTTCAAACTGGTCTGGACCAAAACTCCCATGGCTCGCGCTCTTGTAGGCTTCACTCTTTCTTTTCTGCTTAGCGCATCAGCCACTACGTTCGCCTTCCCTGGGTGGTATTTGATCTCACAATCATAGTCACTGAGCAACTCCACCCATCTTCTCTGCCTCATGTTTAACATCTTTTGGTCCAGAATATGCTGAAGACTCTTATGATCCGTAAAGATAGTGCATTTGGTGCCGTACAGATAATGTCTCCAAATCTTAAGGGCAAACCCACTGCTCCGAGTTCCAAGTCGTGAGTGGTGTAGTTCTTCTCGTGGACCTTCAACTGTCTGGATGCATAGGCAATGACCTTCTCGTTCTGCATCAAGACACATCCTAAGCCTTGATGTGAAGCATCGCAATACACTACAAAGTTATCCGATCCTTCGGGTAACGCTAGAATGGGCGCATTGCACAACTTATGCTTGAGTAATTGGAATGCTTCCTCTTGTTTCTCTCCCCAGACGAACTTCTTGTCTTTTTGCGTCAAGGTTGTCAACGGCTGCGCAATCTTAGAAAAATTTGCGATGAATCTTCGGTAATAACCTGCCAAACCGAGAAATTGTCGAATTTCGGTTGGGGTCTTTGGGGCTTCCCACTTCTTTACGGCCTCGATCTTGGCTGGGTCGACGTGTATTCCTTCTTTGTTCACTACGTGACCTAAGAAGTGAACTTCTCGGATCCAAAATTCGCACTTCGAAAATTTGGCGTAAAGCTTTTCAGCCTTTAGCAATTCCAATACCAGCCTCAGATGTTGCTCATGATCCTCCTTGCTCTGCGAATAAATCAGGATATCGTCTATGAAGACAATTACGAACTTGTCTAGGTAAGGTCGGCACACTCGGTTCATTAGATCCATAAACACTGCTGGAGCGTTCGTCAATCCAAAAGGCATGACTAAGAACTCATAGTGACCATATCGAGTTCTGAACGCTGTCTTTGCGACGTCTTCCTCACGAACTCGCATTTGATGGTATCCCGATCGAAGATCGATCTTGGAGAAGTACGTTGCTCCTTGCAGTTGATCGAATAAGTCATCGATGCGTGGAAGAGGGTATCGGTTCTTGATGGTGATCTTGTTCAGTTCCCTATAGTCAATGCACATGCGAAATGATCCATCCTTCTTCTTGACGAACAGCACAGGGGCTCCCCAGGGCGAAGAGCTGGGTCGGATGAATCCCTTATCTAACAGTTCTTGAAGTTGGTTTGACAGCTCCTGCATCTCGGATGGCGCTAGACGATAAGGTGATCTTGCTACAGGGCCTGCTCCAGGGATTATATCGATGTGGAACTCTACTTGTCGCTGCGGGGGTAATCCTGGTAACTCTTCTGGGAAAACCTCAGGAAAATCTCGCACGATTGGAATATCCTGGATTTGCTTTTCTTTTGCACTCTTATCTACCACGTGCGCCATAAATGCTACACACTCCTTTCGTAGATGGTTTCGCATTTTCATAAAAGACACGATCTTAATGTCTCTCTTTGGCTTGTCTCCATACACTTCAAGTAATCTTCCATCAGGTAAGGCTATCACGACTATCTTCTCAGCACAACATATTGTTGCTCGATGCTTGGACATCCAGTCCATACCAACAATTATGTCAAAACTCCCTATCTTAATCGGGATCAAGTCTATGCTAAAATCCTTTCCAGACAATCCTAGTGTGCATTTTCTGATTATCTTATCAGCCTTAACTAATTCTCCGTTGGAGTATTCGATTATATGATCCTCTTTCAGATTCTGTGACTTTTTATTTATCTTAGGCCTGAATTCTAACGATACAAAGCTCCTATCTGCTCCGGAATCAAAAAGCACAGTAGCAGGATAGTTGTTGAGAAGAAACGTACCTGTAACCACGTCGGGGTTTTGCTTTGCTTCCTCTGCCCCAATCACAAATGCTCTCCCTCGAGCTAGTCCTCCTCGGTTTCCTTGGTTTGCTTGGTTTGCTTGGTTTGCTTGGTTTGCCGGCTGCACTCGATTTGCGTAGGGTCTCTGATTCAACTTGGGACAATTATTCCGGTAATGATTTAAGCTCCCACACTCAAAACAAGTTCCCTTCTTACAGCCCTTGTCAGTATGGCCTCCCCTGCCACATCTAGAACAGACAATACACCTCCCACCATGAAGGTTCCCGCACTTGCCACACTTCTGATTCGTTCCTCTCTCTCTTTCTGCCATCTGAGTCTGCAATCCGTAGCTCCTGGTTACTCTTCTATCCTTGCCCATCTTTCCCC
This sequence comes from Centaurea solstitialis, assembly GCA_030169165.1. Lineage (NCBI taxonomy): Eukaryota > Viridiplantae > Streptophyta > Magnoliopsida > Asterales > Asteraceae > Centaurea > Centaurea solstitialis. Next base: position 82,684,844 of record CM058041.1, read on the forward strand.
TGAATTGTGGTTTGGTAGACTCCTCTATCTTCCTCTTTCCTTTCGCCCCATCACTCAGAAAGGTTCCTGATCGGACTGCATTGTTGGTGAGTCGATTTGCCAGATTCACTGCCTCTTGCAGAGTTTTCGGGTCTGCTGCGGTTACATTTCCCCGGATTACTGGTGATAATCCCCAGACATATCGATCTACACGGTTCTGTTCAGGTGTTACCAGGTGCGGTACTAGCTTAGCCAATTCATGGAATCGGGTAGTGTAAGTGGTGACATCATTTCCTTTCATCTCATGGTGCCACAACTCCGCTTCTAGTTTCTGTATCTCGCTTCGCGGGCAAAACTCATCCTTAAGCATCTTCTTGAAATCCTCCCAAGATATTTGATTGGTGGCCTCACGTCCACGGGTCTGAATTTGAGTGTTCCACCAAGTTAGAGCTCGTCCTTGTAACAAGCAGGCAGCATACTGTACCTTATTTCCCTCCGTACACTTGCTGATATGGAGGACAGATTCCATGCCCTCTATCCAAGTTAACAGGCCAACCGCTCCTTCGGTTCCATGGAATTCTTTAGGATTACAGCTACGGAAGGATTTGTACGTACACTCCCTTTCTCTACGCTCGTGATTTTGGTTTTGATTAGCATTGAATCCAGCTGCCACTTGGCTAACTATATTAGGAAGAGAGGCTATGACTTGCTCCGAAACGAGTCTTGCAAGTTCCGGATCTTCCCTTCTTGGAGGCATGTTTCTAAAACATAACCATAATAAAGGCATTTAGTGATGAGCTAGCAAATCTAAGTTCTTGCAATTTACTAACTACCCACTCATTCAAGCCATAGTGTCTACGCAACATATTAAACTTATTATACCAACTAACGAGGTCATTAGATGTATAATAATTTAAACATTCCATTCATACGTAAAAATGCAAATATAACATGCAACTTATATCAAATCATACCATCATAATATCCATATCGTTTTCCAAAAAAAATATCCAAACGATCATACGGTTTTACAGTCATCCAAAATACCAAAAGTCATAAGTGTTCAATAACTGGGCATCATGCCCCAAAACATAAATCAGCATAAGATCCCATCTCCTAGTAGCCAGCCCCCCACATAGCCCAGACGAACAAGATGATAGCCAGAGCAATCACCATATACACCAAGGTGTATAGGTGACTGAGCGAGTCCATAGTGTGACCTAAGAGGGCCACGACTCTGGATAGCTGCTGGCTATCCGCTCCGGCTACACCTATCAGGGAATCGATCATGTGGTCATGATGATCGATCATGTGCTCGTGGATGTCCTGACCCCGGGCTAAGCGCTCGACCTCCTGACGCTCGAGCGGGGTCATGCCTCTCAGGCATAGGACAGGGGCACGGGCCACTGGTGGGTGCCTAGGAACCGGTGCTATCGGCGGTGGTTGGATGACAGGCGGTGGTCGGGCATCGGGTGATGGTCGGGCAACTCTAGCTATCGGCGACGACGGACGGTAGGGCGGCGGAGATCCAGATGATGCAGAGGACGAGGACGACGACGACGATGACGATGACGACCCACCCTGGCCCCTTACCCGTGATGGCCCCGCCCCATCCCCAGAGGGAATGCGGAAGGTCATCCGGGTAGGCAGTGGCACGCTCTTTCGAACGGTGCGCCTGCCCCTAAGGCCATAATGGGTCTCAGGCCCGTAAGGTCGCGCCGGACTGGCGGGCCGGACGGGGACCTGATGGGAGTCAGCGTCACTGTCGCTGTACGGGTCACGTTCCCGGTCGATGGTCTGGGAACGCGAGGCGACACTCCGACTCCTAGAGGGTCCGTGGGACCCCAAGGACTGGTGCTCAGACGGGTCGGTCTCCTGAGACATGGTAACTGCGATAGAAAAATTTTAAGTTATCAATTTAGATATATTTTCAAAACTTGTACATATTAATGCGAACTCACAAAAATAATGATGTTTTGCAGGAAATTCTCAGAAAGTTTCGACTTTTAAATTTTTAACAGCATGGTTAGCTCACAAGTCTTATTCTACTTATATCATGGCTATGCGTAGGTGATCAGGCTCCGCATTTCTATGATATACCAGAACAGTACTTATTCTAATCATACGAATTTTTAAATTTTTCCTATGCCCAGAAATCTTTTTAATTAAAGGTTTTAATTTCTTTTGAAAAGGTTGGTTATAGTACTTGGTTTTTATGAAAAAACCGATGTTCTCTATAACCTATGGCTCTGATACCAAATCTGTAACACCCCGCTAAAGCGGAACCACGAGGTGCCACAGTCAAGATTTCATCGCGATAGGAAATAAAATACACCAATCATTCATATCAAAAGTTTAAAAGAGTTTACACAGTACTACAAGTATTACAATCCAACCATCATTCAGGTTTACAAACTTAAACGAAATATGAATCAACATGACTGGTGTTATACAAAAGTTCCCTTAATGATCTTATCAAACCTTCGGATTTCCTGAAAAGCATGATAAACAAGTGTCAACTACAAGAGTTGGTGAGTTCACAGGTTTTCATATGCACAAAATATTTTAAAGGCAACGACATTTTCATTGAATCTTTTATTCACTACACTTTCAAAATTTAACTAAAGCAAATCCGTTCATTCGCTTAAGTTATCGTATACAGTTAGAGTGAATCCGTTCATTCACTACCAACAGTGAGTAAATTTTCCGGATGATTTGTAAATCGCAAGATAATTAGTGAGTTACTACAATCCTTTCCAATTCATGACATGCTTTGCCCCTATCTACCCCAGCGGTGGAAGTAAATCCCACTTGCGTAGAACGTTTTGTTCAATACAGTGCACCTATCACTCGTCAGTTCTAGGTGGGTATGTCAATCCAAATAGCGCTATCCACGTGTATTTTAGGCCCATTGTTATGAGTTAATAGTAGTCTTCGGGGACTTATTTATATTTTTCCTTTTATCTCACTATATCAAGCTATAAACATATCAAATTTAACTCACTTACGTTTCATTTCAATTCGATTCATTTAAATCCATTTTGCTCATTTCGAAACAGTTCAATTCATAACATTTTCATAAATACATTCAATCATATCATGCTTTTCACCCCAAAACGTATAAAAACGGTAAAAGTGGGGCTGTGAATACTCACCTCGAGCGTTTGATGCGGGTCGGTAAGTGATGATGTGCGGTAAAGTCCCGGTCCAATACTACTCTTACCCTAAAAACACAATAGGTTTATCGTAAGTTCTAAGCTTAACGGTCCCTAAGTCATAATCACATCGATATCCATATAATGCCAGTATATTATTTTACAGTGTCTCAAATAATAAAAATTCATCTTATTGCGTTTTGGTGTGTTCCCCACATTTTGGAAGGTTTAGAATTTATGAATTTGGTTTCTCAAGCAAATTCCAGAATCTGCCAAAATTTTTAGGTTGCAAAAATTACCATTTTGAACTTAGGTCCTCCCAATATCAAGTCCTTAAATTTTTACCCCTTATTTTAGGGAATGTTAGGAACAATTTCACCAAGTTTCATGATTTTTAGAGAATTTTTACTATTTTTAAACATTTTTACAAAATCAGTGGTAAGGGCTGAAATTCCAGAATACCTTTAGTCCTTGTTTTATTCATAAATAATTCTATACACCACTTTATCACGAATTTCCAAAGAGATTTTCTAGCTAAAACATATACCAAACTTTTGAGACAAGTTTCATGTCATAAGGATGGTTTTTGAGGGAGATATGACCTTTTCAAGTGGTGCATGTGTAATCTGCCATAAGAGGACAGCCTACACCACCAACTTAAACTCATTGGTTGAAGTCCCAAAACTCCTCTAAATGACATGATCTTGGACTTTTTAGAAAGCTAAACTCAAAGTACTTGAGTTTAGGGTCAAGAAAATCGTGCTTTAGACAAATAATCAAGGAGTTATGCTAGTTTGAAGTTGACCAAAATTTCTGACCAAACACTGTTGCACACAAAAATGTTTTATGGTGGTTTGGGTTCAAATCTTGGTGTTTTTGCACCAATCCAGTGGGGTTTGAACCCTAACACTTTAAATATCATCCCATAAAATTTTCATGAAGAAATAAGTTCAAGAAAGCCCTTTTTGGGTCGTGTAAAGTACATGCAACCATTTTGACAGAATCTGTCCAAAATCTAACACCCAATATGCTACCAAAACACATAAAATCATACCATTTCGGGGTTTTTCTTGCTATTTCACCCATAACTCAGAATATTCAAATGTAATATAACTAAAATATGCTTTCATACCATCCAAACCCATGCATGAACTATTGATGAAGTTTAGCACAAGTTTGGTGGTCAAGAACATCATCTAAACGATTTTTGATTCATTTCTTGTGTTCTTATGGGGAAATCATTGATTTTCACCTTCATAGATTGTGATACCACATTTTCTAAGGTTAAATCTCTTTCCCAAACACAAGTTTCTTTCTTGAATCAAAAAGGGGTTAAAACCCTTGAAAAAGAAGAAGAAAAACTCACAAATGAGTTGAAAATCGAAGTAAAAACATCCTAACTTTGCTTACCTTTGATGAACACTTAATCTTTATCTCAAATAGGTTGCTAAACCTTTAAAAATCTGGATTTGAAGATGGTTTCTTGGCTGAGTTTTAGTGAGAGAGTAGAGAGAATTAGAGAGAGAGAGATGAAGATTTGAAAATGAAATGAGATTTTGTTGGGAAAAAGAAACAATGATGGATTTTATATCAAAGAGGGGAGGGGTCACCTTGGGGGTGGTGTGGCCGGCCCCTAGTGGGTCCCACCCACTCTCCCTATATTTTTTTTTTTTTAATAAAACAGTGTACATTTGACACTGTTAATTTGACGCGGGTACCGGGTTTTTGTCGTTTTTTCGCAATTTCTAACTTTTCGAAAGTGGTTTTAGGTTATTTAAGTTACTTTACATATAATTTATACATTATAACTTAATTTTCCAAAAATTATCTTAATTCTGGCATTTTAGGATTATCGGGTGATTTCGGGCCGGTTCGGGCTTTTTCGGGCAGTTTTCGGAACTCTTAGGATTTTAACCTAACTTTTTCTCGCAAAACTAATCTATTTTCATTTTAAAACTTATTTAACTAACTCCTAACCTACGGAAATGCTGTAGAGTGACTGAACACGTAAATTAACCTGGAGGTCGGAACTGACGGTTGTCACACAAAGGATTCTGGTTTTGAACTAATTGCATATACAGATTCAGACCATGCAGGTTGTAAGCTAAATAGGAAAAGCACATTGGTGCTTGTCAGTTCCTTGGAGATAAGTTGGTGAGTTGGTCATCCCACAAACAGAATTGCGTTTCCTTATCTACCGCGGAGGCAGAATATATTGCTGCTGCTGTTGCTGCTCGCAAGTTCTGTGGATGAAAACTCAACTTGCTGACTTCGGATACAACATGCATCGGATTCCCATCTACTGCGACTCCAAGAGTGCAATTCAAATCACGGCGAATCCAGTTCAACATTCTCGGACGAAGCATATCGACATTCGCTATCATTTCATCAAGGATCACGTCGAGAAAGGTAACGTTGAACTTTACTTTGTTGAAAGTGACTATCAGCTCGCTGATTTGTTCACTAAGCCGTTTGATGAGAAACGACACTTCTTTCTCCTGGGCAAATTAGGAATGCTAGACTTACCTGCCTAAGGTCTAGGGGGAGTCGGGAGTCCTTAACTGTATGCATGTGTGTAGGGGGAGTTTCTGAGAGAATGCATGTATTGAGGGGGAGTACCAAGTCTTGCTTTGATCTCTATTATGTGTACTAACATTCTCGGATCCACACACCCTGGATACCAGTTTATACTTCATTTTGTAGGTGTGGATCCTCACTAAGACTTCTGGTTACTTCAGATCAGAACTCGCGCAAAACCTTGTTGAGACGTACCAGGTAAGTCTCTTTTCTCGGAAGTCGAGGGCTGAACTTGTAACTTTTTGTGAACTTGGAAGTTCAGGGGGCGGTAGAGTACATGTCTTGAACTTACAAGTTCGGGGACTAACTTTGCCACTTTCTGTTTCTTAAAGTTCAGGGACTCGTTTTGCAAACCTTGTGAAACTTGTAGTCCAGGGTCTGTTTTGAAAATCTTCTGAAAATACAAGTTCAGGGACTTGTTTGTAAGTTTACTCAAACTTCAAGTCCAGGGGTGGTTTTTGCCAGATGGTGAAAGTCGGGTTAAGAGAGCCTAAAGGAGAGCCAAACACAGTGTTTTTGACCCAAACACAGTGTAATTCGGTAAAAATATAAATACCGGTTTTCAAGAGTTACTTTTTACAAAATTCTAAATTTTCATCTTTTCTCTCTGAATTCTCACCCGAACCCACTTCGCGCTCGATTTCGGTTTTTGCTCGTTTGTGCTCCGATCGTCGATCTTTTTGCATATTCGGATTCCTGGTAAGTAAACGATCAACCCTTATATAGTTTTAACACCTATATCATCTGTTTTAAGGCCTGGATCGAAGCCTAAAAGTTGTAAAACTTACCCGAAACCCAAACTTCTTGGAATGGGATTTCGGGACGTTAAAACGATCCATTGTTGCTTAAAAACTTGTTATGAACTGATTTAGGATGCATGTTGATAGTTTAGGGCTTTAGATCGACGGTTTTTGAGCGGTTTCTAAGTGGAAAATACGAACAGTCTCCGTTTTCCGACTCGGAAAACTTGAACATTCAAGTTTTCCGAATCGGAAAACTTGAATGTTCAAGTTTTCCGCATCGGAGAACGATGATCCTTTATGTATGTTTTCCGAATCGGATTTGGTCTCCGTTTTCAAGTATTCTTTTCCGACTCGGAAAACGTGGAACTACCCTTATGGGTTTCCAAGGTTTTCCGACTCGTTTCAGAGACCATGTCATGCTAAAATTTTTCTAAGTATTGAGACATTTTCCGAATCGGAAAACCATGTTTTCCGACTCGGAAAACCTACAAGTTTTTTTCTCAAATCTTTCTAAGTGTAGGAGTTTTCCGAATCGGAAAACTCCCCTCGTACAGTTTGCTCGTTTTCCGACTCGGAAAATACGAAATACTCATTATTGGGTTTTCGAGGTTTTCCGACTCGCGCCTAGTCGAGGGTATAGTCTTTTCACGTCATATTATTTCTAACACTTAATGTATTGCAGAAATGGCTGATCAACAACCAATTGCTCCTACTTCACCCGTCGCCAATGCTGCTGATCTCGCACTGATCAACCCGGCTGACATCCTCGAGATCCACCAGAACAACCAGTTCGTTGACTTGGCGAACTTCACCGTCCAAGATGACGTTGTTCTCGAGATTCTCCGAGCTCATCCCCTTGCATACGCGATGCAAGCCACTGCTGACATCCCAATGATATACCTGCAGCAGTTCTGGAACACTTCCCGTGTCGAGAACCGGGACGGAGTGCCAACCATCATCGGCCGAGTGGACCAGACTGATCTGGTCTTCACTATGGAGGATCTTCGCAGAATCCTTCGTCTGCCAGCTGCAACTCCGGAGGCCCCGTTTGACCCTCTCGTGTCTGGACCTGAGCTCTTCAGCGAAGTGCTCGCTGTCGGGGTCCACTACACCGAAAACAACAGGCCGAGAGGAATCTCCCAGATCACTCAGGGAATGCTGCCCCAATCTGGTACTCTTTCTTCAACATACTCAACCGCACGATCTCTTCCAAGACACACGGCGTGGACAAGGCATCCACCCAGTTCTGGCACATTTTCCATGCGGTCGCCTACGGGAGGCGGATCGACTTTGCTCAACAAATTTGGGCAGACATCATCGGTGATGTCAGAGCTGGGCCAGGACGCACAAAACACACATCCATCCCTTGGATGCGCTTCTTCAGTCTGGTCATTCGAGATCACATGAACCAGAACCGTGCTGTCCGACGCAGATCAAACCATCTCCGCTTTGAAAGCCAACAGATCGGCCGAGCCAACAAGAAGAATCTGAGGCCTGGTCAGGTAGAGATGCACATACCGGCAAACGTGCTCAACATGGCAGACCGTAGGTCAATGAGTGTTAGGATGTACCGTATATCCATAGGTTTAGAAGACACGTCTACGGACTCCTCAGAGCCGGGGAGCCCTGCCCAAGACGTGCAACCCGTCCTAACTAGAAGCCGTGCCTCTGGTACGGCGGGCCAGAGCTCCAGTGGGGGAGCTTCTGGCTCGGGAGTGATGAGAGTTGACGTTAGGGGAGGAGCGGGTAGAATTGTCGGTACGTCTGCCACTCCGCACACTTCTAGAGCCGGTGCATACCAGACCATGATTCAGAACCGTGCCACTCGTGCTCGCACTCCTACTGTTGTGGAGGAATCATCGGATGTCATCCGCGAACGCGAGTACACGAGTCATTTCAGGGTAAAGCAGTACATGGGCACCCTTCAGCAGTCTCCGATCCACTCGTCATCGGAAGAGCGCCAATCGCCGTCGCCGCCGCAACAACCTACTGGGGAGGACGTGGAAGCTTCCCCACAAGAACAAGCACACGTTCCTCCACCACCTCACTCGGCGGCCGTCACTTCTCAGGGAGGCGAACCCTCAGGCGAACCATCTGGCGATGACTCCGACGGTCATGAGTCCTCCGAGCACACTCCTGCGGACCGTCGTGAGCCCGATGACGAGGCAACAGAGTCAGAACAAGTTGACTACGGATCCGACTCCGAGTTTCAACTATCAGATCCACCTAAGGGCGGGAAGGCCCAAGTGATAGATTTGGATGAAGCCACCTCCTCCTTCAACGACGACCGGATTTCAGGTGATCCCACTCTTATTGTGGATCTGGCGTCGGATGACCGAACTGTCGGTCAGGAGGAAGAAGGTGAGGCCGAGGTTGCTACCGGCTGGGGACGAGAAGACAGCGAAGAAGAAGAAGAGAGAGAGAGAGGGGAGAAAAGGAGAGAGAGAGCAGAGAAAAAGAGACCGAAGACGTAGAGGTCCAGTTGAGCGAGCCTTGGGCTCAATTAGAGGAGGCGGATGTAGAAGTAGAGCCGCACAGGTTAGAGTCGGATATTCCTATAACCCAGAGTCCAACCCCCACAGAGGCAACCCTCATACAGACCGGTCACTCGTTGACGTCAGGTCAAGTCGTTGGCAGCCAACCAACGCAATTGCACGCCCAAACCGACCACTCGACCATCTCTCAACAGATGGTCGTTTCACATTCACACGGGGAATTAGCTCAACTTCCACCGGCCACTCAATCGGAGTCTGCCGGTGTTGAAATGAGAGAGGCTCTGCCCCACCTCTCGACGTCTTTCAGAGCACCAGTCGTCCTAGAGCCAGTTACTGAGACCTTTAGGGTCGTTCATTTGGATAGGACACTGTTAGATGCATTATCTGCCCGCCCGAGTGGCGAGGCCGGAACGGGGAGAGTTGGTGCGTCAACGGACGCCCTTCGAGGATCCACCGGAAGCCCCGACACCGTCAGCATTATACCAGCGGTGACATCGGGCCGAGAGAGCACCTCGGTAGGACTCTACTCGTCAACTGGAGCCCAAGTGGCACCGGGTGTTGTACTTCTGGGACTGGGTCCGACAGACTCGAGCAAAGTCTCTAAAGATGCTCACGCAACACCGGGGCTTGAAGGCCTGACGGATTCGGGCGGAATCCTTAAAACCGCCCCTGCACCAACGGGACTTTTAGGTCCGACGGATTCGGACGACATCCTAAAAGTCGTCCAAAGGAGGTTACTCGCTGTGGAGCAAGCCAACCAGGCTCGTGATGCGCGGGTCGAGGCACTTGAGAAAGCCTTGGCCGAGACGGAGAGGAAGAGACTAGCTGATCTTGAGGCGTCGCGCAAGCTTCAGGAAGACCGGGATGCGGAGCTCTACGAGCTCAAACGGAAGATCAAGGGCAAACACTCAGAGGCTGCCCCATCTACTGAAGCTCCCATTCCCAGGCCATCAGAAGCCGTCCTCAGGCTTGCCCCTCCGACTTCGGGCGACCTTCCTCCGATACCAGGCTACGTCACTGAGGTGGAACACTTGATGATGGTCACCTCCTACACCACTCAGAATGACCGCCTGTCTGCCCAAGTCCGAGAGCAACAGGCCCAGATCGAGCTACTGCAGCAAAGGATTCGAGAACTGGAGGCCGTGTGTCGGTCCCAGGCTCAGCCTTCGAAGAGGAGGCATGATGACACTGATGACTCCGCACCAGGTCCTCATGAGGGGGAGGTGCAAGCTGCAAAAAGGCTTCGCACCGACCTCCAACCTGGTTCCGGATCCGGTTCGACAGCTCCAGGTTCCTCCGCCGCTCCCTCGAGTGCTCCCACAGACTACGACGCCGCCGAAGCTCCCTATGTCGACTCTGATACAGAAGACATTCCGGACATGGGGAGTTGGCGATATGAGAGGATTCCGGAAGGGGAGTCAGTTCAGTTTCCTCAGATGACGGACACGGCTCAGATTGATGCCGTTCTCCCAGAAGCAGCGCCGACTGATCCTTCAGAGTTCCAAATTCCGGAAGCAGCCCGGAAGATCTTGAGGTCGCTTGCACAGAGCCTAAGGGTCTATCAGAAGGGAGACGACCTCGTCAAGGATCCTGACTACGCCAACCTCCTCTCAGCGCTCAAGTTTCCAACTCCAGACGCTCCACGGACCATCCACTCTACTGATCCAGAAACCGCTGCTACTACTGTCATCCAGCTCAACTGGAACCACACCATCATCTTCCGCCCCTTTCTAGAAGAAACGTTCACCCGCATCTATCAACAAGAGAAGCTGCATGCCTGGTCCCGAAAAGTCTACTTCGGGATCTCTCACATCAAGACCAAGAGACGAAGGACAGCCTACGTACATCAGCGGATGTGCAACTGGGCCACTCATGGACGCCAGAGGATTCGACGTCGCTTTACCAAGGTAACTGTTATGCGCCCCTACAGACATGGCCATCAGTTATTCCTTGAGTATGATGTCCGCATGTACGGCACCGGTGTCCCTCGAGGTGAACTGCAGAACTGGACATTCACGGAAGCTGATTTAGATCGAGTGCATCTAGAAGACCTTCTCACGATCATCAAGTACCTCCAAGGCCCGATCCTCCGACCAGAGCACTACAGAGATGGCACAGAGATACTGAAGAAATACGTCCGTCACGCAATCTCTCTCGCGAGAGTGACGGACTACCAGCTTGCCATCGAAAGCCGCCAGCCAAAGGTCAACCTGCTTAGGCCAAACCTGCTCGTTCCTGGTATCGATGCCTACATTCCATACATGCCTACCAGGATACCTGAGCATGGGGTCCTTTATATGACTCGGAAGAAGAAGGAGCGCAGATTCATGAGGTTTGGAGAGCTCTCCAGGTTCTGCGACGGGACCCTTCTCTATGTCTACAATGGCATGCAGAGCAGACTGCTGGCGGATCAGGTACCAAGTCGGAGAATCATAGATGGAAAAGGAAAGCTGCTGGAGGCAATGAGGTTGATCGAGAAGAAGCTTAAGGAACGGTTGATGTACAGAAGGGCAGAAGCTGCAATGCAGATGAGAGCGCGGATAATAGGCGAGTGGGAAGAGTACCTGCAGATGTCCAAGTGGGAGCCAACACTGGAGCTTCCACCACCATTCTGACTTCTTCTCAAAGGGGGAGATTGTAGAACCCAGGTGTTGAGAAGAGTCAGAATCATCTATCTTTAAATGCTTTCTAGTTTAATTTCCTTCTTTTGTAAACAATTATGTTTTGTTATGCCCTTGTTTAGAGGTTTGTAACCTCGGGGGCCTTTCTCGTAACTTTGTCAAACTTCCTTCTACCTATATAAGGTAAAGGATTTCTAGGGTTTTGTGCATTGAATCATATATACCAAATTGGGCAACTTCCACCATTGTTAAGCTTTATCAAAGTTCTTATTGATTTCAATCACCATCTTTGGATTTCCATCCATTTCTTCATTTCTTTTCATTGTTATTGGGACAACAGGTTCTTGCTGTTTAAAACTAACTGTTTTTTAAAAATCATTTTGTTTAATCAAAACTATCTGTTTTGATGGCATTCTAGTTGATAAAACTGACTGTTTTGTCAACTTGCCTTTAAACAATCTATTTACAATTTTACTGGTTTCAAATAAAATCTACCACTTAAAAATTTAAGAAGAACTGGTGATTTTCAAAATTTAAAACCTACTTCTTTTTGTGATATAATCTAGTTCTAAAACTACAATTTTAAAACTACTTATCATGCAATATTTCAGAAATAAGCAACCACGCAGTTAAAATTATAACTACACAGTTTAAAAGTAACTAATTATAGGTTTGCCAACTTTTGTTCCTAAGGACCATTTATAACCTATTCTAACACCTTGCGTAGCTCCCACTGGCTCCGACATCCTTGTTAGAACTCCAGGAAAAAGAAAAATGTTTTTCTTGCATAGCTTCGACTGGCCTCGCCTTCTTCGTTGGTAAAATAAATGACTATTATCCTATGGTCATTATTACAAAAGGGGTTGTAAACGGCACACAGGCCTCCCCATAATTAATTTCAAAAAAGGTCTAAGTTGGCAAATCCTATAATAGGCATTCAACCACGCATTCATATATACAAAGCGATATATAATAAAGCGACAAATTGAAAGAACAATCCTAGATCCGTTAAACAACTATCCCGTCTTTCCTTTCGTAAAATCTGAGTTTTAATCTGGTTTATAAAAACAAACTATTTTATAAACGATAGCCTTAAAGGAAAAAGAAAAATGTCTTGTTTCATTTTTCATAAAAACGATCTCAACTGATTTGTAAAAACAAGCCGTTTTATAAATCTCAATCCAATATATTTCAAAAATTGGAAAAACAAAAACAAATAATAATTTGGTTTCTTACAAAAGACATTCGACCATACGGGTTAAATATTTGGATAATAAATTTTTTCTAGAAAACTAGGTCCAAAAATTTATTAAACCGGACATTCCGATCCAACTGGTCGGGATATCAAGTCTTTGCCCCATGGACTGTATTGTGCTTTAACCATCTGGTCAAAAATACGACATTGGACATATTTGACCAAACGGGTCATTTAACTGGTTTTAAAAATTTATTAGACAAATAAAATTATCTAAAATTGTTGGATAAGATAAAACTTAAAACCAAAAAGCCATCTTGGGCCACAAGCTAAGCCCCAAAAGTTGGGCTTTGGATTAGTAAACAGAAATTGGCCCAAAACAACGGAAAAACCCTAGACCAATCTGCAGGTGTGCTTGCGCCGTGAAGACAATGCTCGCGCCGTGAGGCATGTACTGCGTCGTTACCACCACGCTGGTGGTGTGGCTATTGCCACCACATCCCCGTGCCATTGCCGCCGTTGAACTGAGTTGGTGACGACAGAAGCTTGAACCACGCCACTGCCGCCACCACCCTTGCCGTCAATCACCGCCCGTGGGCGGCGATCAACGAGTCACTGCCGCCACCACCACGCTGGTGGTTTGGCTTGGCCGTCGTGTATCGACCACCATCATCATCGAATCACTATGATGACGGCAACCGACGACCACCATTACCGTTCGGCAACAGAAACAATACCACCATCGCCGCCGATCACCACTGATCTGGTGGCGATCAACGAAAACAACACCACCACCGCCGATCACCACTGATCTGGTGGCGATTTAGGTGTGGTCGTCGCCGTTCGGCGATAATAAACACTATCACCATCGCCGCCGATCACCACCGATCTGGTGGCGTGGTGGTCGATTGGAATAGAGCCGATGCCGCATCCACTGTTTGTGGTGCGGCCGGCGATCAGTGCCACCACCTTGGCCGTAGTTGGTCTCGGTGGTCAATTGAAATAACACCGCCACCACTATGCGTGGTGCGGTGATCGATTTCCGTAGCCGTCACCACCACCACTCACTGTGGCGTGGCTCGTGGTTGTTTCGCGAGGATTAGCCGACGGCCGTAATCGGTCTCGGCTGTCGTCACCACCACCACGCTGGTGGTTGTGGATTGTGGCCATCATCGAATCGTTGCCGCCACCGTTGGACATGGTGCGGCTGGTGAACAAACGCGCGACTGTTGCCGCCGTGGAAGCCGAGAGCACCGTCATCCACCACCACGATTGCGGTTTCAGGTGGTTGCGGTGTCTTTTTTTGGATAACAAATCGGCCACCACCACCTTACTGGTGGCGTGGCTTGGTGGCCTACGGACAGCAGCCGATGGCCGCCATCCGTTGTCATCGTACGATCTAACCAAAGCCACCACCAACTGGCGATGCGGTGGTACTCGGCCACAGCCGAGTGACGTTCCTCCCACGGCCACCACTATCCGCTGCGACCACCATTCTGTGGAGCGGTGCGGTGGTCTGAAACACAGCAGCCGACGTCGCCACCACAAACTGTGGTGCGGCCGTCGTTTGTTGTGTGGCTAAGGTCTGCCGGCGATCGGCCTGGTGATCCGGTCGGCCAACTGCCACCGTTCCACCGCCGATCGTCGGTTAGGGTTTTCGATAAACACAATAAGAACGAAACTTTATAAAGTTCAGAAAAATTAAGACTTTTAGATTTTTATTTAACGGATCTACTACAAACAAAAATAAAACGAAAAACGTGGCTCTGATACCACTGTTGGGTTTCGCTGTGATCCCCAAACCAAAACTGATCCGAAGAAACACTAAGAGTTTTGCGGAAGCGTTTTATGGTTTGAAACCCGGAAACCACTAATCTATTGTTTTATTAGTTTAAGAATAATAAAAGCAGTCTAAAATTACCAGGATTGCTTGAGTATTAATCCACCTATGAACGACCAACGAATGTTCGTCTAGCAGAACGAGAAACCCGAACTCAAACCGGACTGGTTGTGGAGAAGGAGGGAGGGCCGGCGCCAAATAGGAGAGAAAGAGAGAGTTGAGAAATTATCTGGAAACTGATTATAGGATTGATTAATTGATTGATCTTCCTTAAACCCATAAGGCTTATTTATATGGAGGAAAATACAGTTTCCTTATGATTCAGTTTCCTCTTTGTAATTATCTTTTTCTTTTCTTCCAAGAAAAGAATTACTCTAGATAATTACTTATAATTAATTATTATATATTTATTTGTCTAATAAATATATAATCTACTTAATTAATTAATAACCCTCCAACTTTGGAATTTCTGACTGAAATTACCCAACTGATTTATAATTGACTATTATAAATCTTAATTCTCCATTTCTGGGTTTCTTTTAACTTATTCGATTTATAGGTCCTCACATGTGTGACCCTCAAGTGTCTTGTAACATTGGATGTGCAATTACCTGGTTTTTCAACTTATGCACATAATTACTAACAG
>CM058041.1:82700194-82912637 GCA_030169165.1 Centaurea solstitialis
TTTTTGTTTTAACAGTATGGCTGCTACTACTTCCTCCTTGGACGCCCAACTCTCGTCTGAAGCTACACCATTGCAAACCGCCACTGAAAGTCTGCCAATCGTCATTCCGCAGCACGACGTACAATTCAAACAGAACAACGTCGTTGGTCTGTTTGACATTCCAGAAGGCAAAGAATATCTGCTGCCTGCCAAGAACTTCCTCCTAAGCAGCCCCCTGAAGACGGCTTTTACAATAGACCCAAAGCCGAACAAACCAATGCTGCAACAACTGTGGTCTACTGCCACTGTTGCAAAGGAAAGGAACGCCAAGGGTGTCCTAAGGGAGGTCATCAAGTTCCAGATCAAGGAAAATATAATTTCCTTTGGTTTCGGAACTCTGAGGAACGTGCTGAACTTCCCAAAGAAGAAACGCTTCCCTCCTGCTCCTACGTCCGATGAAATCATCGAGTTCTTGGACGCCATTGGCTACAGATGGCCTGTGAAGGATGGCGTCATGCTTCCCAAGACTGCTGCTACTGTCCATAAGACAGGCTTGAACGCCACATTCTATTATATATGGAATACGTTCGGCCTGTGCTTATCAGGCAAGACAGGAAGCACGGAGCAGTTCCCCTACCGTGATTCAGCACATGGTCTTCTCTGCGATCAAATAATCGCGAGTTTGACAATGCTCGCTGCATATGGGAGGACATGGTCAAGAAGGTCAGGAACACGAAGCGGGTCGCCAACGTCGCCTTCACCAGATTCTTCTCGGCAGTCCTGGAACTGCATATGGGGCCAAACTACCCCAAGATCGGGAACTCCAACAACTACGCCCTCGGGCCTAAGTTCCTGGATCAGGTGTCTCCAAAACCTGACGACGTCCCTCTCTCCACTGTCCTGGTTGTTCCTGAACCAGTTCAGGCGGATGAAGAGCACTCCACCTCTCCCACTGAAGGTATGTACTCTCTCTTCTCTTCCAAACCCCATTCTTCTATTTCTCTGCATGCTATGTCAGTAGCTAACCCCATACTAACTTCCCCAGCTGCAAACACTTCATCTGCGCTCCAGAAGCGCCCCCAACCTTCTTCTGCCACTCCTCCACCTCCTCCAAAACGCGCCAAGTCGAAGGCGCAGAAGAAAAAGAAACAGGCGGCTGGTAAGAAATACTATATTACCCTGCCTCAACTCTTTAATAAACCATCTCCTTTATCTAAAACTTCTTCACCTGCAGATGCTTCCATCTCTGCTCCTGTACAACAAGAACCTGAGGTTGTTCACCTCGAACACTCAGAGAACATGGGGGGTAATCGCTCTGATACCCTCCTAGCCTCAGGTAATACTTTTAAGCAAAATATTACTGTCTCTTCTTTTTTGAAAGCTAATGAGTCTTCTAGTACTCACTTAGCTACTCTGACTACAGGTTCTTTAGGAGCAGCCTCTGAAGGGCATCCCCAACTTCATCAGGATGACCCCTTCAATGACTTTGTCTTCACGGACGCCGAGCGTCAGCTGAATGCAGCTGAGCTACGTCGGCAGTCTGCTGAACGACAATTGCAGGAGGCACGCACTGCTCTCCAACAGAAGGAGGACGAGCACCAGACACGCCTCCAGGCGTTGGAACTGGAGCTTGCCGCTGCAAAGGCCGCTGCCAGTATCGCTGAAGCTGCCGCCGCCAATGCCGCTGCCACCGCCGTCGCCGCCACCTCCGCCGCCTACGGCTGTTACCCTTACGATTCCTTGTCTGGATAACATCCATGACAAGGTCTCACAAGTGGCCGCCTCCTCCAACAACCTTCAGGCATCTATTGATGACCTGAAGGCCTCTGCTCTGCCTGCACTCTCCTCCACCATCAACAACAGCACCAACTCTCTCACCACTTTCCAATCAACAGTGGTTCAGAGGTTGGATGCTCAGGAAGCAGGCCTCCGCACCCTCCAGGAGCAGGTGACTGGCCTCACCACTGCTGTCAACGCCCTCACCTCTGCTCCTGCCCCGCCTCCGTCCTTCACCACAGCAGACAGGGATGTTTTGCAATCCCTGATCTCATCTTCGTTCATCTCACGCAAAGTCCTTAGTGACATGGCCTCTCTCCTCCAGAGGAACTTATCAACAGCCGCCTTACTCCAGGCACCTGTTGAGGGGGAGAGACAGCCTAGAGACCAGTCCGTTTATTCCCCCTCCACCAACTGGCGAACCAACGAACAAGGGGGAATGAACGAGGAAGATGAAGAAGATGAAGATGATGATGAAGACGACGATATCTTCGTTGAAAAGGCTGCATCCCCAACGCCCACTCCAGGGCCTGCACAATCTCAGGGGAGAACCTCCGTGCACCTGGTACGTTACTATTACCATCCTCTCCCTCATCCTCTGATAACCAACCAATTTCTTCTCTCCTTAAACCTAAACCTACACCTGAAACCATAACCCTCGACACCTCCTCTGATGACTCTCCAATAAACAATCTACAAATGGTTGTCTACCAACCACCAAAACAACCTACCCCTGAACCAACACCCCATTCTTCTCCTAAACAAACCTCTGAGCCTGAAAACCAAGAAAACTCTGACTTTCAGGATGTAAACTTTGGCTCTGTCACTGGTGAGATTATTCGCCTCATGGAGAAAAGTCCATCAGAACAGACAAGAGCTGAATTAAGCAGAATGACTTTCAGAGTAACTCCTCTTAACCCTGAAACCATTCCTTCTAGACCAAACCGCTTTAATCCTGAAGCATCCTCTTCTAGAACCCCTGAAATCCGAGCCCCTCCTGAAACCATTTGCCTCTCATCAGATGATGAATTCATCTCTGATGACTTCTCTACCCCTGCCTCTTCTCCCAGATCTCCTCCCTCTAACTCTCCTAGATCTGAAGGTGAGAATTACCCTGACAACTCTGCTATTGTCAACAGGGATGGGCGTTTAAACGCCGTGATAGAGCGACTCGAGAGTACAAGAGTAAAAATTCCTCTTCGTACCTCTTGTGACTCCGAGTTCGCCTATCTCTCACAGGAGGAATACAACGCTGCTGTACAGGCTCAGGAGGAGCATAATAAGAAGCAGAAGGAAGCCTTCCTCTCTGCTCAAGCCGCTCGAAGGCTTGCATCAGATTTTGTGGATGAGGATGCTGAAATAAATGCAGATCCTATTGCACAGAAGGCTGCTCTGAAGGTCTTCAACAAAAATGCAGCGGAACAAACTGAAGAAGTAAACACTGAGCTTGACTGGTGCAGAGATCGTCTACACCTAAGAAAACATGGTGCTGCCATCTCTGGAATCCATCTCAGCCGAACTCGCGGCAAGAGAGCAAAAACATGGATCACCGTCAAACGCTCTGGAGTCAAGGACGTGCAACACACTCTGGACAAGTTAGATCGTTACAACTTTTCAGAGTGGAACGAAATCAGATCCCTACTTCCCAAAGCCAACAAAAACTATCGGGCTGAAGTAGAAGAAGTCATCGAAGGACTTATTGCACGCATCAGAAGGACAACGGAAATACCTGATGACCTGCTCCACTACTCTTCAGTCCTACCTCAGCAACCTATTCGAAGATCTGCAGGCACCTCAACAAGAAGACCAACTCCCTGCATGCCTAGGGTGGTGGTCAAGCCTCTGGATCTCTCGATGCTTGATCTTTCACTCCCTTTAGGAGTCTCTCTCTCTGAAGGACAAGTCATCAGAGAACCTGTTCATGGTATTTGTGTAAGCGATAACTCAAAGATCCTACGCTTTCAGCGTTTCAGCGAGCTACACAAAGCACCATATGAACACTTGGTTTCAGTCCTCTTCACTGCTCACAAGGATAAAGAAAACCAAGACAATAAAGAGATCATTCGCACTGTCAGAGCTATACTCAATCACAGACTCGCATTCAGTGATACTCCAGTTCCAATACAAGTAAAGACTGAATATGTTAGCGAAGACTCTGATAGTTAGAATATTTTGTAATCTCTTCTTTCAGTACTTTATTCATGTACTCGTGTATTTTTCTTACTCTTGTAACATTTATTAAGATTAATGAAAATTCATTTCAGTGCATAGTACTTCACTCTATCATAGTACTGAAAAAGATCCCTCAAAACAGTAAATGGGACATGTACCTTTATGAGTTCTATTTCCTACTGTTTTATCTAGACTTAGAAATTTTTTTTCTTCTAGACTTAGACAATTTCTCTGTTGTCTTATCATTATCATTTA
Organism: Centaurea solstitialis; assembly: GCA_030169165.1. Classification (NCBI taxonomy): domain Eukaryota; kingdom Viridiplantae; phylum Streptophyta; class Magnoliopsida; order Asterales; family Asteraceae; genus Centaurea; species Centaurea solstitialis. The sequence goes on from CM058041.1 coordinate 82,704,377, forward strand.
GGGGAGATTGTTGATCCAGCTCTCCTAGGACCTGATGAAATGATAATGATCCTGAATCTTTACTTAGTGAATAGGTTTTTACTTCTGTTATAGCTTGAGGAATTATCACTGAATCTGTTCTGTGTTATTCCATGTTACTTATGCTGTAACTTAATTTTATAGTAATCGGGATCAGGATCAGGAGACGAACGAGTCTGTTCTGCAGTCGACTGATCCTATCCACTGAAGTGAAGACCTCCTGAAGACATCAAGATCATACACAAAGAACCATCAGCGACGTCGAAGAAATAGCTGATGACAGGAACAGCATGCTCGTGATCTGAAGACGGAACTCAGTGATAACAAGCTGCTCAATATCGTATGACATCCTGAAGACTCAACAGGATACAAGTGACCCTGAACTTCATCAGTATCAGGACCCTAGTCACTGATCAGTATCCTGATCCTGAAGGATTAGAAAAGTGTCTTAGTCTAATGCACAAAAGGATTATCCGCCTTTACTGACACAAAAGTACATAAGGACAGTCTCTTTACTGTTCCCTCCGTACTTATCAGACCTCAAGGCAACTGTTTACAAACATACTCCTTTTGCACAACATGCAAAGAGTATTTGTTTATAGTAAATAGTACAACAGACCAACTACAACGTGACACGTCACAAAAGTAGGTCTGCATGCATTTAATGCATGGAGTATAAATTGGACGTGGAGAAGATTTTCTCCATACCTCTTCTGCATCCAAAATACTCAAGTCCTTTCTTTCTTATTCTCCTCTATCTTTCTTTCTTACATCTTCTCACTTAGTGCATAGTGAAAGAACTTAGATTGTTTAGTTTAGACTATTTGTCTTTTCTATTTCCGCAACAATCTGTAAATTCATATTGTTAATATAACAAGAATTTAAAAGTGAAAAATTGTGTGATTATATTCAACCCCCCCCCCCTTCTATAATCCCAAACACTATCCTAGCTTGAAGGTCACCTACTTGGGACCAACAATGTGTATCAGGCACTAGACTCTGGTGCACATGAAGTGAAGGTGGGGATCGGGGCAGGGATCCTCCTGTTTCAATATCATTACCCTCCAAGTGAGGGCTTGATAGCCGTTGTGCTTTGTCCCCGTGGAATGAAACACCCACCTTTTGAGAGATGGATGAGTGGATAGGTGGGGCGTGCAATTGCACCTCTGGGTGGGAGGTGTCTTCTTCAATACCCGTACTCAACACATGTGTACGGGTGGCAGAAGTGGCTGCCCGGCGTCTACCTATGGATAGGCGAGGACCGGTTAAAACCTTTGGTCCAGACTCCCACTCATCATTTCTTTCACTTCCCTCGCTCAGCTCACTATCATAGCTATCTTCGACTGTTTTGTCTCCCTCAAACCTTATTTCAACCTCACCGGAGTATTCAGACTCAGAATAATATTCCACCAAAGAGAAAGGTGTTCTGTTGGCCAGTACAGGTAGAGAGAAGCGAGAAGAGCCTGCTCCGGTCTGATCATCGTCACCGCCTAAGTTACCCCCGTCATCTCCCCCCGACTCCTCATCCTCACGCCCTTGGTCATCACCCCCAGATGAATGACCACTCTCATAACCCTCACTCTCTTGACTAGGGGATTCCTCCGGGGTGCCAGCCTCCGGCTCTGAAGGTTCTGGTAGAGGAAGTGAGTCTAAGTATGCTCTCAGAATCGGTGAACGATGATCAAGTGCATCAAGTAATTCTTGGGGAATCTTCATCGGAACAATCTGTTGATGATCAGTGTTATCAACTAATTTCGACATAGGCCATGTAGGAAATAATGGAAGCCCCTTCCGTGCAATACTACAGTTCTTGTCGATAATGTGAGAGATGATAAGTGCCAAGAACCGGGGATACGGAACGAAATTTCTGGCCTTGGTTCCTGTCTTGTCTTTGATCACGGATGAAAACTCCGCCCAAAGAAAATACTGATAGTCGGTGTCGGGGTTGTTGGTGGCACAACCAAGAAAGACTTGCTTTAACTCTTTGCCGCATTGATCTGTTCCTCTGGTGCGAGAGGAAAGACACTTGTTGAGGATGGCAAAGAGGGTGGACCAGGCACTGGCGATATATTTGTGTTTGAACGCGCCAAGAGTAGGAAGTTCTTTCGTATATCCGAGAGCATAGATGGTCTGGAACATTTCATTGTCAGACAAGTGCGCTGCCTCAGGGGTTTTAACAGGTACTTGGAGGATGCGACAGAATCGGTCTCGAGTGAGTTTGTACTTAAAGCCGTCAACCTTTCATCTGAAGTGTTCAGGTTGGGAAGAGGTACGCGGAATAAATTGCATAGAGTCATAGAATTGTTGTATGTAGACTTCCGGGATCTCAACACGACGGGTGAGAAGTGGGGTAAGAGGGTGGTTTCGAAGGATTTCTATGATGATTGGGTGTGAGGTTTGAAAGTGATCAAGGTCAAGGTAGTGGTTGTTTTGGGCGATAGGAAGAAATTTGGCATGAGGAAAGAGGCTATCAGAGATTTTCTGAAGTTGCGGTGAAAGGGTATCGTAGGTAATGGGTTGGGGTTGAGAGACACGAGACTGTCGGTGAGCTGAAGAGCTCGGATTCACCATTGTACCTGAAAAGTAAGATGTTAGTATTGAGGTAAAGGCATAAGTGAGATATAAGGCACACATCATTGAGATGTGTTATTGTGTACTAAAACAAAAGATTTGGTACAGAATAACACAACACATTGGGTGTGAATATTTCTCAAGTTGTGAACAACAAAAATCCATCAACTATCTTACCAACCCGAGACATGATGGTGAGCACTTAGATAAATCGGATGAGGTGGTATCATGATATGGTGAACCAAGTAACCAATTATAACAATTAAGACCAATGCACTCACAAGTATCCGTACTCATGCAATTCAGAGACATGTAAACATAACATGTATATACTTCAGCAACGTGGACACACAGATACTCAAGTAATCATGTAAGCAATTTAAACCCGAATCACACAAACAACTTTGAAAGCCTTGGTGCACACCAAAAAAAATTAAGTCAAGGCATGAAATGTAAGGATTCCAGACATATTATACGAAGCTCACACTTGAGAACCAAAAGAAGATAAGAACAAAAGAAAAATAAACCTAGAAGAAAAAAAAAATACTGGAGTAGAAAATAACTAAGAAGAAAAAATCATAAGGGGAAAGCTAAAAACATTAAGAAGAAAGAAAGAGCAAAAAAAATTTAATCAAAAAAAATTAAGTCTTTCTAAAAACACAAAAAAAATTAAACAAAAAAAAATAAAATAAATAAGAATTAAAAAAAAACGGTCAGATGAAAAAATAGTGGGTCAGCGCCGGTAAGGCGATTGGAAGCGGTCAGCAGTTCGGGTCAGAGGAAAAGCCTGGTCAGAGCTGGTCAGTGCTCGGTCAGAGGCTCGGTCAGCACCTCTGACCGAGTGCTGACTGAATGTAGGAGGTGGTTGAGGCGCGTGCCAAGCGCGTGGGTGGCGCGTCTGGGCGCGTGGAGGACCGTGAAGGCTCGAAAGACGTGTTTGACAGCTCAGGAAAGCGTGTTTAATGTGTGGGAGACCGTGTGAGACCTGTGACAGCTGGTACACACGCCTTTTGAGAGTTCAATTCTTGGAATAAGAGACTTGACTTGAATGAATGCTTAACAAAAGTCCATCTTCTTCACACAAATGCATTCGTGTACCAAATTTAAAACACACACATACAGACCGAAAAAGAAAGGAGAAAAGGAAACATTGAGGCTCCGGTCGACGGCCCGGTTACTCCGGTCCGGTCGTCGGCCAACATTGCCGTGCCAATCAAAGAGAGGGAGCACACACACGATCAAGAAGCCTTTGGTCACCGGTCTGGTCGTCGACCATCTCCGGTCCGGTTCCGATTTGATCTCCGGTCAATGTTGATACCACAGACTTCCGGTTCCGGTCCGGTTCTAAAACACGCACAAGCAACCTAACACAAGTTTCGGTCAAGGAGGTTTATTCTACACAAAATTCCGGTCACGAGAGGTCCGGGCTCCGGCCACCGTCCGGTCCGGTTCCGGCCACCTTCCGGTCCGGTTCCGGTCACAACACTTCATCTCCTTTTTAATTTTTTAAGATTGACATCCGGTTCCGGTGACGTCCGGTTCCGGCGACGTCCGGTTCCGGCGACGTGGTTTGGTTGACAAGGTTTCTCGAAAAACAAACACTCACAAACTTGACTTCAGATCCGGTTCCGGTGACATCCGGTTCCGGCGACATCCGGTTCCGGCGACACTCTTTTTCTCATTTTCTTTCTAAGATTCGAACAAGGCAATTTTCTGGTCCGGTTCCGGCAACATCCGGTTCCGGCGAGTTCCGGTTCCGGCGAGGTCTCCGGTCCGGTTCCGGCAAGGTAGGTTTTAACAAGGGACTTTGGGTGAACTCTAGAAAGATCCGGTTCCGGCGACATCTCCGGTCCGGTTCCGGCAAGATCCGGTCGCCGGATTTTTCTCCGGTCAGGACATGGATGACAAAGTGATGGAAGATCAAAAATGGACTTAAAATAAAGAAAATAAAATGATAATAATAAAAACACAAATAAAAGAAAAATAAAAAAGAGTAAAAGAAATTAATGAGAGGTAAAAAATAGGTGGTAAAAATAGTGATCTTGGGTTAAAATCAAATCAGGTCTCACAAACACCATAACCACATAGACACATAAATTTTTGGATCAAAAAGATGGTTTGCTTAAAAATTCTTGAAGAACATTATGAATCCTTCAAGAACATCAACAATGGTGGATACTCACAAAATCACAAAGTTTTACCAAATCCCACAAAATATATATGAACAGAAAGCTCTTGATGCGATTTCCAACTTTAATGAATGCATTTTGCACAAACAACCAACCCAAATCTCTCAAATCCAAAAATTATGAGATTGGGGTTTTGATAAACCCTTGAAACTTTTTCAAAAGGGTTTTCAAAAATCTAGCTTAGATGTGAATGAGATATGCAATAAGATGATTAAACTAGATGGAAAATGATGGATATACCTTGAAAATCAATAAAAAATGAAACCTTTGAGTTTTGATTGATTTGAAGGTAAAAAAAAGAGAGAAAAATTTTGGAGAAGATGATGTTGGAGAAGATGAGTGAAGAAAAAGACAAAAAAAACTTGTGTAATAAAGAAATCTGATTTTTTTTTTTGAGATTCAAAGTAAAACCTATATATAAAAAAACTATTAAATGGATATATATATAGAAAATAGAAAACTTACCTGGGGTGCTTACCTGTTCCCCTTCTGATCAGGCGGAGGCAGACAACGTTCCCCCTCGGAACAGCATGGGGAGGGAACGTTCCCCCTTGACTCATGCACATTCATGGCACAATATTAGTAACACAGACAACTTAAACGAAAAAGATAGATACATAAACTAGAACGACAAACCTAATCTATCAGCGACTTAGTCCAAGACAACAATGACACAGTGGTCAAAAACATGGGTCTGAACACCGAGTCATGGTTCTGAAGGACTCAGTAGTGGATAGATGATCACTCTTGAGGATCAAACATGCCAAGCTTGGAGATTAGGAAATTAAACCGTTTCTCATCCAAAGGCTTGGTAAAGAGATCCGCAAGTTGATACCCGGTGTTGACAAAATAAAGTTCAATTGTACCTCTCTCGACATGCTCTTTGATGAAGTGATACCTTATATCAATATGCTTAGTGCGAGTGTGTTGGACTGGATTGCATGTGATGGCTATGGCGCTTTTGGAGTCGCAGTAGATGGGTATATGGTTGAAATTGTAGCCATAATCTCGGAGCTGGGTCCGCATCCACAACACTTGAGAGCAGCAGCTGGCAGCAGCGACATACTCCGCCTCAGCTGTAGATGTAGAAACACAATGTTGTTTCTTTGAACCCCAGCTGACTAGCTTATCACCCATGAACTGGACATGGCCTGAAGTACTTTTCCGGTCCAGTTGACAACCTCCGTGGTCCGCATCCGAAAATGCGACGAGCTCAAATCCAGACTCCTTTGGGTACCACAACCCACGGTTGGGTGTGCCTTTCAGGTACCGAAGGATGCATTTGACTGCCATCATGTGTGATTCCTTTGGGTTTGCCTGAAAACGAGCACAAAAACAAGTAGCGAACATAATATCCGGTCTACTAGCAGTCAGATACAACAAAGAACCAATGATGGCTCTATAAGTCTTTTGATCTACAGGCTTCCCTTTTGGGTCAGCACCGATCTAAGTGCCCGAGGCCATAGGAGTTTTAGCAACGGAAGAAGTGTCCATGTGAAAACGCTTTAAAAGATCACCGATGTATTTCGATTGATTAATCAAAATGCCATCAGGTTTTTGTAGAACTTGAAGTCCCAAAAAGAAAGACAACTCCCGGAGCATACTCATCTCAAGCCTGGTGGTCATGAGATCACTGAACCACGTGCACATATCTGAGTTAGTAGAACCAAATATGATATCATCGACATAAATTTGAACTAACAAGATATCATCACCTTCGGTCTTGATGAAAAGAGTAGGATCGATTTTACCTTTGTAGAAACCATTATCTAGTAGCGCATTGGAGAGATGATCATACCAGGCACGGGGAGCTTGCTTCAACCCGTAAAGAGCCTTGTCTAGGATGTAGACATGAGTAGGCTTGGTACGATCAACAAAGCCTTCAGGTTGAGAGACATAAACTTCTTCTTTCAGTTCGCCGTTGAGAAAGGCAGTTTTCACGTCCATCTGGTAGACAGTGAAGTTCTTGTGAGCGGCATAGCCTAAGAAGATCCGAATGGCTTCAATTCTGGCCACCGGTGCGAATGTCTCATCATAATTGTAAGAATAAGAAATCAAGAACAATTAAGAGGTGAGAGAGATTGAGAATCAAAAGCTTCACTTTATTCATCCATGGTGGAACTAAGTACAAAGAACACCTTGGAAAACACACACAAAGCTCTCTAAACGACTCTCATAACTCTTTCAAAATGCCTTTCCATCTCTATATATACCTCTACACTATAGCCCCTCTATCTATATAACAATTTACAGTTTAAGCCCTCCCTTTCTATTATTTACACTAAAATGATTCTTTATAAAACTTTCACATATAAGGACATTTTATGTCCTAACAATCTCCCCCTAAAGTTTTATAAAGAAGCATCTCTGATCTTCTCCCCCTGCTTCTTTAAGAAAACTTTAGCAGTGCTCAGCTACGTTACATATTCCAAGCTCCCCCTTAAAACGAGCTCCGAAACTTTTGAATCAAACGAAAAATCAGATTCAACGGACTCAAGCACAACGGTTAGCCTCTGAACCAAATCGCCGACCCTCAAGCAGATTTGTTCATCCCACAGTGGGATAGATACAAGTGCGAGTCACTTTGATGTTTATCTGTATAACATCAAAGAACAGAGAATCCGACCATCATCCGAAAACATTCAGCTCAAGAACTCTGATTCTGACAAAAGCACACTTTCAAGAAGCTTGGATCACTGAGACACCATAATCATGAAGGAACTAGGAGATTTTACTGAAAGAGATGCACAACTTCGTAAATCTCTCAACTGATCAAGAAATTAGCCGATTTCCTGGAGACCTTCAGAACTGAAACACAACCAAACTCTGATTCAACCTTCTCAATCAGACAGATGATCATCGGCACTCGAACGTCTAGATCACAACCATAACTCCAGATCAATGATTGCAAACTCTCAAATTCTAGTTGATCAGGCCAGAACAATGATAGAAAGCACTCAAAGAGCTAGCATCCACAAGAACCAGAACACTGACGGATAGCTCTCAACGCTCTAAGTGATCAGTTCAGAACACTGATAAAAACCAGTCAACGGTCTAGCTCCCACAGGGAAAACTCCAGAAAAACGATTGCAGAAGCTCAGGCGTCTAACCAATCCAACCGAAAACAAAATCTAATCATCCACAGTCTGAATATCGATAACAAATCCGGCTTATCTGCAAAGAATCTGATCAGTGAGGAAATGAGAGAAATTCAACTTGCAACTTGTAGTCGATTCCCGAAACAACTTCAGAGACAGAAAGAAACCAAGAATTGATTTAATCTTCTTAAACAGTCAGAAGATAAACACCACCGTCAAAACTTCAGTGCCGATAAGCGCAAAAACCACGACAACAATGAGTGGTTACAACAATGTCGCCCATAAGAAACCGTACACTCATTGAAGCTGGTGAGGGGGAGAGAACTGCTAAAGAACTAGATTCTGAAGAAAAGAAAGCAGGAAATCATCCTTCTGAATAATCCAACCAAACACAAAACTCAATCACCGACGTCCCGAAATTATTTCAAATCTGACTTAGCTTCAAAGGGTTTTGGAACTGATGAGGGAATGAAAGAAATTCAATTTTCATAAAAGGAAAAATTGAATTTTGGGCTTTTATTGGGGTTTAGAAAAAAAAAAATAGAGATGGATAAATTGGCCGAATAAGCACAGAGATTTTTGAAGCTAACTGGAACTGGATTGGAGTGGATCTGGATTACTACAAAAAAATATGGCGATCAATCTTGGGCCAATCTGAACTTTACGGCCCAACAAGAAAGTTAGACCCAACTAAATAAATCTTGTAAGCTCGATTGATCATTTAATCATTAACGCGCTTCAGAAAAATTAATTCTGAACTGGATATGACATTTCAGCTCTTCAAATAAATGTCCCATCAAAAAAAAATTTAGCCAATACTTCAGGGGTTGAACTGGAACATTTTCACAAATATGAAGAACATGGACCAATTAATAAAAGACACATCAGCCCTAAACTCAGATCAGATTTTCTTGAAGAAAAACACGTGGACCAATTGAAACAAGACACTTCAGCTCGAGTTAACACATGGACCAATCAAAGAACGACACTTCAGCACCAAAAATGATGTGGACCAACGAAAAGACAACACGTCAGCGCTGAAGAGATCGCATGCCACGTCAGATTCTCGGTCAGCAAGGGTTTTGGGACGCTGACCGAGCGTCTGACTGAGAGTTTGACCTCTGACCGAACGAATTTGGCTCTGACCGAGCTTCTGACTGCTGACTCGAGCGCTGACCGAGCTCTGCTCGAGCTCTGACCCCTTATTCGAGTGCTGACCGAGCTCTGCTCGAGTTCTGACCCCTTATTCGAGTGCTGACCGAGCCTCTGATTGCTTATTCGTGTCTGACCTAGCTGATTTCTTGAACTTTGGCTCGAGATATGACTATTATGGCTTGAAATATGGCTCGAATTATGAACAAAATGGCTCGAAATATGGCTTAAGAGAGAGAATGTCTTGAGCCATACTTTTTCTGACCAAATAGTACACTCGAGATGTACTTTTTCTGCATTAAAGTACACTCGAGACATCCTTAAGAGAGAGAATGTCTCGAGCCATATTTTTTTCTGACTGAAATTCTTGAAAAAAAAATGCTCGAGTTGTACTTTTTATGAATAAAATTTTCATTTTAGGCTCGAGACATATGAAGATTAGACTCGAGACATATGAATCTGCAGCTAAAAACTCCATTAATGGACCTCCATTGATGAACTTCGAACAAAACCTCGAAAATCCATCAATTTATGCCAAAATCATCGAATTTACAAATTTAAACACCAAAAACTCAACTCTAACAACATGAGAACACTGATCCAGATCCAAAACATCAAATCTTCATAATCTTCAAGCTCCAATTCAATTTTCACCATTTTTGCACCAAAATCTTCAAAAATCCAAAATAAAACCTCCATTGCTTGATTTCTAAGGATCGAAACGAATTGATTAATTCGTTCCGGCTCTGATACCACTTGTAAGAATAAGAAATCAAGAACAATTAAGAGGTGAGAGAGATTGAGAATCAAAAGCTTCACTTTATTCATCCATGGTGGAACTAAGTACAAAGAACACCTTGGAAAACACACACAAAGCTCTCTAAACGACTCTCATAACTCTTTCAAAATGCCTTTCCATCTCTATATATACCTCTACACTATAGCCCCTCTATCTATATAACAATTTACAGTTTAAGCCCTCCCTTTCTATTATTTACACTAAAATGATTCTTTATAAAACTTTCACATATAAGGACATTTTATGTCCTAACAATAATCAATCCCCCCTTGTTGCTTGAATCCCTTGGCTACTAGACGAGCTTTGTTTCTGGTTACAATCCCATCTTCATCCTTCTTGTTCTTGAAGATCCACTTCAGATCGATGATTGTCTTGTTCTTTGGTCTAGGTACAAGTCTCCAGACACCCAGGCGTTCAAACTGATTCAGCTCCTCTTGCATGGCGGTCACCCAGTCAGAGATATCGAGGGCTTCCGTCACGTTCGAGGGTTCATGTCTTGATAAGAAAGCTGCAAAGAGGCACTCATTTTGAGTTGCAGACCTTGTCTTGACTGGTGCAGACTTGCTGCCAATCACTTGTTGGAGTGGATGAGCTCGGGTCCACTTGGTTGTATGGGGTAAGGTTGGAGGGGGTAAAGGTTCTATCCTCAGATCGATATAGAACTCAGGTTCACGTCTGGTCGTTGCTAGAGTGGTAACAGTAGGTGGCACTTGAGATTGTACCACAATGGGACCAGGTGCTGCTGGTGTGTCTGAAGAGACAAGTGTAAGGCCAGCAGCTTGTGGAGCAGGTTGAGTGGTTGTACTGGGACCTGTCACTTGTGGAGCAGGTGGAGTAATGGTACTGGGACCTGCCACTTGTGGAGCAGGTGGAGTGGTGCTTGTACTGGGACCTGCCACTTGTGGAGCAGGTGGAGTAGTGGTACTGGGACCTGCCACTTGTGGAGCAGGTTGAGTAGTGCTTGTACTGGGACCTGCCACTTGTGGAGCAGGTGAAGGAATGCCTTGATGTTGACTTGTAGTAGGCATTGTGGAGGAAGCACCACTCTGAGGACTTGGAACATTCACCACCGGGGCCTGCTGGAAGGTGTGAGAAGGTTCCCCCTCAACAGGTGCAGGAGATACTCTAGAACTTGGTGATGCTGAAGCAGACGATGATGATGAAGTGCCTTGGAGGTTGGAAGATGAAATGTCAGTGGTAGAAACCATGACATGAGGTGCTGGTTGTACAACTGCGGGAACAGGAATAGCAACATTAGCAGGTGCAGGCAAATCTTTATAGAAGAATTCAAACAATTCATCCAAATCACAAGTATTAGAGTTAGAAGAAGGAGGTTTGTTCGCCGAAGAAGAAGAAGTCATGGGATTGCCATGAAGTTGATCAGAAGCCAGAACACCAGAGATTCCTAGTGTAACTGGAGCTGGTGTAGAGTCTTCTTCAATGCCTTCTTCAAAATCCACATTTGTGCTCTCAACCACACATCTTGTTTTCTTGTTGTACACACGGTAGGACGGAGAGTCCTTGGCATATCCAATGAAAACACCTTCATCACCCTTTGGACTAAACTTGTCAAGATTGTCTTTATCATTCTTCACGTAGCATTCACAACCAAACACTCTGAAGAATTTGATGCTGGGAGGTCGATTGTACACCAATTCATACGGAGTCTTCATGAACCTTTTGGTAATGAGAGATCGGTTTTGGGTGAAACAGGCAGACGTAACGGCTTCAGCCCAGAAGTGTAGCGGAAGCTTGGAGAATGTCAACAGGTGCGTGCAGCTTCTTTTAGGATTATGTGCGAGACAGTAACAGGGTTACCGTGTCCAATGTTATAAGACACTAGTAGGTCACACCGCTGCACACCTAATTGAGAATTTGTGTGAAAGAGATAAATGAGAAGAGAGAATTAAATAATTATTAGTTAAATAATTATTTACTAGTTTTAATTAATCAGTAAATTAATTAAAGGATTAATTATTTAAGGAATTAATTAAAGGATAACTATAAAGGGAATTATAATCAGGTTAGATCACTACCTTATTCTATAAATAAAGGGTTAAGGCTTTGATAAATCAGTTGATTAATCCTACGAAAATCTCTCGTTCTCTCTTTCTCTCTCCCAACCGTCGACCTCTCTCTCTTTCACACATCGGTCGGAATTTTTCCGATCAGTCACGGTGGTCTAGCAACCCTCTCGCGTGGTGTCAGTAGCGGTGTACCCCCTGCCAGCTTTCCGGAAGTCTATTCGCCAAAAGGTAAACCGTCAAACCCACTTTGATTGTATCTGTTATGGTTTAAGATGGGTCCGGGTTTGGGAATCGTTTTGTTATCCGCTGCGCACCGTTAGTGCCTACGGTTCCCAACAGTGGTATCAGAGCCACTTCCTAAACCTACAGATCATGATTAAATTGTTGTTTGCGATAAACTGTTATTTGGATTATGGTTTTGTTAAAAAATTCGATTTTTATCTGTTTATATTAAAAATTGGATTTTTATCGTTTATCACACGAACCGTGTCAATCGACGGTGGAACGACGGCAGTTAGCCGAATCGAACCACCGGATCGATTAAAGGCCGTGGTGGTGGCGACGGTGGCTTTAGCGCCGCTGTCCGCCGGCGGTTGCACCGCAAAACCACCAAGACCGCCGGCTGCCTCGCTAGGCGGCGGTGATGGCCGTGTCTTTCGATCGCACAAGGCGATGGTGGTGGCGTTAAAGCCGCTGCTGTCGTCGACGAGATCGGTCGACAGCCCCTAGTGGCGGATCGATGGCAGTAGCGTGGTTGTTTGTCCCGCCAAGCCACCGGCTGCCTTACGGCCACGCCAGGGCGGCGGCGGTGATCGGCTACGCGAATCGCCAAACCACCGAATGGTGGTGGCGCTGTTGTTGCCCAGCGGTGGCGACGGCGGCGTAGTGGTGGCAACGGCTTTGGCCGTTTGTCACCGGATAAGCCACAAACCACCAGGCCACACGCCGGCTGCCCTAAGGCCGAGCCAAGGCGGTGGCGGTGGCTGATTGTTTCCGCGATCGCAAGCCGCACCACCGAATGGTGGTGACGGCGTTTGTTGTTGGTGATGGAGCCATCGGCCACGGCGGCGATGGCAGCCTTGGCTGCTGTTGTCGTCGATCGGCCTAGCGGTGGCGGCGGTGGTGACCTTGGTTATCGCTGCTGCCGCCGGTGGCGGTTTCGGGAAGATTGCCGACGATCGGCGGCAATGATAGCTTCGGCTACGTTGTCGTTGATCACCGGTAGTAACAATGGTAACCGTTTGTTATTTTGTTGCTATCGGTGATGATATCGGATAAGTTTTTCGTGTGGATAGGGTCTTTTTGCCCGATAGGCTAAAACCCCAGATAAAATTAATTTTTACTTTTATCTTATAAAATTAAAATTAATTTTAAGTAATTATAAAACCAGTTAGGTTTTATAATTCTGGTTTATCGTAACTGTATACATTTTAGTTTAACTGTTTTGTTTAAACTATTAGTTGCGAGTGTCATAGCCAAGCCCTAGACTTGTGTTTGTGTTTCGTCTTTATATTATTGTTATTGTACTCTGTTTTGGTAAGGGAGGCCTGCGTGCCATTTACAACCCTTTTATTGTAATTTTGTTTTATATAATTTTAATTTACGCTGAAGACGGAGAAAACCTTAAAGACGGAGTTTGGAGGCACAACCAAGGATGTCGGAGCCAGTGGGAGCGTTCTACCTTCATGCCTTGTGTATTGCTTGTCACTTAGGTTAAAGACCGTCAGTTTAGTGTTGGCTCACTTAACTGACAATAGTTTTAAGGGTAAAAGCTATGACACAGTAGTTTTTAAGTTTTGTATATAATTGCGTGGTTTGGTTTTAATTGCGTAATTGTGATAAAACGGAGTTTTAAAATCTAATGAGATAATTTTATAAAAACCTAGAGGTTCGAATACAGAGTGCTTTTCGAATCAGTTTTAAAATTAAGGTTTTTGAAAAACTGGCATTTATGACCCTTGTAAAATCATAGATTAGTAAGTGCAACCCACTTTAGGGGCACCTCCGGTGTAAGGTACATAGGGCGTTGTAAGTGCACACACTATGAACGCCCGTGTTCAAACCGAAACTGGAGGGTGATAAAACTCTGTGAATTATCACCGGGTGGTACCGGCCAGAGTTTGTCCAGGTCCCGGGTGGTGCAATCTATTTTGGTAATTATTTATTCACCGGGTGGTACCGGGCCAAAATGCACTAGAGGGACTAAATATGCACGGACTATATATCCGATGTCCCGACGATCTAGAAGTCGTATTTTCGAGTTAGAATACGATTGGTATAGTTTTACCTACCATAAATCGCATGAGTCGGTTTGACATGATCACATGCTTCCCGACACATGTGAAATATGGATTCTAGTCTAATAAATTTATTTTAAGGGTAATAATTTATTGGAATTTTATAATTATAAACTAAATTGGAATTTATATTCTTCTGTAGATGTCTCTAATTAGCATTCCGTTTTATTCACCTGAGGAATCACTTCGCCTTATTATGGGCAAGTGGAAGCTTACGGGCCAGAACTTTCCAGTTTGGAAGTTACATTTACAGAATGTTTTGAGTGCCCAGGGTAAGCTTTATGTGATCAATAAGCCCATGTCACGACCTAAGAGCAATGCCCCTGAAGAGGAATTTGCTGAGTATTTTAGATTCATGGCAGATGAATCGGATGTAATGTCCATTCTAATTTTCTCTATGTCACCCGAGTTCACGGGAGATTTAAGAGACAAATTCTGTCACGAGGTTGTGAAAAATGTGGAGAACCAGTTAGGTCTCTACAAACATACGGGTAAGCTTTTGATCATGCAAGAGATATTCTCCCTGAAGCTGAAAAAGGGTCAGTCAGTTAAAGACCATCTCATTGAAATAAGAAGGCTCTTTAAATGTTTATCATGTTTGGGGTACAAGATGACTCAGGAAGAGTTAGTGTATCTCATGTGGTTTCCCCTCACAAAAGAAGTTCAGGACACAGCTAGTGTCTACATGAAGGAACCAAAGAACGACGTGGATAAAGTTCATGAAGATATTCTGGCCAGTTTAGAGCCAGTACCTGCACCTGCTGATCTCATGGATACTGACTTAATTAATGAGCTGGGAGATCTGAGTTGCCCAGAATGCGGTAGCAAGGATTTTTGCGAGCACTTGATGAATATCGACCAGATAGAGATCGGTTTACCCGATGCTCCAGGTATCTTTATGATAGATTGCTTAATCACTTCTTATGAATCATGGGTAATTGATACAGGCAGTGGTAACCACATTTGTAATCATTTACAGGGATTCACTAGAAGAAAGACTTTGAGGAAGGACCGTTCGAACCTACGAGTTGGCGAAGGCACTCCGTTGATTGTTGAAGCCGTAGGATCTTATAGTCTTAGTTTACCCTCGGGTCTAGTTTTGGAACTGGATAATTGTTATTATATTCCAAATATGATTAAGAATGTATTGTCTTTTGATTTGTTAGTAGACCAAGGTTTTCATTACAAATATGATTATAAAATGATTTCTGTCTTTAAAAATAATATTTTCTATTTTAAAGCAACACCTGTAAATGGTCTATATACAGTAAATCTACAAGATAATAGTAGTGAAATCTATCATATAAGTAAACGATCCAAAGACATTGAGGATCAGACTTACCTCTGGCATTGTCGTTTGGGCCACATAAACAAGAAACGCGTTGAACTACTCCTAAAAGGAGGTTTTCTTGGCAATTTCGATTATAAACCTTTTGATAATTGCGAGTCTTGTTTATCTGGCAAAATGACAAAGCAACCTTTCAACAATGAAAATGAAAGGGCTACTGACTTGCTTGAAATAATCCACACAGATGTGTGTGGACCTTTCAGTCATGTGGCAAAAGGAGGATACCGGTACTTCATTACCTTTACTGACGATTTCAGTAGGTATGGTTATGTCTACCTTATGAGACATAAATCTGAAAGCTTTGAAAGATTCAAGGAATTTCAGAATGAAGTACAGAATCAACTTGACAAGAGGATCAAGTTCTTGCGGTCGGATCGTGGTGGCGAATATCTTAGTGATGAGTTTGACAATTATTTGATGGAGTGTGGGATTGTATCCCAACTTACACCTCCGTATACACCTCAGATGAACGGTGTATCAGAAAGGAGAAATCGTACTTTGCTTGATATGGTACGAACGATGATGTGTCACTCTACGCTACCAATGTCATTATGGGGACATGCGCTCGAAACAGCAGCACACATACTGAACAGAGCGCCAACAAAGTCGGTAGAAAAGACTCCATATGAACTATGGAAGGGTAAGAAACCCAACATATCTTTTCTAAAAATTTGGGGTTGTGAGGTTTACGTCAAACGACCCACCTCAGAAAAACTCAAGCCCAAATCCGACAAGTGTTTCTTCGTTGGATATCCCAAGACCACCGTGGGATATTACTTCTACAACCCTGAAGAGAACAAAGTTTTTGTTGCTCGAAATGGAAAATTTCTGGAAGAAAAGTTTCTCAGTTTAGAGAACACCAGAAAGGATGTAGATCTACAGGTAGTAGACGAAGAAAACACTGCACCGATTGTTGAGCCAGAAATTCAACATAGCAATGTTGAACCTCAATCAGAGCCGATTGAGGAAGTGCAAACACAGGACCTTCGCAGATCCAGTAGGGTAAGACAAGAACCAGATAGGTATCTTGGGTTTCTAGTCTCTCAGGACAGTGGAGACCTGAATGAACCAACATCCTATGGAGAAGCTGTGTCAGGCAATGAGTCTGAACAATGGCAGGAAGCCATGAAGGCCGAGATGCAATCCATGTACGACAACCAAGTTTGGGAGTTGACTGATTTGCCACAACACTGTAGAGCTGTTGGGCGCAAATGGGTTTTCAAGAAGAAAACCGACATGGATGGGAATGTGCACAGTTTCAAGGCCAGACTGGTCGCAAAAGGGTTCACGCAAACTCATGGTATCGACTATGATGAAACTTTTTCACCAGTGGCCATGTTAAAGTCAATTAGGATTCTAATGGCCATTTCAGCGTACTTTAACTACGAGATTTGGCAAATGGACGTCAAGACAGCCTTTCTGAATGGAAAGTTAACAGAAGACGTCTATATGGAACAACCAGAGGGGTTTGAAGATCCTAAGAATCCTAATAAGGTGTGTAAACTGCTAAAATCCATTTATGGATTAAAGCAAGCATCTCGAAGCTAGAACTTACATTTTGATGAGCGAATCAAAGAGTTTGGTTTTACCAAAAGTGAGTTCGAGCCATGTGTCTACACTAAGTTCAGTGGGAGCATAGTAACCTTCTTGGTCTTGTACGTAGATGACATTCTACTCATAGGAAACGATGTACCAACTTTACAGAGTGTAAAGAGCTGGTTAAGCAAATGTTTCCAGATGAAAGACCTTGGAGAGGCCGCTTATATACTTGGTATAAAGATCTACAGAAATAGATCTAAGCGGCTTATCGGACTTAGTCAGAGTACGTATATCGATAAAATTCTGAAGAAATTCAGGATGGATGAATCCAAGAAAGGATTTATCCCGATGCAGCATGGCATAGTGTTAAGTAAAACACAATGTCCTGTTTCTAGTCAAGATCAGGACAAAATGAAATCGGTTCCATATGCTTCTGCAATTGGTTCGATTATGTATGCCATGTTATGTACTAGGCCCGATGTTGCTTACTCAGTAAGTGTTACGAGCAGATACCAACAGAATCCGGGTGAACCTCATTGGGTGGCTGTCAAGAACATTCTTAAATATCTGAGAAGAACGAAAGAAATGTTCTTGGTCTTTGGAGGATCTGAGGATGAAATTAGTGTCACCGGATACTCTGACGCTAGTTTCCAGACCGACAAAGATGACTTCAGGTCACAGTCAGGGTACGTCTTTACCCTAAACGGAGGTGCGATCTCATGGAAGAGCTCAAAGCAGGACACGATTGGCAGATTCAACTACAGAAGCAGAGTACATTGCAGCATCTGATGCGGCAAAGGAAGCTGTCTGGCTAAGGAATTTTCTATCGGATCTAAGAGTGGTTGCCAGTATCTCTAGACCGATTGATATATTCTGTGATAACTCTGGAGCCGTGGCGCAAGCAAAGGAACCGAGAGAGCATCACAAGTCAAGACACGTGCTCAGGAAATATCACCTTATCCGAGAGATCATTGGAAGAGGCGATGTGAGAATATGCAAGATTCCAACAGAGGATAATGTCGCAGATCCGCTGACAAAGCCACTAGCAAGGGTGAAGCATGAGACACATGCGAATTCCATTGGGATGCAGTACCTGGAAGCCAGTAGCTAGTTTTTAGTTTATTAATTATTACTATAGCTTAATTTTGAAACAATGTAATCATGTAAAGTTTTATTTCACAGTGTGTTGGAAATAAATGGAGGTTTTATTTTCATGATTGTTCCAAATTAGCTATTTTTCGCATATTTAAATGTATCCATGATTCTTACAAAGACTTGTATGAAATCTAAAATTCCGTAGCCACTTATTGAAATGGGAATTTCAATAGGAAGTTTAACGCTATTATAAATACTTGATGATTTATTCGAAGTAAAGAATAAAAGCACAAGTGATGTGACCAAGTATTTATAGATACTCATCAGAGTGTTTGGGTATTGGAAGTGACCAGTAATCAAGTCTGCTTCATGGAGCCTCAGTCATAAGCATTGACTTGATAGGTTGTCCTTAGACCTGAGATACTTGGTTTGGAAACATGAGGACTGTTGTACTCTTAGCACGTACTAACGCTGCACCGTAACAGGGCGGCCATACGGGACGTGACTAGATGCAGCGGAAGCCGTGGATCCAAATGCAAGTAGTCAAGAAGGGATTTGCACCTCTTTCAAAAGAGAGATATTTCCGGGCCCCTTGACGATTAAGATTGGCAGAAAACGCGTGGCCACGCTCGGATAGAATAACAGGTGTTATTTAGTAATATCCGTTACTGCAGGCAATCGAAATCAGAGTCAAGAAATACTTGATTTTAAGAAATGAATCCTCCACTCCATGTCTTAAAGTCACTTTAGAAATATCGTGTGCAAAAGGAATGAACCTGTGTACGAATTCAACCAAGATATGTATCTCGGATGTAAGAGATCTTATAACCTGGTTAACCTAAGTGTCTGGCTAGGGACCTCCTTAGGCTAATGGTAACAAGCATAGTTACATGTCTAGCACAAGTGGGAGTCTGTTAGGATTATGTGCGAGACAGTAACAGGGTTACCGTGTCCAATGTTATAAGACACTAGTAGGTCACACCGCTGCACACCTAATTGAGAATTTGTGTGAAAGAGATAAATGAGAAGAGAGAATTAAATATCGTGTGCAAAAGGAATGAACCTGTGTACGAATTCAACCAAGAATTGTATCTCGGATGTAAGAGATCTTATAACCTGGTTAACCTAAGTGTCTGGCTAGGGACCTCCTTAGGCTAATGGTAACAAGCATAGTTACATGTCTAGCACAAGTGGGAGTCTGTTAGAATTATGTGCGAGACAGTAACAGGGTTACCATGTCCAATGTTATAAGACACTAGTAGGTCACACCGCTGCACACCTAATTGAGAATTTGTGTGAAAGAGATAAATGAGAAGAGAGAATTAAATAATTATTAGTTAAATAATTATTTACTAGTTTTAATTAATCAGTAAATTAATTAAAGGATTAATTATTTAAGGAATTAATTAAAGGATAACTATAAAGGGAATTATAATCAGGTTAGATCACTACCTTATTCTATAAATAAAGGGTTAAGGCTTTGATAAATCAGTTGATTAATCCTACGAAAATCTCTCGTTCTCTCTTTCTCTCTCCCAACCGTCGACCTCTCTCTCTCTCACACATCGGTCGGAATTTTTCCGATCAGTCACGGTGGTCTAGCAACCCTCTCGCGTGGTGTCAGTAGCGGTGTACCCCCTGCCAGCTTTCCGGAAGTCTATTCGCCAAAAGGTAAACCGTCAAACCCACTTTGATTGAATCTGTTATGGTTTAAGATGGGTCCGGGTTTGGGAATCGTTTTGTTATCCGCTGCGCACCGTTAGTGCCTACGGTTCCCAACAGCTTCCACTAGGGTACGGTTCTTTCTCTCAACAACACCATTTTGTTGAGGTGTTCTGGCAGCCGAAAAGGTGTGAGTGATGCCGACAGAATCAAGAAACGAGTCAAGCTTGCTGATTCTTGAATTCAGTGCCGTTGTCGGTGCGAATCACTTGAAAGGAAGTTGTAGTCTGACCTGCACATTTCTGATGAAAGAAATGATGATGTCTGAAGCACCATCCTTACTTCTGAGAAAGTTTACCTATGTATACCTTGAAAAGTCATCCACAATTACCAGTACATACTTCCTCCCGTTGATGCTCTGTACACGCATTGGTCCGCACAAGTCCATATGGAGGAGCTGAAGTGGTTTAGAGGTGTTGTGTTCCACTTTCAGCTTGTGTGAAGATTTCTTGATCTTCCCCATCTCACATGCTGAGCACAACTGTTCTTTGGTGAACCTCAAGGAGGGGAGACCAGTCACCAATCCTGTCTTAGCTAGTTGATTAATTGTAGCATAATTCAGGTGGGATAGTCTTCGGTGCCACAACACGTTCTGATTGAAGGTTGCTTTAGAGAGAAGACATACTTCTGTGAATGGTCGTTGTTTCTGGAAATTGACGGTGTAGAGATTCGACCTGCGAGTACCCTCAATGAGTTCCTGTCCATCATATGTCCTGACACAGCATCTTGTTTCCCGAAAGTTAACCTCAAGTTTCTTGTCACAGAACTTTCCAATGCTGAGCAGGTTGTGACTCAAGCCTTCCACATAGGCTACTTTATTGATGGTGATTTTATGATGAAGGATATCACCATATCCCATTATTGGTGCTGAAAGCTTATTCCCAAACCGAACGTTCCCGCCATATTTTTGTTTGAAGTTAGCGAGAAGTTCCTTCCTTCCGGTCATGTGCTTGGAACACCCTGAATCCATGTACCACACATGACCGTCCTGCAAAATCACGGAGAAACATTTTTAGGTACCCATTTGGGAATGGGTCCTTTCTGATTAGGATTAGCAGGTTTGGATACATGTTCCTCTTTGCCCTTAGGTGGAGATTTTTGTTTGGGTTTTGGATTAGGTCTCTTGTTCTGAGTATGATGATAACCATGATTGTAGAACCCATGATAGTTAGGAACAAAGTAATCATTCACGAAAGCATTTGCACAGTACCCAAATCTAAATTGATTTTGACAACGAAAATTGCTATGACATCCATAAACAATATGTTCACATTCATAACATTGAAATGGAGTTCGTGGTACATGCCTATTAGTTCTATGATATACAAAATTAGAAAAATTGTTTTGCATAAAACTAGGCTTATGTGCAAATGGCTTCGGACGACTGCCTTCTTTTGATCCACTCTCCTTGTTCTTACTCCTACCATTTCTCATATATTGATCTGTCACATTTTGAAAACCACGGTTAGTACCTTTGACAGTTGGAGAATGAGTATGTGAGGGGTTTTTCTTCGGAGTGAAGTTGTGTGAGTGTTCCTTTGGTTTGGTAGTATTCTTTCGTTTTCGAAAACGTTGTTTTTCTTAGGAACATTCACATTGGTACGAGATGAACTCGCAACTTCAGACTCAGGGGTGACCAATTTGTCCTTCCCTTTGTCTTTCCGGGATAGTTTAGGAGGAGCCTTGTTTCCTGGTTTAGATTGGCCTGATGATCTACCATTCTCACCAACCCTATTGGTACTATCATCCGATACAATTTCAGAAATTTGTACCGTTGATTTAGGTGCCATATACGCTAAGTCTTCCATGTATGAAATGGTGGTGCAGATTGGAGACCTTAGTACCATGGATTTGGAGTTTGTAGAAGATGTAGTTGAAGGTCTAAAATCTAACGCATTCACATTCCATCTATGGTGATGATGACGTGAGTTATCACGAGTCCCAAAGGTGGATTGACTTGCTGTTGGTGTGCTTTTGGATTTGAGGGCTTTCTCCAATTCATTGATTTTACTCAAGAATAGGTCATTTTCCCTAAGGCTCATGCGCCTCTCATCCTCTAGCTCAGCCTCCAGTTTAGCAATCCTTTTTTCATAAAATGTTTGGTTATCTTTGTAAACTTTTTCAAGGATTGGAACTCCCTGATTCATCTCATCCTCAGTATAGCTAGGCGTGTAGTCCTTAGACAAAGAATCTCACGCGTTGCATAACTGGCACTGAGAGATGAATAGTTGAAGGGAAATGATTGTTTGGTTTTTCTAGCTTTTTCTTTCTTCTCAATTTCCTTCAACTGTTCAGGGTCATCAGACTCTTTCATGAAAATAATTTTGTATCCAAGACTCACGTACCTCAGATCATACAAGGTAGGAGTCTTGGATATGGCACGCTTCAGGTAGCATGGACTTTTATATCCAATGCCTTCCTTTGGATTGTAATAATTGAACTCTTTGGGTTGATTCATGTGAATGGTTTGATCAGTCTGGCCTCTCTTTAAAAATTTGTCCTCCATGTCTTTTATTTTAGCAAAAAGGTTTGTTCTTTGAGCAAAAATCACTTCATATTTTTGTAAACTTTCTCTACTCAAAACTTCAGCCTCATGAAGCTTCTTTTGCAAGTCTGAGATGTTATCATTCAGACTGGCAACTTTATCTTCTAAGGTTTTATTTGCAAGAGTAAGAGTGGTTACCTTTTCTTTGGAATGAGCTAGTTCAGTAGAGAATTTTACAACTAAGGCATGCTCACTAGCTAATTTGGATTCAACAATTGTGGTTCGTTTGTTAGCTTGTTTGATCTTATTTTCGTACTCAGATACCTTTTGTGCGAGACTTTTTACTTGATTTTCAAGTTCAATGTATGGGTCAGGGAGTACCTCAGAAGAATCGGAATGATCTGAGTCAACATCATTGTAATCCCTATCACTGTCTTCTGAATACTGTTCCTCTACATCAGCCATCAAGCACAATTGATCTTCCTTTCCTTCATCACTATCCACATTCCACGCGTCATCTTGAGCAAGCATGCAGACAATTCCTCTTTCCTCATCATCACTGGACATCTGCAACCAGGCTTCATCTTCAGCTAACAAGGCATGTCCCTCGTCTTGTCTTTTGGCTAGGTTCATCTTGTTTTTGTAGTAGTCATACTTTGAAACATGATTCGTACAATTCTTAGCAAAATGACCAGGCTTTCCACACTTGAAGCAGGTTGGTCCTCCATCAGCTTTCTTCACCTCTTTGCCCTTGTCTTCTGGTTTAGCAGCTTCCTCAGGCTTCTGGTAGTCAGTTCTACCACCTTGTTCATACCTCCTTGGCTCAGGTTTTCTTTCATACCTCTTTGGTTCATCAAATCTTCTATCTCTGGGATCCTCATACCTCCTTTCTTCATATCTTCTCTCCCTCGGCTCTTCATACCTCCGCTCTCTAGAATCTTCATACCTCCTGTTATCTGTCTCAGTTGCCCTCTCATACCTTCGAGCATCATTCTTTGGTTCATACCTGTCCCGAGCTTCATACCTTCTGCCACTGGAATACCTATGATTGTTGGAAGACAAAGGTTTCCTTGAAGTTCTTTTGGCCATTGTTCTGGTGATCAATGCCAATGCTTTCTTCATATCACTCATCTCTTCATCAGATTCACTTCCTCTTTCACCGATGTCGGAAGGAATGTCATAGTCTTCTTCATATCTTGATGATCTCCCAGATGAGTATTGTCTTCTGTCAACGACTAAGGCAAGTGGATCGGTATACTTTTCTGGTTTCTTCTCGGTACCAAGTATTTCAAGTACCTCATCTTGATTATGATTCAGCAATTCAAACAACTCATGAATATCAAGATCTTCCAAGTTGCGATTCTGTTGAAGATTGGAAGCAAATCTCCTCCATTCAGACCTGAGTGAGTTGATGAACTGGATATTGATATCCAACTGAGACTTCTTGAGGTTGTTCTTCCGGAGCTCATTGATCATGGTACAGAACCTGTGATAGGTATCTTCCAGCAATTCTCCCTCTCAACCTTTGAAGGTAGCAAACTTAGTCAAAAGATTAGTTCTTTTCATCTGTATGCCTTTCTCAGTCCCATGCATTAGGCTAGTGATCTCATCCCACATAGCCTTTCCGGTGTCGTTTCAGTCAATGTTAGCATATATCTCATTAGGCAGGCTCTGAATGAGATAGGACTTGGCAAGAATGTCACCCTTGACTCGGTTGGCTTCTTCAGGAGTGAAGTTTGTTTCATCCTTTTCCACTATACCTCCGACAATTGGTGGATTACCATCAGGGACTGCTGGAATTTCAGTGTAGTACTTCACGGGTCCATTCTTGAGGGACTCCATGATTTGCTTGTGAAGAGGTTTCTTTGCCACGAAGTCTAGGAATGTGACTTCCATTGCGAAAAGTCTCCACGGAACAGTACCGGAGGACGGGTATCGGACCCGATCGCTAATGCATCACGTGTGTTCATGATTAAAGATTGATTGTTGATCTTACACCACTTAGTATGATCAGGTGAATTGGTTGGTGAAAGGTCTCAAGACTTGTGAAAATCTTGAAAAAGATTCAGTTATGGAGGTCGGGGTCTGATCTGGAGGTCAGGTTCAGATCTGAAGGTTGGATGTAGTGATGAGTATTGGGTTCGGGTATTGAAGGAAGACTTAGAGAAAATCTGGAAACTCTAGTCTGAAGAAAGTACTTGACGCCCAAAAAAAATCCAAGTCTGAAGTGAAGACCCGGTACCCGATGCTTGAGGTCTGAAGAATCGATTTCACCAGAACCAGAACACAACGGATCAAGAGCAAGTGGCAGGCTCTGATACCAATTGTGGGTGCCAAATCAATCAAATCAAGAACACTTAAACAAAATGATGTATATGATAAGTACAAGAGTTTAGGATAGATTGCATTCCATTCAAATGATGTAAGAACCAAGAAGTACAAATGAAGAAAAGACTTCCTATTTATACTAAGAATTAAAGGGGTAGGCTTTTAGAATAAGATGGGCCTAAACATTCGGGCCTTAAACACAAGTTACATAAATGACACTAAGTTTGGGGAATTACAAAATTGACACAACTTAACAAATATTTCTAACATTGATCTTGGTGTAACTCCAAATATCGAGAAATTATGTCTTAGAGGTTGTGATGATTTGGTAGAGATTCACATGCCTGTTTCATGTCCAAAGCTCGTAGACCTCAACTTCAGTCATTCTAAGTTGACGACACTTGACCTTCGAGGTACTTCAAATCTCGAGTCATTAAATATTGAAGAGTGTATTGATTTAGTAGAACTTCAAATGCCCGTTGCTTTGGTGGAAATTCACATTCCGGTCGAATGTCTAAAGCTTAGAGCCATCAACATCAGCGATTCAAAGTTGAGGAATCTTGACCTGCCTCCGAATCTTAAGATATTACATCTTTATGATTGTGTTGATTTGGTAGAACTTCACATTCTCATTGATTGTCTAAATCTTGAAATCATCTGCATCTATACATGTTCAAAGTTGAGGATAGTTGACCTTCGAATGACTTTGAATCTCAAGGCATTAAGAGTTGTAGAATGTGTTAATTTGGTAGAACTTCACATTCCCGTTGAATGTCTAAAGCTCAAATACTTCGACATCAATAGTTCAAAGTTGAGGACACTTGACCTTCGAGGGACTCCAAGTATTGAGAAATTCCATCTTGAAGAATGTGTTGATTTGGTAGCAACTTCACATTCCCGTCGAATGTCTAAAGCTTGAATCCGTCGAGATCTACGATTCAAAGTTGAGGACACTTGACCTTCGAGGGACTTCGAATCTCATGACGTTAAATCTTGAAAGATGTGTTAATTTGGTAAAACTTCACATTCCCGTAGAATGTCTAAAGCTCAAATATGTCGACATCAATGGATCAAAGTTGAGGACTCTTGACCTTCGAGGGACTTCGAATCTCAAGTCATTAAATGTTGTAGAATGTGTTGATTTGGTAGAACTTCACATTCCCTTGAATGTCCAAAGCTCAAATACTTCGACATTAATGGTTCTAAGCTGAGGACCCTTGACCTTCGAAGGGCTCCAAATCTTAAGATATTAAGTGTTAAAGGATGTTACGATTTGGTAGAACTTCACATTCAAGTAGAATGTTTAAAGCTCGAATCCATCTGCATCATAGGTACAAAGTTCAGGACCTTCGACCTCGGGTTGACTCCGGAACTCGAGACGTTATGTCTTATAAAATGTTGTCGTTTGGTAGAACTTCATGCACCTTTTGAGTGTCTCAAAAAGCTTTCCTACTTAAACTTGAGTGGTTGTTTGAGATTTAAATCTTTTTCATGGGAGCAAAGGTTTGAATCACTTGAAGTTGGTTGTTTATCCGAGTTACATTTAATTGCAGAGTCCGTAGATACGTGCCCGTTGCACTCTGGCAATAATTTGCCAAAGTTCCGATTTACATGTTCTTATGAAGAATGTGTGGTACCCTATTTGATAGGAAATCTTGCAAAAAATCTCTCTACAGATCTATGTGCTTGCACTGACCTTGAGAGATTTTTTCGAACCATTTGTGGTTTACAATGTTTAACAAAGCTTACACTCGAAGGTGATATTCCAAAGGCACCCAATGACCTTGGCAAGTTAGAATGTCTAGTGGAGCTAATGTCTAGTGGAGCTAAGTGTGTCGACTACCAAGATGACAAATCTTCCGGAAAGCATTTGTATTCTGAAACATCTGAAAATTCTCAAACTTCAATCTTGTTAGCGTCTTGAGAAGTTACCGGAGGATCTTGGCGGATTACAATGTCTAGAGGATCTAACTTTTGTTGAAATTAATGATATAATCATAATATGTTTATAGTTATTAGATTATGTTTAATCTTAAATTATGTGGGTCAAGTATATGTGAAACGGCTCAGTCCATACCCGTCTGAAAATCAGTTAAGTTCATAGGAAGGGTTGTGTCGATTAGGAAGAGATGTGTCCGTTGGGAACCAAGGCAACCAATGTGAACAGTCACAACTGCCGGTAACCACCACCACCGAACAGTCGCATCGGTTCGGAAACACCCCTTCATCTTCTATATATATGTGTGTATTTTAGTCTGTAAATTTTAACGATTGTTTATCAATAAAATATTAGTTTGCTTATTATTTGTTATTTGATCGTTCATAGATAGGCAATTTGCCAACAACTTTGTGGTCTACAAAGATTAAACATCTTCCAGATAGCATTTATAGGTTGAAACATCTGAAATCTCTCAAACTTAATTATTGTAAGCTTCTTGAGAAGTTACCAAAGGATCTTGGTCGATTAGAATGTTTAGAGATCCTAGACCTACAAGGGTGTATAGTTTTACGAGATATTCCGCACAACATATGTAGGATGAAAAGTCTTAGGTTTTTCAGAACAACTTACTTTAAAATTAGTAGTTTTTCTTTTTTTTTTGGATGTTTTAGCGAGGCACCACCTAGCAAGGCACCTATTACGTGTGTGATTATTGTTGTAGGTTATTAAGCTACTAGACGAGGAAGATATCCAATGGACTCTGGAAAACGAAAGGGACTATTTTTATCAACTTAAACTATGAACAAGAATTGAACTTTCTGATGTCTGGAGATGATGACTCAGATTAGTGGTTGGTATTTGTTTGAAAAAGAAAGAAATGATGCAACGATTCTAGAAAGCGTTTCATGTTGTCAATTGTATAAAAGATTAATTGGCAAATAATTATGCTTTATTTGAACTAGGAAAGCCTAGTTTAAATCTTGTCTTTTGTATAGGGAAATAGACTTTAGGAGATTAAATGTTTGTAAATAATATGATCAAACATTTCTACGATCATGATACACCAAGTCCATGTAACTCCACCACACTTTAAAAGAAAATGATTGAAGATGCGGATACAGAAATATATCCACAGAAGCAAATGCAACCAATTAATACTTAAACAGAAAATTTTATCCTTCAATTTACCTTCAGAAAAATCAGCTGCGTTCGCTCCTCGCTAAAACATCCACAACATTTACAAACATTTAATCTCCTAAAGTCTATTTCCTATACAAAAGATAAGATTTAAACTAGGCTTTCCTAGTTCAAATAAAGCATATTTATTTGCCAATTAATCTTTTATACAATTGACAAATGAAACGCTTTCTAGAATCGTTGCATCATTTCTTTCTCTTTCGAACAAATACCAACCACTAATCTGAGTCATCATCTCCAGAAAGTTCAATTCTTGTTCATAGTTTAAGTTGATAAAAATAGTCCCTTCGTTTTCCAGAGTCCATTGGATATCTTCCTCGTCTAGTAGCTTAATAAACTACAACAATAACCACACATGTAATAGGTGCCTTGCTAGGTGGTGCCTCGCTAAAACATCCACAAAAAAAGAAGAAAAACTACTAATTTTAAAGGTAAGTTACTCCATCGTGATGACTCTGGATCAGTTGAAGGTCATACCCTCACTATTACCATTTTTTATCCATTTTCAAACTAAGTTCTTTTATCACTGCAACTTTGAAATTTTGGATTCTTTTGACTTCTTGTTTACTTTTACTAAACACTCAAAGTTGTATAATTTCTAGCAACACAACTATTCGGGCCTGATTGTCTGCCAAGTGCATTGTATTGACATATATTAATTTGTTCCATATTTAGAACAAAGATGAGAATAAGATTGAAGATGGAGTGTGGAATCCCTTTAAGTCAAAGTTAGTTGCTGCTGTTGTTGGGCGGTTGACAATATTTGGATGGTAAGTTTTGTACCATCACTAAACCTTATGACTTAACTTCTTTTGTCCTATTTGATATTTATTAAAACTTCTACTTCTTAATCATAAATATTTGTTATTTTTGCTAGAAACACTTTAGGCATATTCTTCGAGCAGATAGGGTGTTTATTATGTCACCTCTGAATGAGACCATGTTTGTCTGGTTGGAGCCTGCAGTGTCCCAAAAGAACACCAAAAGAAACAGAAAACTGCGTCATAGGTGCTGCCCAAAATTCCACATTTATCTGGTATAAATTTGTATACTTAGGATATCGAAGTCAATTGGTTGGACCGTTGGAGTCTTGATTTTTACACTTTGCCCACAAAGTTTAAACAAAAAATTTATTAATTTGCAGTTTGCACTATGGCCACTTGGTAGAGAGGTGAATAACATCTAAGCAACCCCAATAGGAATCTCCATGGATGATTTTTAGAGCTCCAAAGGCCCAAATGGTACTTTCTCTCCATTTTCTATCAATCAACTTTTGGAAAAAGTTTGATGTATAGTAATATATATTATATAAAAGACAGATGATTTCTGTATCCTAACATTTGAACCATTTCTTGCATTTATGAGTTTTGATGACAAGAAAACAATCAGATTCAACACACAAGGTGATTCTTCTACCATCTCTCTTGTTTTATGGTTGTTGCATACTTTTTCTATGGTTATATATGTTGTTTGTTTTCACGTGTTTAGGCTATGCGTTTCAACACTTCATTGAATCGAAGGATCATATGCTCTTCAGATGCCGTGATGTAGGGGTGTCAATTTTGTACCAAGACAAACCAACCAATTCATATACCAACCATACCAATTTAATTTTTTTTGGAAAAGGGGAACCATACCAATTTAATTGGTACCAATATAGTTGGTACCAATAGAATTGGTTGGTATTACCGTACCAACAATCTAAACATGGTTGGTACACGATATTAGAAGTCGTGTACCACGGTAATACCGTACCGTACCGACTTATTTCTTTTATTTTTTAATAATTGAAGTTTAATAAATAATAGTATAATACAATATATTTTGATATATATACATTAAACTATATTGTTTTTAGTTTTGCTAAATGATAATATGATCAAACATATATAATTTGGTTGAATTCATTCAGCTAAACCTAACAACCTTTTGTAACTCGTCCTGTCGTCCATCCCTCTATGATCCACCAACGATTGTATTTAGACTATTAGTAAACGGTTGTAGTATATGAAGATTATTTGAATATTTGTAGAGTAAGTGATACAACTCGCATAAACATGTTTTATGAGTACTCAATGGTTTTGGTACAATTAAATCTAATTAGTAAATATCTCAATTAAATTATTTTTAACTTCAAGTCTTGTGATGTTGGTACAATACCGTACCAACATGTACGAACCAAAAAAAGTTGGTACCAAATATAGTTGGTTGGTACATGGTACAAAACTTTACTTACCAATTATAATTGGTTGGTACATGGTATTTTAAAAAATAATATGGTACCGTACCATGTTCACTCCTACCGTGATGAACTTGATGCTTAATCTTCGGGTCTCAATGGTTTGATTTCTTCTCAATCAATCTTTGTCAAATGTGGGACTTGTTATTGTTGTTCATGGGTGAACCTCTGCTTGATCTGCTACTATCTATCAGGTCCGTATAAATCCACCTAATGCCTTATATTATATAAATAGTTGTTTTCTCTGTAGATTCTTACGCAAATTATCTGTTACAGTCTCAAATGTGGATTCCATAGATGTGCAATATATTGTGTGTCACATAACACTTGAATGAGAAAACAGCCACAGAATTCAAAGGAGAAAATAAACAATGAGCATCAAGTCAACATGTGAGACACTTATCTTACTAAAATTTTCAAAAATTACTACATTGGTTGGTTATACCACGTTTCATTCATTTTCGAGAGTTTTTATAGGGTCTCTGACAATATGCCTTTGGTTGTTTTTTGTAATGTTGGAACAGGACTTTCATGTTCGATATCAGCATAGATATCTTGATGGTGGCAAAGTTTTGTTGTTTGCTTCTTCGTAACTCAAGCTGTTAGGATATGAGAACCAAGTTTAGGTGATTCGTGATTAGTTGATGTTCCACTTCAAGAAATGCAGGAAGACTGAAGACATTGTTTTCGGTGATCTATGTTTATGTTTTGTAACCCGACATTTCTTGGTTATTGTCCTCCATTGTACTATTTATATTTTTTATTTAATAAAGTTCGGCGTGGGGATGAGCCACCTAGCTTGACTAGGTTCCAAACCCCTTAAAAATTAGTGTTTTTTGCATGTTTTCTTGATGTCAATTTGCTGCTACATCAGCTATCGGTTTAATCACTCCCCTCAATCAGCTTCATCCTTGCAAAATGAACTTTGTTTTTACTTGTGAAAACTGGCTTGTTTTTTTATTTAATTTATATTTTTTTACTAGAAACAGATGCACTTTAACTAAAAGATTACAAGACAATATTAAACATTTAAGTATAGTTTCAAAGTTAGTCTCTCGGTTAGATATTACTCATGCAGACAGGGGTGGAGCCAGCCTTGGCCCACGGTTGTCACTGGCCCACCCTCTAATTTAAAAAAAAAGTATTTTTACCTTAAGCCTATCTCATATCTTATTAGTTTTTAGATATAGGCCCACTCTTTCCATCCAAAAATAAACCCAATCTAGATGAGTAGCATCCAAAAATTAAAACCCACCCCAAAATTATTTTGCTTCCTGGTTCTAGCATGGAAGAGTGAGAGAGCCGAGTACGAGTCCCGCCTAAATTCTAACATTCGGCTGAAGAAATCGATCACGAGAAATCAAACTTTGTATATATTCATCTCCAAATTCTTGAAAGGCATGTGATTTCTCCATTGATTTCGATTCGTTAGAAGATGTTATGAGATTTACGGCTTAGCAATTATAAATTTATAAATTTGTTTATGAGATGCCTAAAATCGAAATTCTTGATAGGTTTGTTTATAAGTTGAAGTATTAAACAAGTAATTTTTTTATCAAAATATTAGTGATTAGTTTATGTTATTAGGTTTATTAAATTGTTTTTTTTTACAAGTGATCAGATCATTGTGATCAGGTTAGCACTTAGCTGATCTTTTTTATGTTTGTCAAATTGTCTGTTTATCAATTATAAGTGACTAGTGATTACTAATCAAGTTAAAACTTACCTGATCCTCTACATGTTTGTCAAATTGTTTGTTGATCACTGATCACTTACTCTGATCAGGTTAGAACTTACCTGATCTTCTACATGTTTATCAAATTTTTTGTTTATAAGAGAATTAGTGATCAGTAATCACTGTTAGAACTTACCTGGTCAATAACACTATTGTGAAATTATTGGAATGTTTGGATAAATTTTTGATAAATAGAAAAACAACTAGTTTAAATATATGGTTATAAGATTTTTGCTTTACTATAGAGGACCACCCTTTATATAATTCCTGGCTCCGCCCCTGCATGCAGACACTTGAACTTTAGACCTTTCTTCTGGAAAGTTATTACAATAGAAGTGGAAATTTAGATTGAAATTGATGAGTTGTAGGGAAACATGGGAGAGTTGTGCAATTAAGATTTCAAATTTGGGTTTTACATTGTTGTAGATTAGGCTAAAAAGTTTGTAATCTTGAATGCTGAATCTTGAAAAAATAATCATTCTATTGAGTTGTTTTCCTTATAATATAGTATAGAAGTATAGATGTAGATATAGATAAATATATATAACAGAAAACTAGGAAATTGTCATTTCTCAAATATAAGTTGTGAGTTTTTATGTAATTTAAGGTTGACAAGCTTAATGATGCTTATAGCCTATTCATTCTGTTTATACATGAGTATTTGATAATAGTTTATGATATAGAAAGCATGTTTTTTAATAAGCTTTTAAGAATAATCTTTATAATAAAAGCCAAGTTCTTTTCCACCAAAAGCATTTGAAATCTATAAAAATACAAGATTTATTACAAAAAAATAACCAAACGTACTATATCCATTGTCTAGAAAAAGTAGTCACTTTTAGGCCCCACCATCATCACTCCAATTTCCATAAACTTTTGTCCAATCAATCTCCTCTGCTTCTTTTTCATTCCTAAATTCACTGAAATTTCCCCCAAATTAATTAATACCTCCATATCTATTTCAGCCAAGAAATTTCTTAGAAGAAGAAGTCATCATTGATAAATTAATTTCTTAGAAGAAGAGATCATCAGTGATAACTTAATTTCCAACTTCAGTTCTTTATCAGATCATCTCAGGATCACAAGTCACAACCCCTTGGTGTATTTCATTTTTTCTAGCCTCAAGAAAGGTATATTAATTTCAATGTCATCATGTGGGTTTGAAAAATTTTTGCTATTTTTATTTGTTCAATCATTTTGATTTCTTGAATATGTGAATAGGAGGAGTCTGGGATTTTGCCATTTGGGGTTATCTTCTGTTTTACATCTTATTTAACCATATGGTTTGGGGGTGATCAATTTGAAGAAAAAAAGAAATAGTTGGTTTTGCTTTGGGTTTTTCATTGAATTGTAAAAATACCTACTTGACAATTGCTTTACATTTTACTCTTTCATTGGAGGGACTCCAATTTGGCATTTGTCAAGAGCCTGAAATGATTGGATAAATGTATTTTACTACATACATATCATTATTTGATGCTACATGCTGGCATAAGATAAGCCTAGATCGAACAATATATTCGTATGTTTGATTATTAGGGTAAATAAATTAGCTCACTGATGCTGTAATTTCAGTTTCTTGATTTGAATTTGGTTTATTAGATTATCTAGGGTTTTTATACGAATTAAACTTAAAAAGGGTATAATAGTCATTTAATTATCTTTTTATTATTAAATTCGATTTAAAAATGATTTAAAATTCACAATAATGGTTATTTGGGTAAATATGATATTTTGATAGGTTAGAAATGACATATATGATATTTGTAGATTAAGTTGGGTAAATATGATATTTTGAGTTTTTAATAAGGGCATATATGAAATTAACCCTATTATTTATATTTTCTTTTATTTGTAAAGAATTTTAGTTCTTTATTTGTCATTTGATTACTATAAAGTTGTTTATTGTAATATGATTTATGTTATATACATTAGTAAAAATATAGTAAACCAAATTAATGTTTCTGAGGTTCAAAAGGAAGTAAATTTTGTTGGAGTAGAAGCAGAAGCTAGGGTTTCTCATGTTTATGTGGGAATGCTACCTTATTAGCTGCATCTTCTTAATTTATGTTTTTCATTTACTTTTTTTTTTAAAGCTTTATGCTCATGTGCATCTTGTTAAATGTATATTGGCAATAAACTAATAGTTGTTGTAGATGATATAGTATCTTTAACATATTTTTTAAAACTAGAGAAAATAGAGATTTTAAGCTAATTCTTCCAAACGTTCTTCAACGTAGAGAATTGAGAGAAATAGTAAAATTTTCCGAATTCAGAGAACTACTTAAAAGTATTGCTTAGGTGCAAAATGATCTTTTATTTATTTTGAACAATAAGAAATTAAGAATCTATGAAATTGAATGACCATTAAAATTAAATGTATTTTTTTAGAGAAAAAATATTTTCTTAATTCTCCCCAGAAATTTAGCAGAATGTTGTACAATAGAAATCTGCACCATTATGCTCTTCAAAAAAGTGTTATTGTTCATCTGGTTTGCATTATGTGTTACTGTTGCTGTGTGTATGTATGCACTGTAATGAAAGAGAAACAAATTTCATCAGAAAACACAAAAGGTCCAAAAGGGGACTAAAACTGTAAGTTTTATATATTCACAGGGACTAAAACTATAATTTATTGTTTCTCCAATCAAACACACATCATGCTTGAATCATTAATTTCCCTTATTGTTTCTCATCATGTCATCCAGTTTTCATTGCAATCATTTTTTATACATTAATAACCCAACAAAGTTTTGATTTGATTAATATAGGTAGCAAGGATCCTTCAATCATATACCTTGATGGCGTCTTCTTCAACTTCATCCATTCCCATGACCAGCTTTAAGTATGATGTTTTTCTGAGTTTTCGAGGTGAAGATACTCGTAAGACATTCGTTGGTCATCTTTATGACGCTCTTACGCGAGAAGGCATTCTAACTTACAAGGATGACGTGGACCTCGACAAAGGGAAAGTAATCAGTAAGGAGCTCATCCAAGCCATTGAAGACTCGAGATTTCATGTCATTGTTTTTTCCAAGGACTATGCATCTTCATCGTGGTGCTTGCAAGAGCTTTCGGAGATCATGGAGTGCCAAAATACGACGACTGAGCAAACTGTTTACCCTATCTTCTATCATGTGGAACCCACCGAAGTCCGTAAACAAATTGGGGAATTTGGAAAAGCCTTTGCCAAGCATGAAAAGGCAGAAGCTGCTCAGAAATGGAGAGATGCCCTGGAACAAGCAGCATCTTTCAGTGGTTGGGACTTAGAAACCATTGCTAATGGGTAATCACCATATCTACATTTTGTTTCTTCTTGTTTTTATCAACAAACTTTGAATCAAACTTGCGTATTTTCTCGATAGATTAAAATGAAATATATATATATATATATATAGAGAGAGAGAGAGAGAGAGGAAAGAGGTGGCTGAGATACGTCCACCGTAACCGAAGATGTGTGACCGAGATCCGTCCTCACGTTCACAATGAAAAAATGGTTCACATTTGAACCTGACCTTATGAAAAAGAGGTGGGTTCATATGAGAACGATGTCAATTTAAAAAAACGCGAGGACGATTCTCAACCACACATTTTCGGTTACGGTGAACGCGATCACGGAGGATTAACGCGATTCATGGAGGGTGGAGATGATTAAAGGAGGGTGACTCGGTGCTGCTGCCTTTGTTGACCGGATGAGTGGTTGAGAACCGTCCTCGCGTTTTCGTTAAAAGTTATGTTTCTCGCAAGAACCTCTCTCCCTCTCTCTCTCTCTCTCTCTCTCTATATATATATATATATATATATATATCTCCACTATTACTTGTTATATGTTTGTATTTGTAGATATAAAGGTTATTATTCATGTGGAAATTTGAGAAAGCTAATCGGTTCTTAATTTAACATACAGGCATGAAGCTGAATTTATCAAACTAGTTGTCAAGGAGATTTCATTGAAGTTACCTTCCATGATCAACGTTGATGAAAATTTAGTAGGCATGAGGACTCGGATAAGTCAAGCGGTTTCATATTTAAACACTTCTGACGAGTTTTGCCTGGTAGGAATTGCGGGGATGGGAGGTAGTGGGAAGACAACTTTGGCGAGAGCTGTTTTTGATCAAATATGCAACGAGTTCGAAGGTAGCAGCTTTGTTGAGAATGTTCGAGAATGTTCAAATTCCCTTTTATTAGGTATGAAGTCATTGCAACAACAAGTCCTTAGAGATGTGTTAAATAGACAAGACATCACTGTAAATGGTGTTTTTGATGGGAAAAAGATGATGAAAAAATATATGCCTGGTAGAAAGGCTCTTGTTGTTCTAGATGATGTGGATCATATAGAGCAGCTCAAGGCTTTAGCTGGTGAGCCTAACTGGTTTAAGCCGGGAAGTAAAATTATCATTACAACAAGAGACAAGCAAGTACTCTTAGCACACAAAGTGAATCGGATTCATGATGCCAATTTGTTAACGAATGAGGAAGCAATTTGCCTATTGAGTAGGTGTGCATTTCAGACAGAGAATCCAATTCTAGGGTTTGAAGAGCTATCGAAAAAAGTTGTACATTATGCTGCTGGTCTTCCTTTAACGATCACAGTTTTGGGTTCGTCTCTTTGCGGCACAGATAAGCATGTATGGATAGATACCCTAGAAAAACTTAAAAAAATCCCATTGGATGAAGTTCAACAAAAGTTGGAGTTAAGCTATATGGGTCTAGATGTTGATTGCAAGGAGATATTCCTAGATGTTGCTTGCATTTTGAAAGGTCGGTCGAAAGACAAAGCAATTAGAGTGCTTGAAAGCCGTGGATTTCATGCTATACGTGGTCTGGATGTTCTTGAGAAAAAATCTCTCGTAACTACTAGAGATGGCTACTTGGACATGCATGACCGTATTCAAGAAA
This sequence comes from Centaurea solstitialis, assembly GCA_030169165.1. Taxonomy (NCBI): domain Eukaryota; kingdom Viridiplantae; phylum Streptophyta; class Magnoliopsida; order Asterales; family Asteraceae; genus Centaurea; species Centaurea solstitialis. The sequence continues at coordinate 82,741,054 of CM058041.1, forward strand.
TGGGGATGCATATTGTTCGTCGTTTGCACCCTAATGAGCCTAACAAACACAGTCGATTATGGGAAATGGAGGAAATTGAAGGTATATTGGCTAATAATCAGGTAAGGATAATGTTTATTTGTAAGGTTGAGAAAATTAACACATTTTCAATTCTTAATACCCAAGTTAATTTCATGATCACTTGTTTTGCATTACAGGGTACTCAAGAAACAGAATGTATATACCTATTCACATCATCAGACATGAATCAAGAAGTTGTTATGAAAGGTCTTGAAAAGATGGAGAAACTTAGACTTCTTCTCGTGTACATTAATGATATTTATAGTAGTTGGAACCTTGATGAAGTTCGCCAATACTTTCCAAATTCTTTGCAGTATCTGAGATGGCCCCGCAACCTTTTTCGTTTTTTACCCAAAACATTTCAAGCAAGTGATCTTGTTGGTCTTGATATGTGTGGTAGCAGAATGGAGCAACTCTGGGAAGGGGGAGAAAGAAAGGTAAGAGTAATGGTTGAATTGTTGTTATGCATTATTTATTGTCACGGACACATCCGTTGGCTTGTTATCACACCAATATTCTTTTTTTGTTTTTTCTTATGATAGGTTCTTGGCAAGCTCCGGTTCCTTGATCTTAGTTCATCAAAGTTGCGGTCCTTTGACCTTGGTCTAGCTCCCAATCTTGAGACTTTAAAGCTTAAGTATTGTCATGATTTGGTAGAACTTGACATGCAATGTGAATGTCCGCAGCTCAAATCCCTCAACCTGAGTACTTCAAAGTTGAGGTCCCTTAAACTTGGGCGAACTCCGAATATCGAGACATTGAAAATTGAATGTTCTGAGAGTTTCGTAAAACTTGACATGCCCTGTGATTATCCACAACTCAAATATCTTAAGTTGAGTTGTCCAGATTTGAGGTACTTTAACCTTGGACTGACTCCGAATATCGAGGCATTCCCTTCTTTCATCAGCAATCGAATCATTGTTTCCAACCCAGGATTGAAACCTGAAGAATGTGAGGTTGAATTTGACATGTCCCTTGGATGTCCGCAACTCGAATCCCTCGTGCTATGTATTCCAAATTTGAGGGCCCTTGATCTTGGGTCGACTCCGAATCTCCAGACATTGGAGCTTGAAGGATGTTCTAGTTTGGTGGAACTTCACATGCATGATGAAGGTTGCAAACTAAAAACTCTCTGCCTTCCATGTCAACGTTTGAGGATCTTTGACTTTGGACTGACTCAGAATGTTGAGGCTTTGACTCTTGATGGAAATGATGGTTTGGTGGAACGTTTCATTCCCGTTAGATGCCCACAACTCGAATGCCTCGAACTCATTGAATCAAAGTTGAGGACCTTTGAGCTGATCCCTAACCTGAAGACATTAATTCTTAAAGATTGTGATTTGGTAGAATTTCATGTTCCTGATATAGATGTAAAGCTTGAATCTCTAGCCATCAAAAGATGTTCAAAGTTGAAGACGCTTGACCTTGGGCTAACTCCAAATCTTGAGAGGTTATGTCTTAAAGAATGTTCTAGTTTGGTAAAACTCCATGCTCCTGTTGGAGGTGTAAAACTGCTCATTAACTTAAAAGGACATTTGAGTATGGAGTCGGGAGATGCACAAACAAAGCTCCTCTATAGTAGTATTTCCAAGTTTGAGTTTGAATGTTTATATAAGGAAGATCTACCCTCATCCATTGGAAATGTTGAAAAGCTTATTTCAGAAGGTTTATTTTGTGCTTGCACAGACCTTGAGAGTTTTTTTAGAAGAATTTGTGGTTTACAACGTTTAACAAAGCTTAAACTCCAAGGAAACATTTCAGAGTTGCCCAAGGACATTGACCGGTTACAATGTCTAGAAGAGCTAACTTTGTGGTCTACAAAGATTAAACATCTTCCAGATAGCATTTGTAGGTTGAAACATCTGAAATCTCTCGAACTCCTTTTTGTAAGCTTCTTGAGAAGTTACCTGAGGATCTTGGTCAATTAGAATGTTTAGAGACGCTAGACCTACAAGGGTGTATAGTTTTACGAGATATACCACGCAGCATATGTAGGATGAAAAGTCTAAGGGATTTGAGTCTCCTCGGTTGTAACAGGGTTGAGGAACTGCCTGAGGAGCTTGGACGTTTGGAATGTTTAGGATACTTGAATATAAGAGGTACATGCATAAATAATCTTCCGCAGAGCATCCTATTGTTAAGAGAGCAAGGTCTGCGTATTTCTTGGCCAGACAACAGAACACGTGCAACAACAACTACAGTAGGTTGTTGCTGTACCGTGCTGTAAGGGAAATTTTGAGGAAGGCTCAAAGAAACCGATTGACAAGAAGAGGTACTGTCTTTGTTTCTATTAATCATTTTACTTTGATAACTTAAAACATGGAAATTAATATATGACATGCTTAGTTTTTTGACCAAAAATCAATAATTATCTTTACAGTGCATCTTATAAATCATTCAGATAAAAGCTCTTAAATGCAAGTGTACAGCCTACTAAGCATTAAGTGGGTCATTTTTGGATCCATCTGGTTTTGCTGCACTGCATCACATTTGAGAATCTTTTTGTTTGGCATCATTTAATGTATCACAACGGGATATAATTTATGTGTTTCTTGTTTGTTAAATGATGTTAATCACTCTCTATCATTGAGTTCAGACTCCACTTCTTAAGCATTTTGCATTTTCGCGCATCACTTTCACTATGCATTTAATGGCTGTAGATTAGTAATTTTATCTTCAATTGCAAAACCTTTATATATTATTTTGTTCAATATTCTCTGTTTTGAAATGCATACAGAATTGAGAACCACAAAGGAGAGGAGGGATGAAGAAAGTTAGGGATCAAGAGGTTAATTTTATCATCTTATATACTTCAAAAGAAGAAATAAATCCCTTAACTTGCTGATATGATATTACATTTTTCTTTCTTCTTAATTAGCAACTTGTTTGTAAATTAGTGTCACGGTGAAGAGGTGGCTTATAAAGGTGTTGCTCCATCGGTATGACTTTGTTTCAGCTTTTTAGCAGCAGAACTTGTTCTTGGTTTGCACATTTATGGTCGGTTAATTCTTCGTAACATGATTCATAAGAACCCCTTTACGTTTCATAACATCTCTGTTCTTTAACTCATAATATCTTGTGTTGATTCAGCATCATAGTTTGTAGTTATGGTGATCAATCTCGAGCGCAATTTAGGCAGAAGCAAAGCGACACATTTGGGTAATACTAACATTGGACTTTAAAGTTGGAGGTTCAAAACTTTTTGGCCAATGGTAATTAAATTTCTTCGTTTGTATGCTTCACCTAAAAAGATAAAAATTTCATCTTCATCAAGCTTCTTGTTTATTAAACACTCAAAGTTGTATAATTACTAGCAACACAGTCATTCGGGCTTGACACTGTCTGCCAAGTTCGTTGTTTTGACATATATTTATTTCTTTTGTATTCAGAACGAAGATGGGACAAAGCTTATGGAGTATGGAACCCATTTAAGTCGAAGTTAGCTGCTGTTGTTATTGGTTTGTTGACAATACTTGGATGGTAAGTTTTGTACCATTACTAAACCTTATCATTTGATCTCTTTGGTCCTATTAGATCTTTGTTTTAATTTCTGCTTCTTAATCATATATATCTGTCCTTTGCACTAGAAACACTTTGAGCAAGTTCCATATTTGGAGCAGATACTGTATTTGCTTCAAAAGTGAAGCAGTTTTAAGCCTATGATATGTCATGAAATCACTTCATAAAATCTTCATTTTCTTATCTTGACTAGGTTCCAAACCTCTTATATATTAGTGTGTTTTGTTTGCTTTTCTTATGTTGAGGACACATTTAATTTTAGCTTATTATAAGTAGCAAGAAACCAAGGGGATGTCTCTAGCTCAAAGGGAACATTTAATTTTAGCCTTTTATAAGACGATTTCGATTTCTGTATCGTGACAGTTGAACCTTTTCTTGCATTTAGGAGCTGTGATGACAGGGAAGCGATCAAATTCAACACACAAGGTGATTCTTTTACCATTTCTTTTATTTTATGGTTGTTACATACTTTTTTTTTGGTTATGTTGTTTGTTTTCGCGTACTTAGGCTCTGCATTTCAGGACTTCATTGAATCGAAGGATCATACCCTCTTCACATGCCGTGATGAAATCGATGCTAAATCTTTGGTCTAAATGGTTTGATTTCGGCTCAATCAATTTTTGTGAAATGTGGGACTTGTTATTATTGTTCAGCTTTGATTGATCTGCTGCTATCAGGTATAAATCCACTTGATGCATTATATTATATAAATCACTGTTTTCTCTGCAGATTCTTACCGAGATGATATGTTACAGTTTCAAATGCGAATGCCATAGATGTGCAATATTGTGTCACATAACACTTGATGAGAAAACATCCACATAATTCAAGGAGAAAATAGACGATGATCATCGAGTCAACATGTGAGACATTTATCTTAAGAAATTTTCAACAGTTACTACATTGGTTGGTTATACCACGTTTCATTGATTTTCGAGAATTTGTACAGGGTCTTGGATAATATGCCTTTGGTTGTCCCTGTAACGAGGATGGAAAAAGGACTTTATGTTCGATATCAGAATAGATATCTTGTTGGTCGCAAAGGTTTTCCTGTTTGCTTCTTAGTAACTCAAGCTGTTAGGATATGAGAACGGAGTTTAGGTGATTCGTGATTAGTTGATGTTCTACTTCAAGAAATGCAGGAAGAGTGAAGACATTGTTTTAGGTGATCTATATTTATGTTTTGTAACCGCACATATCTTGGCTTATGCCCTCTGTTGTATTATTTATATATTTTATATAATAATAAATCGGTGTGGGGATGAGCCGCCTAGCTTGACTAGGTTCCAAACCTCTTAAAAATTAGTGTCTACTGTTTGTTTTTCATACATGTCAATTTACTGCTAGAGCAACTGTTGGCTTAATCATTTCCCTCAATTAGCTATATCCTTACAAAATGAACTCTTTTTTTGCTTGTGAAAAATGGGCTTTTTATTATACTGTTTTCATAATCTTTGGTACCCTTTTCTTTTCACAATCTAATTCGTAGATAACCCTTTGTTATCTCTCCTTCTTTTCATATGTATGTCACCACAAAGTTATTCACTAAGGTTGAACAGGCCTTAGTTTTTTTGTCCATCTCTAGTATGGAGATTCATTCACGAGACTTGACAACGTCAAATACGTAATTGGGTAGCCGCAACAATTGGCTTGTACTTGAGTTTTTGTGTGCATCTCTATTGTGGAGTCGTTCCACGAGTCATCTATAGCTTTAATCGTTTTTTCAATAAAAAAGATAGTTCAAGGACTTACTAATTCAAAATGTAAAAGTCCAATAGTTTCTTCATTCGAACAAAAAATACTTTAACAACTTATTCATTCAAAATGGAATAGTTCATGTGCTTTTTTTGAATGTTTTCCTTGTCTAAGATCATATATATTTTTTATAAAATCATATTTTACTGTACACATTGACATATATAAAAATATGTTTTCCACAATCATAGCTCCACTTTGATGGATTTAGCTATGTAAGGCAAAAGCCTATATACGTTCTTTATACATCTCTATTCAGATTCTAAGACTACTTCATTGTACAGGAACATAACTAATTGAAGTTTAAATGAGTAAGAACATTGTTTCAGCTTTCAAGGGTCAAAAGTAAATAAAATGAATTAGATAAAGAGCCTCTTATGCCACATCCCAAATCTCTTGCGCATAGTTCGAAGGACAAAAAGAGACGTACCTGAAACAAGTTGCAAAGAAGTTTCCAGTTTTTGTTCACCGAAATTGAAGGTAAAATTGTGTTATTTATACATTAAATTGATAGTATAAAGTTACTTACTTGATAGATTAATTGTAATCAATTGGTTGAATAATGGACCCAAAAAGATTAGTTAATCACTACCACTACCATATATAGTTCTAAAAAACCCTAAATTTGGGATTGATTTGGGTTTTAAATGATGATTGAATTTGTAAGGTTACATTGCTTGTGGATTTGAAAGCTTGATTTTATGTGTTTATGGAGTCGGATTCTATTTGGGTCGAAACCGGGTCAAGGAGACGACCCAAAGAAAAGGGATTCCATATTTGGATTGAAGTTTTGATTTTTACAATTTGGCCACAAAAGTTCTAAATAGAAACTTCGTTTATTTAGACTTTGGCCCCAGGTATTAAAAATAGTTTTCATGTTAGTCTGTCAGCTCGTAAGTTGTTAGACGTTACATATGCAGCCCTTGAACTTGTTTGATACTATTTCTTGGCCACTTTACTTCAAGATTCATGTTTTTAGATTGTTTTCTAGTGTAATCTGTATATGTTGTTTGAGTTCTACAAAGAAGTGAATGACAACAGAAGCTTACTTAGTCTGAGCACAAGATGTCTATGCCAGGACTCAAACCATAGACAAACCTACTAAGAGATTAGAGGATGCACGGCCATAATGAGAATTTTTTTTCTGACAACTGTGGACCGCTTAATTTTGAAGGATGCTTTTATATATTTTTAAAACACATAAAGTAAAGCCAAATTTGGTGTATTAGGAGTGCTTGGCTTGCTACCTTTTGAGATCATGGGTTCTAATCTTGTTTGAAGCAAAACTCTAATTTTAATTTCCAACAACTACTACATGTAATATATTACTGAACTAGGCTTACTTTTATTTCAATTTTTTGATCTTGAAAATGGGTTATATTGGTAAACCTGTTTATATAAAAATTTGACACAATTGAATTTTCCTTAAATACGTGTCGACTTTTCCCTAGGTTAAACCATTGACTCAAACCCGCAAAAGATGGGATATTTCACCAACATGAAACCACCGGTGTGGTTTTGCATGTCATTTTACTGTTTCAATATGAACTTGAAGCTTGATTTATGTGTTTATGGAGTCAGATCCTTCTTTGCCTACTTGGGACAAAATTGGTTAGAGAAGACGATCCAAAAAAAGACAACATAGTTGGTTTTGTTGAAGTTTTACGTTGTGTTTGACAAAAATAAGCTGGCTTATAAGCTTATCCATTCAAACATGATCATAAGGTAGCTTATTAAAATGCTACTTGGAGTAGCTTTTGAGAGCTTTTTGTAACTTTTTCCAATTATACCCTTATTAATATTAATTATCACATTCAACGATACATTTTTTGACCATGTTACATACTCATAAGCTAGTTTTTGGCGAACATAATTTGATCATAGGCTAGCATATAAGTTAGCTAGTAGCTTATTGACTAGTTTGCCAAACACGCTCTTAGTATTTACACTTTGGCACTAAAGTTCTAAACAAAAAATTCATTTCTTGTTACAATGTTGATGTAATACACTTATGGAAGTATATTACATCAGCATTGTAAAACTAGAAGTAAATGACAAATATACCCCTAATTAGGTGAATGCCTTGTGAAAATGTTGAACATCCTTTAAAATGGTCAACAAGAAATGGATAATCATCATGAAGTATAAAACCATTAGAATGGTTATAACTTTATTAAGAATATAGATGAAATTTCAATAACCAAAAAGGCCAAGAGCAACACTCCAAATTAATTCACGAGTGTTGTATTTACTCAAAGATTCCATTTACACTGAAAAGCTCTAAATTTGGGTATTTTAATTTAATATTGAAGAAGATTGGGTATTTAAAAATATTACTTTTTCGAGAGCGTCGGGCGCGTGTAGGTCGCCTTGAGACGCGTTGTCAGCAGCAGTCAACTCGAGACGCATCTCGAGTCACGTGAGAGTCTTCAGGCGCGTCAGATGTCACTATCTCGAGTCTTGTCAAGCGCGTAGGAGACAAGAAAGCTGTTATCTCGAGTCCTCTTTGTATTTTGGCGCGTGACGTCAGCATCTCGAGTGACGTCAGCATCTCGTGGGTATGCGCGTGAGGAGACTTTAAACGCGTTTTTCAAGTACATCAGCATATCTCGAGTGTATCTCGAGTGTATCTCGAGTGGGAGTGTATTTTGAGCGTATTTCGAGCGTATTTTGGCGCGTGGATACCGTATTTCGAGCTATTTTTCAATATTTTGAGTCTAGTGCTTTATTTTTGAGTGTTTTTCAAGATATTTTACCATTTTTGAGTATTTTCAATATGTCTCGAGCCATTTTAATTTTTGAATGAATTTTTTGACTTTTATAATTCGAGACATATTATTTTCTTTAAGTCTTTGAGTATCTTGAGTCATTTCATGGTTATTGTTTTCATTTTATTTTTTTACTAAGTCTCGAGTTCTTGTGATTTTTGGACAGCAAATTTGTTTTTGTTTCGAGTCCTCATTAGAGTTGTTGACAGGATCTATATATATCAATATCAAGATCAGAATACTTAAATCAAAGAAGTTTGCGGAATAACACTTTGATTATAAAACAGAACAATGAATTTGAATAACCTGTATGTATTGATTTCAATAGCTTAATGATTACAACTACAAGCCTCAATCTGTTTGAACAGACTCAAACAGACGTGTAATACTTGTCTATTACAGGGATTTCAAGAATAATCTTGAGGCTCTTAATTCTAACACCAAAGCTATGAAAACTCGTATCTAACACAATAAAACCTATCAGCTATATATACGACTTAATAGATTACAATAAGGAAACTAGATTACAAGATAATCTCTAAAATATCTCCAAGCAAATCGTATCTTGTCAATATCTTCAAGTCATCGCAATCCTTTCCTTATTTTCTTCTGATAGCAGTGGTAAAAATAAAGCAGAGTTAACTTTACACCAGCAGTGTTAACTTCAAAACCAGCAATGGTAATCTTCAAGAGCAGTGGTAATCTGATACAGCAGTGGTAACCTTGATCTTCATTCATTCATCACATGCTGGCAGTGGTAACCTCCAATCTTCAGCAGCAGTAGTAACACTCTAAAGCCAGCAGTGGTAATCAGCAGTATTAACCTTTAATTGCAGCAGTGGTAAAGTATCAGACTCAACAATCTCCCCCTAAACTTAACTTCTCAGCATGAGGAGCTAAGTTTGTGAGTCTGATCTTCAAATAAGTGTGCATCTTCCTCACCAGCAACCTTGCAGCTCTTGTAGGTTCACCTCTTGTACTCAGACTTACCTTCATCATACACTGCAGCCTTTGAATATCCAGTGCATCAGTTTCACACTCTTCAAAATAATACTCCATTTCTTTATCATTGATGTTCAAGCTGTAAACTTTACACTTTTCAAACCATCTCCACTCCTTTACCTCCTCACAGTTTGAATTCTTTACACCTAGAAGTCTGAATGGTTCAAATAACCAAAACAAACACTCTAGTGCAAATTTTCTCTTAGTAGCTTGATCTGGATTATCTCTGTCATTCACAGCTACCTTGATCACAATACATCTCAGCTCATATATTTCCTTCAAATTCTCTCTAGTACACTCTTCCAAGATATTCTCCCATTCAGAATCACAAAGTTCTGATCCATCATCAAACTGGACAACATATCTGAGATCTTGATCAACTCCCCAACCTGTAACTTTCTTCTGTTTGAGCTCAACTACTTCTTCATCAAAATAACTTACATTCAACTCCAGCAGTTGTTCTCTCAATCTTTCCATTAGCTCTTTATCTAACTCAGACAGATTTTCTGCTTTCTTCTTCACATTCAGCATACTGCCCATCATGATTGGTTCAAAATCATATCTCTTGTCCATTAGAAAGAAACTCATTCTTCCTTTTTCAAAATTCACTGAAAACACCCTATTATCATAGGTGTTCCAGGAAATCACCTTTCCTTCACCAATACTGTCATCCTGATCTCTTTTTCCATCCTCCTTGAGTTCTGCTTTTGTTTTTGAGAAGGCAAACATCATCTTTAAATCTTCAACCAGCATTCTTGCTTCCTCAAAATCTTCAATCTCTTTAGTGCATGCTATCTCATACATCTTCTTCAGATCACCTTTGGACAAATTTCTGAATATCCCAAGATGATTGGCAAACACCTCATTTGTTCCATCACTCCTGAATATCTTGAGATAATCAATCTGATTATTCTCAAAGTATATCCACATAGATATATTTGAAGGTTCTTCAACCTCTTTGCTCATCTTTGGCTTTTTAGCAATAGACTTCTTTCTTATTGCCTTTGCTGGTTGTGCTTCCTCCCTTTCAGTTGTTTTCTCAGCAGCCTCTTCTTTCTTTTCAACTTCTTGGACAACTTGTTGCTCTGAATCAGTCACAGTTTCCTTAGCTTTTTCAGGATTACCTTCAGTAGTAACCTGTTCTTCAATCAGATCTCTCTTTCTCTTCCTTTGAACCAAAGCAACTTCTTCAGTTTCAATCTGTTGTTCTTCTAAGGCTTCCAAATGCATAGCTTCTTTGGTGACATTGTACTTGTTCTCAATCTCTTCCAGAGTCCACCTGGAAAAGAATTGAAATGGCTTTCCAAGAGCAGCAGATAAATATCTCACCATTGTCCCCCTCTTTTCTGTTTCTGCTTTTGAAATTGACTTCTTCTGAGTCTTTTTCACTGGCTTCTTCTTATCAGCTTTCCTCTTTCTATCTTCCATCTCCTTGTTTACTCTTTCTTGCTCCTCCAGACTTAATTTTCTAGCAAGAGCCTCTGAGGCTTCATATTCCATAATCTTCCTCTTAGCCTCATCTATTTCAGTATCAGAATCAGACTCTGCTTCTTCAATCACCTTCTCTTTTCCTTTGCTTTTAGGATCAACAGAAAAATTAATCTGTTTCATAACCTCTGGTTCTTTGAAGACTACACCCTTGGTAGGTTTGACTACTTCAGGCATCTTCACTAGCAGCTCAGCAATGGTTAGATCATCTTCATTGATCTCTGGTTCAACTACAGGTTCATCTGCAACCTGAGTCTCTTCATTTACTTCCAAAACATTCTTAATCCCTGTACCAGTTTCTTTTTCTTCCTCCCCCTTGGCTTCAGTCTCCATCTCAACACTTTGTTCATTCACAACTTCTTTTTCATGCACTGACTCCCCCTTAACTCCAGATCTTCTCTCCCCCTTTGTGAACTGAACCAAAGTATTATACCTCTTCCTCAAAGCTCGAATAGTACCTTTCATAGAAGCCATAGCAGCACCTTGAGCTTGAATTATCTTTGCCTGCTTCACTACCCTTGCATCCAGAACCTTGAGTAGATCATGCTGTGCAGTAGCCAACTCCTCCAATGTATCCAACCTTCCTTCATGAGAATCATGTCTCTCATCATGAGCAAAGAAATTGTTCTCAAAAGCTTTCAGATCCTTGGCTATGGTACGGAAGTTGTCCATCAATTCTTTTTGTGAAAATCTGCCCTCACCAGGTTTAGAAGTGTTAACCTCCATTACTGGATCTTTGAGCTTTTTGACTTTAGTCTTCAGCCTTGCTGAAGCACTAGAAGCCCCCTTGGTTTTTTGGCACCTGGGTCCTCCTTGTGATTTCTCACTAGGAGTTGCCCTGGTGGGGGTCTTACTTATGTTCAAACTGTCCTGATGCACACCTTGTGCAACACCAGTAGTTTGAGCCTCACCAACCACATGCCCATCATTCTCCTTAGAGGGCACCTTCTTTATACATGAGTGGGGCTGCACTCCATGGGTTTCCCTTTGGGTAGAATCAGAAGGAGAGTGCTCCAACTGTTGGCTTATAGGCTCTTGGGGTTTAGAACCAGAGGAGGAAGGAGCTCCTCTGTTCTTTCTGATATATTGTTTTAGTGTGGGGGTGGGGGATGTATCAAGGGACTGAGGGAGTGTATCTGTGATAGGTGTGGGTAGGTCATCAGTGGGAATGCTTGGTTGTGTAGGCTGCAAGCCTGATGCCTCACCTTGGGGGTGGTTCACTCTCATCATTGTAGAGAACAATGGAGTGAATTGTCATTAGAGCCTTCTGCAGGTCTCTTCATGTTGGCAAACACCTTATGACCAAGAGCAGAGCTCTTATAGATGTTTCCATGAGTTGGTACAGCCGTCAATTCTTTGGTTATCACTTCTTGGACAAATCTTGGGAACATGAAAAACGTTTTAACTTTAGAATTTGGAATGTTCTCAAGATTGTACACAAGATCATCAAAAATCATATGTGAAAAGTTAAACACTTGTTTTGTGGCTAGACAGACCAAGGCTGATGCCATAGTGCTGCTAAACTCACCAAAACTAGTGGTTTTCTTTGAAAAACAGTGCAACAGGGTATGCACAAAGAATCTCCATTGAGGGCAAAACTGACTCTTAAGGTATTTCAAAGAGGTTTTGGAGCCTGTATACCCCATTTTCAAAAGATTTTCCATGATGGTTCGAGTAGAAAGCATAGAGATACCTCCTTCATCATTGAGTTGTAGATGATGTCTGATTTTTGTAGGGGTAAGTGTGAAAGATAGACCACAGATAGTGGTTTGGATGCTTTTAACCCCTTCTACTTCCTGTACAACTCCATTCGACCAGAAGTCTTGCATATGTTGAGTGTAGACTGTAGGATTGATGGTCGCAGCATACGCAATGTAAGAGGATGCCAAGAAATCGACAATATCCTCAAAACCTTCAGAGTCCCCACCTTTGGAAAGATATCCAATCTTGTTATGATCTTTGACAAATCGCAAGGAATCCATTAGCAATTGATGAAGAAAACCTAAACAGATGATGAAATTAGTTCGAATGCAAGAACACTGAGAGAGAATCAACGAAGAATAGCAAACGTTTTTGAGAGAAAAAGTGTAGAATAGCCGTTAATGAAAAAGGCGGTCAAGTTAGGGCTTATATACTACACTTTAGAGATGGGGTAACTACCATTAGCAGTGTTAACGAACACAAAGTGAGCTAGGTCCAATAAGCAGTGGTAATGAACACTAGCTGTGGTATTCGTCAAACTAAATTAAAAGCAGTGGTAACAGATACCCGCAGTGGTAATGACACGCATTGGATTTAAAAGCAGTGGTAAACACATGGGCTAGTTAAAAGCAGTGGTAATTACATCCACTTAGTTAAAAGCAGTGGTAAAACCTTAGGCATTGCTCAGAGTAACTAGCAGTGTTAACGAGCGTGTGTGTGAGCAGGGGTAAAGCACAAATGCATAAGCAGTGGTAAAATGCAAATGTGAGAGCAGTGGTAGTGTGTGATGGTGCTAGCAGTGATATAGTGCGATTGTGCTAGCAATGGTAACAGGCGAATGACTAGCAGTGTTAACAGGCGAATGTGCTAGCAGTGTTAATGGGCGAAAGTGCTAGCAGTGTTAATGGGCGAATGACTAGCAGTGTTAACAGGCGAATGTGCAAGCAGTGGTAAACACTTAGTAACAATAATCATTGCACTTCAGAGACTGCTGCACGGAGATAGATATATCAGCAAAGAAAACTCCATCTGTCACAAGAGCAAACTTATCAAAAAGTTACAAAAGAATAAGATAAAGAAAGATATACAGAGATAGTACAAGAAAAAAAATTGTAGCAAGAAGAAGGTTTATTCAGAGATCATCATTCCAACACTTGTGATCAAGAATATGAACCTGCCTACATCAAAGGCTTTTGTGAATAGGTCTGCATATTGATCATCAGTGTGGACTTTCAGAACCTGAATTAGCTTCTTTTCATTACAATCTCTGATAAGATGGTACTTAATCTCTATATGCTTGGTCTTGGAATGTTTGACAGGATTATTCACAATGCTGATAGCACTGTTGTTGTCAATATATATAGGTGTCTGCAAGAAAGAAAGACCATAGTCCTGCATCTGATTCTGAATCCATAAGACTTGTGAGCAGCATTGAGAAGCAGCTATGTATTCAGCCTCAGTCGTTGATTGTGAAACAGTGGTCTGTTTCTTGCATTGCCAAGAAACCAATCTTCCACCTAAGAACTGACATCCTCCTGATGTTGATTTCCTATCCAGGTTTGCTCCTCCATAATCACTATCTGTGTAGGCCACCAAGTCAAAAGAATTGTCATATGGATACCAAAGTCCCAATTTAGGTTGACCCTTGAGATATTTGAAGATCCCCTTGACTGCATGTAAATGTGACTCCTTTGGCCTAACCTGAAACCTAGCACACACACAAACAGCAAACATAATATCAGGTCTAGAAGCTGTAAGATACATCAGTGATCCAATCATGGATCTATACTGATGAACATCAACTTCCTCCCCCTCAACATCAGCAGTGAGGTGTTTGTGAGTCTCCATTGGTGTGCTTGCTGGTTTTGCATCATTCATTCCAAACTTTTGAAGCATTGTGGCAACATATTTGGATTGATTGATGAATATACCATCTTTCTTCTGCTTGACCTGCAAACCAAGAAAGAAAGTTAGTTCTCCCATAGAGCTCATTTTAAACTTCTTGTGCATTAGTTCTTCAAACTCCTTGCACATGTCTGCCTTTGTAGAACCAAAGATGATATCATCTACATAGATCTGCACTATCAACATATCAGTCTTTGTCCTTTTGATGAATAGAGTCTTATCAATGACACCCCTCTCAAATTTGTTTTCCAACAAATAGGAGGACAAGGTATCATACCAAGCCCTAGGTGCTTGATGAAGGCCATACAGTGCCTTCCTCAACTTACAAACCCTGTCAGGATATTTAGGGTCTTCAAACCCTGGTGGTTGACAGACATAGACTTCCTCATCAATAGTACCATACAGAAAGGCATTTTTCACATCCATCTGATAGACTTTGAATCCTTTGTAAGATGCAAAAGCTAAGAATAGCCTGATGGCTTCAATTCTAGCTACAGGTGCAAATACATCATCATAGTCTATTCCTTCTTCCTGAGTGTACCCCTGTGCCACTAGTCTGGCCTTATTCTTTATCACAATTCCTCTCTCATCTGTCTTGTTTCTGAAGATCCATTTAGTGCCAATTACTCTGTGTCCTTTTGGGAGATCCACCAAATCCCAAACATGTTGTAGGACAAACTGTAGTAATTCCTCTTGCATAGCTTCTATCCAGCTTGGATCCTTCATAGCATCTGACACTTTCTTTGGTTCATTCTGGGAAAGAAAGCATGACAACATCCCAGTCTGAGCATTCACATATCCTGCTTCTCTGCTTTGCTTCCTTGTAATCATAGGAGAGGCCACATCTCCAATCACTTGGGAAGCAGGGTGATTCTTTTGAGTTCTTGTCAGATGTAGGGGCTCTTCAGATAAGATCTCCCCTAAATTTGAATCATCTGGATCAGATTCTAAGGGAACTGGTTGAGTGATTTCACTTGTATCCCCAGGCTCATTCTCCACATTGCTTTCAAGCTGTGGAGTCTCCTCAGTCTCTTTATCTCATTCTTGGTGCTCTGAAGCATCCTCTGGTATTTCAGTCTCTGATTCTTTCTCTTCTGAACTGATGGTGGATGGAGGAAACAGAACAAAAGGTGTGTATGTCTCCTTTTCTTTGATAATAGGACCTGTATCAACTGCATTGCTCATGTTTAAAGAGTTAGTGAGTGAATCAATGTCAAATAGCCAGTATGGACCAGTCCCATGCACATTGGGAGTGTGTTCATTGAATTTGACATTGTCACTTTCCTCAATTGTTCTAGAAACAGTATTAAAGACTCTAACTGCTTTGCTTTGTATTGAGTATCCCACAAAGAAACCATCATCAGCTTTGCTGTCAAACTTCCCTAGGTGAGTTTTAGTATTTAAGATAGAACAAGGACACCCAAAAGGTACAAAGAAACCTATAAAAGGCTTTTTGTTTTTGAAAAGTTCATAAGGTGTTTTTCCCTTGGACTTGACTACATGAACCCTGTTTTGCACATAGCAGGCAGTGTTAACTGCTTCTGCCCAAAAAGTAATTGGTAGTTTAGAATCTGCCAACATGGTTCTTGCAGCCTCAATCAGTGTCCTATTTCTCCTCTCAGCTACTCCATTCTGTTGAGGAGTTCTAGGAGCACTAAATTGTCTTTCAATACCTTTTTCCTCACAAAAGGAGTTCAGATCAGCATTTTTGAACTCAGTCCCATTGTCTGATCTAATGACTTTCACTCTAAGGTTCACGTGATTCTCAACTCTCTTCACAAAGGGTTTGATCAGTCCACTTGTCTCATCCTTTGTTCTTAGAAAGAAAACCCAAGTAAACCTAGAATAATCATCAATTATCACAAGACAGTATGATTTCTTGCCTATACTCATTACATTGGTAGGTCCAAATAAGTCCATATGCAACAGTTGAAGAGGAGCAGAGATAGTGTTTATTGTCTTTGATTTATGAGAAGCCTTGTGTTGCTTACCTTTAAGGCAGGCTACACAATTATCATCAAGTGTGAACTCTTTTGGGGGAAGACCTCTGACCAATTGATTTTTGACAAGTAAGTTCATGGTCTTAATGTTCATATGACCCATCCTCCTATGCCAGAGAGAGGATTCAGTCATTGAAGCTTTTGAAAATAGACAGTTCACAACTTCTGATGGCATACCATTTAAGTCCAGACAATAAACATTATCTTTTCTAGGTGTTCTCAATAAAATAAAGCTCTCATCAACTACAAACTTTGGGAAAGAATCATGCACTCTGTATCACTGAACAGAGTGAAAAACTTTTTATCACACACCTGAGACACACTCATCAGGTTGTATCTGAGTTGATCCACATAGTATACATCTTCTAAGGTTAACTTACCTCCTGTGACCTTACCTTTCCCTGAAACCTTACCTCCTCTTGGATTATCTCCAAAGGCAACATATCCTCCATTGAATGTAGTGAAGTCTTCAAGAAAGGATCTATTGCCTGTCATGTGCCTAGAGCAACCACTGTCCACATGCCATAAGTTTTCATTCCTGTCTGGGTTGCCCTGCACATAAAGGAAATAGGTTAGTGTCTTGAGGGAACCCAAGCCAATATGGTCTTGGGTTCTCCCTTTTCATTAACATAATTGACCTCTGTCAATCTGTTAAGCTTTAAAAGATAATCCTTGTTCGGGATCTCATGACTTGAATACTTAGTTACAATGGGTTGTCTCAGAGAAGAACTTGTAGTGGCAACAGTGTTGGAGATACCACTGCTGCTATTGCTGGCAGCAATGTTATTCTTTATGTCTTTTAGATTGTTACCACTGCTTTCAGAAGCAACACTTTCATTACCACTGCTTGTGGAAGCAGTAGTATTGCTTAGTGAGGCTTTTGGAACCCATTTAGTAACTATCTTCACAGTCTTCTTTTCAAGCTTTTTCTTTTGAACACTGGCTTTTTTTTTAGGTTGATTTTTTCTTTTCTGAACCAGTTGTCTTTTAACAATAGGTTTTGGAACAGACCATCTGCTATTATACTCTGTCCTTCTAGTTTGGAACTGCTTTTGGTTTTGAAAATTAACCCTTTGATTTTGAAAAGTCATTCTTTGATTAAAAGGGTTATAGTAGCAATCCTTAGCCAGATGGTTGAGATTACAGCATATAAAGCAGGGTTTTGGTTTGTTAATCTTATTTAGATCAACGCCATGAGTTTGAGCCCACTGGTTGTTCCAATTCCTCTTGTTTCCTCTTGGTTTGGTACTTGTTTGAGGCTGTTTAGAAGTACCAGGATCACTGTCATTCTTATGAGTGGGTTTACCACCTTTTGGAGGTTGTGAAGTAGCAGGTTCCTGGTCAATTATCTTCTCCTTCCCTTTCCTAGAGGCTGTAGCATTCTTACTGGGCACATAGGGCATACCACCCTTTTCATTGGTGAGGATTTGATTTTCCTCAGGGACAGTCTCTTGGGATTTGTTTTCAGTCTTTCCCTTTTGTTCTTCCTTATCATCACTACTTGAGGGATCTACATCAGACACTCCTTCTTTCAGTTCCTCTCTGTTTAGTCTATCTAGGATATCTGTGGTAGGAGGAATGTAGGTATGATTGCGGGGTGGAGGAGTATTGTGATATCCTATCCCTCTTTTGAGTTCATCATGAACTTGAGCCTTTAGAATTTCTTCCAAGGCTTTAGAGGACTTAGAGAATTTATCAAGATCTTCCTTAGCCTTTTCTAATTTGTAACACCCCGCTAAAGCGGAACCGCAAGGTGATACAGCTAAGATTCCATCGCGATAGGAGATAGATCACACCAATCATTCATATCAAAGGTTTAAAAGAGTTTATACAGTACTACAAGTATTACAATCCATCCTTCATTCAGGTTTACAAATTTAAGCAAAATATGAAATGACATGACTGGTGTTATACAAAAGTTCCCTTAACGATCTTATCAAACCTTCGGAATTCCTGAAAAGCATGTTAAACAAGTGTCAACTACAAGAGTTGGTGAGTTCACAGGTTTTATAGATGCAAAACAGTTATGTACAATATTCATCCCAAT
Organism: Centaurea solstitialis; assembly: GCA_030169165.1. Taxonomy (NCBI): domain Eukaryota; kingdom Viridiplantae; phylum Streptophyta; class Magnoliopsida; order Asterales; family Asteraceae; genus Centaurea; species Centaurea solstitialis. The sequence goes on from CM058041.1 coordinate 82,759,299, forward strand.
AAGACGTTTATTTGCAATATGTTTTGTAAACAGTTTGGTGAATCAGTTCATTCACCCTAAAATTAACAGTTTAGAAAACAACAGTGAGTAGATTTTCCAAACGATGTGTTAATTACATGATATATATCAGTGAGTTACTACAATCCTTCATTTCGTGACATTGCTACGCCCCTATTCAGCCTTGCCGGGGGAAACTAATTCCAGCCGGGGTGAATATTTTTCAATACAGTGCACCTATTACTCGTCAGTTCTAGGTGGGTATGTCAATCCAAATAGCGCTATCCACGTGTATCATAGGCCCAATTTGTAAGGGTTAATAGTAGTGCAGGGGACATTTTCATTTATTGCTCACTATATCATGTTTCAACAAATCGAAAATTTATCTCATAAAACATTTTATTTCATTTCATTTCGATGCTCGAGTTTATTTCATTTCAATTCATTTGACACTCGAAGCATGGGTTCGTTTCAATTCATTTCAAAAAAAGAAAACTTAAAACATTTCATTTCAATAATTCGTTTTAATATCATACTCACATTTCAATTTACTTCATTTTATAAAACATTTCATAACATTTCAGATATACAATTCATTTCATTTTGTCACAATAAGTCGTTTCATTTTGATAATTCAATTCATTTCGCAACAAGTTCACAATCAAACACATTTATTCATATACATGCTTTTCACCCCAAAAATTTCGTGAAAACGGTAAAATGGGGCTGTGAATACTCACCTCGAGTGCTTAGTGCGGATTTGTAAAGGGTTGATGCGTAACCTAAATTCCGGCTCCAAACTAGGGTCGTCCTATCAAAACGAAATTTTAACGTAAGTCCTAGATTCAACGGTCCTTAACTAAAATCGTACCGAAATCCATAGTATGCCATTATATTAATTTTTATGGTTTAATCCAATAAAACTCATTTTGTTACTAAAAAAAAAGTCTCCTAAACATTTTAGAAGTTCAAAATTTATAAAAATGAGTTTTTAAGAAATTCCAGAATCTGTCAAAAATTTTAAGTTGTAAAAATTGCTATTTTGAACTTAGGTCCTCTAATTATTGAGTCTTTAAATTTTTACCCCCTGAATTATGGGATGTTAGGAACAACTCCACCAAATTTCATAATTTTTAGAGAATTTTTACTATTTTTAAACATTTTTACAAAATTAGTGGTAAGGGCTGAAATTCCAGAATACCTTTAGATAAAGTTTAGTTCATAAATAATTCAATACTCCACTTTATCACGAATTTCCAAAGAGATTTTCTAGCTAAAACATATACCAAACTTTTGAGACAAGTTTCATGTCATAAGGATGGTTTTTGAGAGAGATATGACCTCTTCAAGTGGTGCATGTGTAATCTGCCATAAGAGGACAGCCTACACCACCAACTTAAATTCATTGGTTGAAGTCTCAAAACTCCTCTAAATGACATGATCTTGGACTTTTTAGAAAGCTAACTCAAAGTACTTGAGTTTAGGATCAAGAAAATTGTGCTTTAGATGAATAATCAAGGAGTTATGCTAGTTTGAAGTTGACCAAAGTTTCTGACCAAACACTGTTGCACACAAAAATGTTTTTGGATGGTTTGAACTCAAATCTTGGTGTTTTTATGCAAAATCAGTGGGGTATGAACCCTAACACCTTAAATTTCATCCCATAAAAATTTCATAAAGAAATGACTACAATAAGACCCTTTTTGAGTCGTGCAAAGTGCATGCAAGATTTTTGACAGAATCTGTCTCCAAACTAACATCCAACATGATACCAAAATACATAAAATCATACCATTTCGGGGCTTTTCTTGCAATTTCACCCATAACTCAGAATATTCAAATGTAATACAACTAATATATGCTTTCATACCATCCATACTCATGCATGAACTATTGATGAAGTTTAGCCCAAGTTTGGTGGTTAAGAACATCATTTAACAAGAATTTTGCTTCCAAATGGTGTTCTTATGGGGAGATCATAGACTCTCACCTTCTTAGATTGTTTTTCCAACATTTCTAAGGTGGAATCTCTTTCCCAAACACCATATGGATTTAGAATCCATAAAAGGAGGTTTAACCTCAAGAAAAACATGAAAATAGAGCTTAAAAGGGGTGCAAATCGAATCAAAACTCAACCTAACCTTCTTACCTTTGAGATTGTGATTAAAATAACTTGAATGTGTTTTTAATCTTCAAAGAAATCTGATCTTGAAGAGGTTCTTAGGGCTGGATTTTGAGAGAAGATTGAGAGAATTTAGAGAGAGAAAGAGTTTAGAGAGAGAGAGGATTTTTGAAAAATGAGTGAATTGATGATGATGATTTGATTTTGTAGAGAAAAGAGGAGAGGAGAGAGAGATAGGGGGGGGGGGTGGCCGGCCCCCTAGTGGGTCCCACCTCCTTCTCTCTTTTTCTTTTTTTTTTTTTTTTTGAACAAATTCTTACACTGTTAGTTCGATTCGGTACCGGGTTTTTCGGCGTTTTTGGCAAAAACCGACTTTTCGAAGGTGGTTTTAGATTATTTAGGTCAGTTTACTCATATTTTAAACAAAATAACTTAAATTTTCAAGATTCATTTTAAATTTGGCATTTTAGGATTATCGGGTGATTTCGGGCCGGTTCGGGCTTTTTCGGGCAGTTTTCAGGACTTTTAGTTTTTAGCCTAACTTTTTCACGCAAACTAACCTAGATTATCCAGGCAACTTAAATTCTACCTTTTAGCCTACAGGAACGCTACTGAGTGAATTTAACGAGTAGCTAACCTGAGTGTCCAAATTTGACGGATGTCACAGTTACCCCCGGTTGAAAGAAATTTCGTCCCGAAATTTAATTCTTGCTGATACAGCCGGGGTTTTCTGTGAAGAGATGCGGGTACTTGCTTTTCATAAAGGCCTCCCGCTCCCAAGTAAACTCTTGCCCGTGCCTAGAGTTCCATTTCACTTTGACTATCGGTATCCTGCTGCGTCGGAGTTGCTTGATTTCTCGATCAAGAACTTCGATTGGTCCTCGGAAACACGCAGTTGTTCATCAATTTGAATCTCATCCAAAGGCAGAACTACTGTCTCCTCCGACAGACATTTCTTTAGGTTGGACACGTGAAACGTGTCATGAATTGAGCTCAGCTCTATAGGTAAGTCCAACCTATAGGCAACAGGTCCGATTCTTTCTATGACCCTGAATGGTCCAACAAAACGAGGGTTCAGTTTCCCTTTCTTTCCGAACCTTATTAGCCCTTTCCATGGTGATACTTTTAGCAGTACCCTATCACCTACTTGGAATTCCAATGGCTTTCGCCGATTATCTGCATAGCTTTTCTGGCGATCCCTGGCCACTTTCAGCTTTTCTTGAACCATCTTGATTTTGTCGGTGGTCTCCTGCACGACATCAGGCCTAAACAATCGATTCTCTCCCACTTCCAACCAATTAAGTGGGGACCTACACTTGCGTCCATACAGTGCCTCGTATGGCGCACACTGAATGCTGGCGTGATAGCTATTGTTGTAGGAGAACTCGACTAAGGGTAGATGATCGTCCCAACTTCCTCCAAATTCCAACACACAGGCACGTAACATATCCTCTAATGTTTGGATGGTTCGCTCAGTCTGTCCATCGGTCTGAGGATGGTAAGCCGTGCTCAAATCCACACGAGTGCCCAATGCTGCTTGAAGCGATTGCCAAAATCGCGAGGTAAATCTGCTATCTCTATCAGAGATGATCGATATCGGGACTCCATGTCGCATGACAATCTCACCGACATACAGCTGCGCAAGCTTATCGATGCTGTAAGTCTCCTTTATTGGCAAGAAATGCGCTGATTTCGTGAGTCTGTCAACGATCACCCAAATCGTATCATGACCCTTTTTAGTCTTGGGTAGCTTAGTCACGAAGTCCATCGATATCTGCTCCCATTTCCACTCCGGGATTTCCGGTTGCTGAAGAAGTCCGGACGGTTTCTGGTGCTCTGCTTTAACTTTTGCGCAAGTTAAGCATTTACTTACGTAGATGGCGATATCTCTTTTCATACCGGGCCACCAGTAATGCTCCTTCAGTCCTTTGTACATTTTATCAGACCCTGGATGAATCGAATACTTCGACTGATGAGCTTCATCCATGATCATCTTTTTCAATTGCTCCACCCTCGGAATCCAAATTCTTCCCTTGAAGTAACACACTCCATCCTCTTTCTCCTCAAATTCCTTTTCTACGCCGTGAAGAGTTTCCTTGTTTAAGTTGTCAGCCTTCAAAGCTTCCTTTTGTGCTTCCACTACTTGAGTTTTTAGGCTGGTCTGCACCACCAGTCCCATCGCTCGTGACCTTATGGGCTTTACCCGCTCCTTTCGACTTAACGCATCAGCAACAACATTCGCTTTCCCTGGATGATACTTAATTTCGCAGTCGTAGTCGCTGAGCAATTCAACCCATCTCCTTTGTCTCATATTCAGCATTTTCTGATCAAGAATATGCTGGAGACTCTTATGGTCCGTATAGATAGTGCATTTGGTGCCGTAGAGATAATGTCTCCATATCTTAAGGGCAAACACCACTGCTCCAAGCTCCAAGTCGTGAGTGGTGTAGTTCTTCTCGTGAACTTTCAGCTGTCTGGATGCGTAAGCGATGACTTTCTCGTTTTGCATCAGAACACATCCTAAGCCCTGATGTGAAGCATCGCAATATACCACGAAGTTATCTGTCCCTTCGGGTAATGCTAAAATGGGTGCGTTGCACAATTTATGCTTCAGTACCTGGAACGCTTCCTCTTGCTTCTCTCCCCAAATAAACTTCTTATCCTTCTGTGTTAAGGTCGTCAGCGGCTGCGCGATTTTGGAAAAGTTTGCGATGAACCTTCGGTAGTAACCTGCTAGACCAAGAAATTGTCGAATTTCCGTCGGGGTTTTCGGGGCTTCCCATTTCTTTATAGCCTCGATCTTAGCTGGGTCAACATGTATTCCATCTCTATTCACTACATGTCCCAGAAAGTGAACTTCCCGAATCCAAAACTCGCACTTTGAAAATTTGGCGTACAGCTGCTCGGCCTTTAACAGTTCCAAAATCAGCCTCAAATGATGCTCATGGTCCTCCTTGCTCCTAGAGTAGATTAAAATGTCATCAATGAAGACAATCACGAACTTATCCAAGTATGGCCGACATACTCGGTTCATCAAATCCATGAATACTGCCGGAGCGTTTGTCAGACCAAAAGGCATGACTAAGAACTCATAGTGACCATAGCGGGTTCTAAACGCTGTCTTTGCGATGTCTTCCTCACGAACTCGCATTTGATGGTAACCGGATCGAAGATCTATTTTGGAGAAGTACGTTGCTCCTTGCAGTTGATCGAACAGGTCGTCGATGCGCGGAAGAGGGTAGCGATTCTTAATGGTGATCTTGTTCAGCTCTCTGTAATCGATGCACATACGAAAAGATCCGTCCTTCTTTTTGACGAACAGCACAGGGGCTCCCCACGGTGATGAACTGGGTCGGATGAATCCTTTGTCCAATAGTTCCTGAAGTTGATGTGACAGCTCTTGCATCTCGGATGGTGCTAGTCGATAAGGCGACTTTGCTATGGGACCTGCTCCAGGAACTAGGTCAATGTGAAACTCCACTTGTCGTTGTGGAGGCAATCCAGGTAATTCTTCCGGAAATACCTCTGGAAACTCTCGCACAACTGGAATATCCTGAATTCGCTTTTCCTTCGCCTCTGTATCTATGACGTGCGCCATGAATGCTATGCATTCCTTCCGTAGATGACCTCGCATCTTCATAAACGACACAATCTTGATGTCTCTCTTTGGCCTATCTCCATACACTTCGAGTAATCCTCCATCAGGTAATGGTAATGCGATTATCTTTTCAGCACAACATATTGTTGCTCGATGCTTGGACATCCAGTCCATACCGACAATTATGTCAAAGCTCCCTATCTTGATTGGGATCAAGTCTATGCTAAAATCCTTTCCAGCTAAACCTAGAGTGCATTTTCTGATTACTTTGTTAGCCTTAACTAATTCTCCGTTGGAGTATTCGATTACATGATCCTCTTTCAGGTTCTGTGACTTTTTATTTATCTTAGGTCTGAATTCTAACGACACAAAGCTCATATCTGCTCCGGAATCAAAAGCACAGTGGCAGGATAGTTGTTGAGAAGAAACGTACCTGTAACCACGTCTGGGTTTTGCCTCGCTTCCTCCGTCCCAATAACAAACGCTCTCCCACGAGCTAGTCCTCCGCGGTTTCCTTGGTTTCTTGGTTCCTGGATTCGCCGGCTGCGCCTGATTTGCGTAAGGCCTTGGATTCAACTTGGGACAAGCATTCCGGTAGTGATTGTAGCTCCCACATTCAAAACAGGCTCTCTTTCTACAATCCTTGTCAGTATGGCCTCCCCTGCCACACCTGGAACAGATAACACATCTCCCAGCATGATGATTCCCACATTTGCCACACCTCTGAGGCATCCCCTTTTCTTTCTCTGCTACTTGCATCTGCATTCCGTAGCTCCTAGTCACTCTTCTATCCTTTCCCGTCTTTCCTCTGAATTGCGGTTTGGGTGCCTCCTCCATCTTCCTCTTTCCCTTTGCCTTGTCATTCGAGAAAGTTCCCGATCGGATAGCGTTGTTGGTAAGGCGGTTTGCTAAGTTAACTGCCTCTTGTAGGCTCTTTGGATCAGCTGCCGTCACGTTTCCTCTGATTTCGGGGGATAAACCCCAAACATACCTATCGACTTCGGTTTTGTTCGGGTGTCACTAAATGGGGTACTAACTTGGCCAACTCGTGAAATCGGGTAGTGTATGAGGTGATGTCGTTTCCCTTCATCTCGTGGCGCCATAATTCAGCTTCCAACTTTTGAAGTTCGCTCCTTGGACAGAATTCCTCCTTCAGCATCTTCTTGAAATCCTCCCAGGTGATCTGACCGGTTGCGTCACGGCCACGGACTTGTACCTGGGTGTTCCACCAAGTCAAAGCTCGCCCTTGGAGTAGACAAGCGGCATACTCGACCTTATTCCTTTCCAGGCACTTGCTTATGTGAAGGACTGATTCCATACTTTCAATCCATGTTAATAATCCAACAGCTCCCTCTGTTCCATGGAACTCTTTAGGGTTGCAGCTTCGGAAGGATTTGTAAGTACAATCTCGTTCCCTTGACCCTTGATTGTTGTTTTGATTGGTGTTCAGCCCAGCAGCCACCTGGCTAACTATGCCGGGTAACGAAGCCATCACTTGCTCCGATACGAGCCTCGACAAGTCCGGGTTCTCTCTTCTTGGAGGCATGTTTCTAAAGCAACAGCATGCCCACAAGTTTTAATGACACCTTCCATTTTCTGTGTAATCACAATTCTAATTTTTCGCAATTTAAACGCCATACTAATTTATGCTATCATTTCAACCTAGCGTTTTTAGACATTTTAAGCAACCACAATAAGCATGTCAACCATGTAGTTATTTTCTAACGCATAAGCAAAGCATAAATCAAACCGTAGAACTACCATTCAATAGAATAAGATCTAAGTCATAAAATTACCAGATAAGTTCAAAATACGATTACATCCATACAGTTATCCATAATAATTCATAAATTGTTCAAATCTAGGCATACTGCCCCAAAAATAAGAGTTTTATCAAAAGATCAGTCACCAAATCCACCTCCTAAGTCCTCACCCTCCAAACAGCCCACAGAAGCAGGAGTACCACCACGGTCACCACCAAATACACCACCGTATACAGGTGGTGGAGTGATGCCATGGTGTGGCTGAGGAGAGCCACTATCCTGGTCAACTGCTGGCTGTCCGCTCCAGCTACACCAAGGAGGGAGTCTATCATATGGTCATGGTGGTCCAGAAGGTGCTCATGGATGTCCTGGCCTCGGGCTAGCCTGGCGACCTCCTGTCGCTCGGTCGGGGTCATGCCTCTCAGGCAAAGGACTGGGGCACGAGCCATGTGCGGGGGTCGGGCGACCGGCTGCGGTCGGGCGGCAGGCTGCGGTGGAGGTACTCGAATGATCGGCGACGACGGTCGATAAGGCGGCGGGGATCCTGATGATGAGGACGACGAGGACGACGATGACCCACCCTGGCCCCTGACCCGTGATGGTCCCGCCCCATCCCCGGTGGGAATGCGGAAGGTCATTCGGGTAGGCAGTGGCACGCTCTTCCGAGCGGTGGTGCGAATCCGGAGTCCAGTCCGGACAGCAGGGACAGGTCGAGAGTCAGCGTCATCGTCGCTATAGGGATCCCGCTCTGGCACGGTGGTCCGAGATCGGGAGTTACCGTTCTCACTACCGGGGTGCTCAGGGGACCCGTGAGATCGGTACTCGGATGGGTCTGACTCGTGAGACATGATACTGCGATAAAAGAATTTAGTTAATTTACGCGAAAATAAATTTTTTTTTTTTTTTTTTTTTTTTTTTTTTTTTGAAATAAGTAATTTTGTACATATCATATGCAAACTCACACACAAATTCACATTTTTCAGGAATTTTCGGAAAGTTTAAATTTTTAAACCCTAATAGTATGATCATTCTATAAGTCTTATCCTATTTATATCGTGGCTAGGCGTAGTTGATCAGGCTCCGCATATCCATGATATATTAGAATAACACCTATACTAATCATACTAGTATCTAATTCTCCTATTCTTTGAAATCTTAAAAGTTTTAACTTATTTTGGAAAAAAAAAGCGGGTTATAGTACTTGGTTTTTATGAAAACCGATGTTCTCTATAACCTATGGCTCTGATACCAAATCTGTAACACCCCGCTAAAGCGGAACCGCAAGGTGATACAGCTAAGATTCCATCGCGATAGGAGATAGATCACACCAATCATTCATATCAAAGGTTTAAAAGAGTTTATACAGTACTACAAGTATTACAATCCATCCTTCATTCAGGTTTACAAATTTAAGCAAAATATGAAATGACATGACTGGTGTTATACAAAAGTTCCCTTAACGATCTTATCAAACCTTCGGAATTCCTGAAAAGCATGTTAAACAAGTGTCAACTACAAGAGTTGGTGAGTTCACAGGTTTTATAGATGCAAAACAGTTATGTACAATATTCATCCCAATAAGACGTTTATTTGCAATATGTTTTGTAAACAGTTTGGTGAATCAGTTCATTCACCCTAAAATTAACAGTTTAGAAAACAACAGTGAGTAGATTTTCCAAACGATGTGTTAATTACATGATATATATCAGTGAGTTACTACAATCCTTCATTTCGTGACATTGCTACGCCCCTATCCAGCCTTGCCGGGGGAAACTAATTCCAGCCGGGGTGAATATTTTTCAATACAGTGCACCTATTACTCGTCAGTTCTAGGTGGGTATGTCAATCCAAATAGCGCTATCCACGTGTATCATAGGCCCAATTTGTAAGGGTTAATAGTAGTGCAGGGGACATTTTCATTTATTGCTCACTATATCATGTTTCAACAAATCGAAAATTTATCTCATAAAACATTTTATTTCATTTCATTTCGATGCTCGAGTTTATTTCATTTCAATTCATTTGACACTCGAAGCATGGGTTCGTTTCAATTCATTTCAAAAAAAGAAAACTTAAAACATTTCATTTCAATAATTCGTTTTAATATCATACTCACATTTCAATTTACTTCATTTTATAAAACATTTCATAACATTTCAGATATACAATTCATTTCATTTTGTCACAATAAGTCGTTTCATTTTGATAATTCAATTCATTTCGCAACAAGTTCACAATCAAACACATTTATTCATATACATGCTTTTCACCCCAAAAATTTCGTGAAAACGGTAAAATGGGGCTGTGAATACTCACCTCGAGTGCTTAGTGCGGATTTGTAAAGGGTTGATGCGTAACCTAAATTCCGGCTCCAAACTAGGGTCGTCCTATCAAAACGAAATTTTAACGTAAGTCCTAGATTCAACGGTCCTTAACTAAAATCGTACCGAAATCCATAGTATGCCATTATATTAATTTTTATGGTTTAATCCAATAAAACTCATTTTGTTACTAAAAAAAAAGTCTCCTAAACATTTTAGAAGTTCAAAATTTATAAAAATGAGTTTTTAAGAAATTCCAGAATCTGTCAAAAATTTTAAGTTGTAAAAATTGCTATTTTGAACTTAGGTCCTCTAATTATTGAGTCTTTAAATTTTTACCCCCTGAATTATGGGATGTTAGGAACAACTCCACCAAATTTCATAATTTTTAGAGAATTTTTACTATTTTTAAACATTTTTACAAAATTAGTGGTAAGGGCTGAAATTCCAGAATACCTTTAGATAAAGTTTAGTTCATAAATAATTCAATACTCCACTTTATCACGAATTTCCAAAGAGATTTTCTAGCTAAAACATATACCAAACTTTTGAGACAAGTTTCATGTCATAAGGATGGTTTTTGAGAGAGATATGACCTCTTCAAGTGGTGCATGTGTAATCTGCCATAAGAGGACAGCCTACACCACCAACTTAAATTCATTGGTTGAAGTCTCAAAACTCCTCTAAATGACATGATCTTGGACTTTTTAGAAAGCTAACTCAAAGTACTTGAGTTTAGGATCAAGAAAATTGTGCTTTAGATGAATAATCAAGGAGTTATGCTAGTTTGAAGTTGACCAAAGTTTCTGACCAAACACTGTTGCACACAAAAATGTTTTTGGATGGTTTGAACTCAAATCTTGGTGTTTTTATGCAAAATCAGTGGGGTATGAACCCTAACACCTTAAATTTCATCCCATAAAAATTTCATAAAGAAATGACTACAATAAGACCCTTTTTGAGTCGTACAAAGTGCATGCAAGATTTTTGACAGAATCTGTCTCCAAACTAACATCCAACATGATACCAAAATACATAAAATCATACCATTTCGGGGCTTTTCTTGCAATTTCACCCATAACTCAGAATATTCAAATGTAATACAACTAATATATGCTTTCATACCATCCATACTCATGCATGAACTATTGATGAAGTTTAGCCCAAGTTTGGTGGTTAAGAACATCATTTAACAAGAATTTTGCTTCCAAATGGTGTTCTTATGGGGAGATCATAGACTCTCACCTTCTTAGATTGTTTTTCCAACATTTCTAAGGTGGAATCTCTTTCCCAAACACCATATGGATTTAGAATCCATAAAAGGAGGTTTAACCTCAAGAAAAACATGAAAATAGAGCTTAAAAGGGGTGAAAATCGAATCAAAACTCAACCTAACCTTCTTACCTTTGAGATTGTGATTAAAATAACTTGAATGTGTTTTTAATCTTCAAAGAAATCTGATCTTGAAGAGGTTCTTAGGGCTGGATTTTGAGAGAAGATTGAGAGAATTTAGAGAGAGAAAGAGTTTAGAGAGAGAGAGGATTTTTGAAAAATGAGTGAATTGATGATGATGATTTGATTTTGTAGAGAAAAGAGGAGAGGAGAGAGAGATAGGGGGGGGGGTGGCCGGCCCCCTAGTGGGTCCCACCTCCTTCTCTCTTTTTCTTTTATTTTTTTTTTTGAACAAATTCTTACACTGTTAGTTCGATTCGGTACCGGGTTTTTCGGCGTTTTTGGCAAAAACCGACTTTTCGAAGGTGGTTTTAGATTATTTAGGTCAGTTTACTCATATTTTAAACAAAATAACTTAAATTTTCAAGATTCATTTTAAATTTGGCATTTTAGGATTATCGGGTGATTTCGGGCCGGTTCGGGCTTTTTCGGGCAGTTTTCAGGACTTTTAGTTTTTAGCCTAACTTTTTCACGCAAACTAACCTAGATTATCCAGGCAACTTAAATTCTACCTTTTAGCCTACAGGAACGCTACTGAGTGAATTTAACGAGTAGCTAACCTGAGTGTCCAAATTTGACGGATGTCACATAATTCCTTCTTGACAGATTCTAATTCCTCACCAGACTTTACTAGTTTCTTCTCAAACTCCTTTTTCTCCCACTTCCAGTAATTGTAGTCATACTCAAACTGGAGTTCATTCTCTTTGTAGGACTTGATTTGGTCCTCCAGATTCTCAATGACTATCCTATACTCTCTTCTATCAACTTCCATGGTCTTGATGGTATCACTCATAGTCTGATTGTGATCCCTATACTTCTTAACAGTTTCAACACAAGAATTAGAACATAATTTAGAGGATACCTCTGCTGGAAGTTCAGGTTCAGTGATTTTGGCCATCAAAGCATGATTCTGGATGACTTCTTCAGCTTGATCACTCCAGTCAAATCCCATGCCTTCTTGTGATACCAAGGCTTGAGAAGAGTTGGAATTGTTGCCTCTGTTGGGTCTTGGAGCATATGCTTGTCCTCCATTGCTGGCTTGTTGATGAGTGCCACTTCTTTTGCATTCTCTAGCAAAGTGGCCAGGCTCATTGCACTTGTAGCATCTCACCTTTGATTTGTCAAAGCCAGCAAGGTCTCCTCTTTTGGCATCAAAGTTGTTCCTGCCAGTTCTCCTTATAAACCTCTTCATTCTCATGGTCAACATGGCCATCTGCCATTTGATGTCCATCTCTTCCAAATCATCAGCATTGATTTGTTCAAGATCATCATTGATCAGAGGAGATCTTACATGATTGGCTAGGAATGCTTCCAAGACTGCATCCCCATGAGTATCCTGTGACAAAGAAGATTTATCATTAGTATTATCATTGTTATTACTAGCAGGGTTAATATTAGCAGTACTAGCAGTATTAATATTTGAAGAAGGATTTTCAGAAGAATAGAGGGCAATTGTATGTGAATATCCAGTAGGTCTTCTTTTGGCCTCCACTTCAGCTTCAAAAATCCTGAGATCATTGTATAGATCTTCAAGCTCCTTGTTTTCCAAGTCATCTCCTTGTCTGAATGACACAGTATACATAGTCCATTCCTCACTCAGAGATCTGAGGAATTTTCTATTGACTTCATCCTTCTCCATCTTCACATCTACATTGGCAAGCTCTCCAATTAGTTTGTTGAACCTGTCAAAAGTTTGAGTCATGGACTCATTCTTTGTAGAAGTAAAGTTTTCATATTGCTGCTTCAACAGGGCCTTTTGATTTCTCTTGGAACTTTTGGTTCCAGAAAATCTCTTCTCCAGGGCATTCCACAGTGATTTAGCATCTGGACAAGTACAAAACTGGTGTTGGTATTCATTGGGAATAGCCAACAGCAGGGTGCTTAAGGCTTTCATCTCTGTCTGCTTCCTCTTTTTGTCTGCATCAGACTTTGGGGGTGCTCCAGCAACAGCAGGTTCAGGGACACTAGGTCCATGTTCAACTACCTCCCATAAGGCATAGTCAGTAAGAAGCATGTATTGCTTGATTCTGATTTTCCACATCTCAAACTCATTGGGTTTGAGCATGGGGACTTTGGACACAAGAACAGAATCCTGGGAATCCATTGATCTAAGGGTATTCTGAACACAAGCTCTGGTACCACTTGACAGGATCTATATATATCAATATCAAGATCAGAATACTTAAATCAAAGAAGTTTGCGGAATAACACTTTGATTATAAAACAGAACAATGAATTTGAATAAACTGTATGTATTGATTTCAATAGCTTAATGATTACAACTACAAGCCTCAATCTGTTTGAACAGACTCAAACAGACGTGTAATACTTCTCTATTACAGGGATTTCAAGAATAATCTTGAGGCTCTTAATTCTAACACCAAAGCTATGAAAACTCGTATCTAACACAATAAAACCTATCAGCTATATATACGACTTAATAGATTACAATAAGGAAACTAGATTACAAGATAATCTCTAAAATATCTCCAAGCAAATCGTATCTTGTCAATATCTTCAAGTCATCGCAATCCTTTCCTTATTTTCTTCTGATAGCAGTGGTAAAAATAAAGCAGAGTTAACTTTACACCAGCAGTGTTAACTTCAAAACCAGCAATGGTAATCTTCAAGAGCAGTGGTAATCTGATACAGCAGTGGTAACCTTGATCTTCATTCATTCATCACATGCTGGCAGTGGTAACCTCCAATCTTCAGCAGCAGTAGTAACACTCTAAAGCCAGCAGTGGTAATCAGCAATATTAACCTTTAATTGCAGCAGTGGTAAAGTATCAGACTCAACAGTTGTTCTTGTGATAACTGGTTTAGCAATTATTTGTTCCAAAACAGTCTTTTCAAAAGCAGATTGTTATCTTACAAAATCAGTTATCTGATGTAAGGAATCAATTTAAACAAAAAGAGAAGGTTCTTCGACATGAAAAGTCTGTTTTGGAACAAATAATTGCTAAACCTAAGAAGCCAAGTCTTGTGGAAAAAGATTTTGAGGATCAAAAGAAAGCTTTTAAGAATGAAATAAAGAAACTTACGAGCAAGTTAGCTGGTTTATCAACAGATATCATGAATGAGCAACGAATGCGCTTGGTTCAACAGAAGAAGCTTGATGATCTTCTTGTCGAGAGGAACATGCTTTCTACCAAAGTGAAGGGACTTGTAAAGATAATTTCTAAAGCTCATGGTTCCATTCATACATATGTTCCTACTCACGGTAACATCAAATCAAGTGGTCAGATTCGTCCTACAAATCTCTTCTATGATAGTCGTGTTGATTATTCAGGTATTCATCTTTGTTCTAAATGCAAGTTTGTTTGGCAAGTTAAGGGATCGAATGCAACTGTAGATCATACAAAATCTTTTGCTTCAAAATCTAACGTTCTAAAGAACAAATCTTTTCAAGATACTTCTTTTGGTAAGTCTCGGTTAGTTTATTCTAGAAATAAACTTCTTAGTCTTTCCAATAGAACTTCATATGGTTCTTACTTTCACAGAAATGATTTTGTGTGTGAAGATTATATCGATGAACGATTTGGGATTTACAAGATTTATTCGTATAAATCTATTGCACCTAACAACAGAGGATCCACATCCACGTGGATACCAAAATCTTGTTTCTCTTGATTTTGCAGGTGAATGGCTCTTGAATAAATCAGTTCAAGACCCGAGCATCAATGTGTTATATGAGCGTTATTGTAAGTATCCCTCTAACTCCTTAGCTTAGAAATTGTGCTTAAACTGTGTTAACCGTGGGATTCATCATAAGGAACTTACTTGTGTTAGTTTCTTTCAGATTTTACCTCGTTTCTCGAATTACCACGTGTTGTATTTTTCTTGACATTGTTATTTCCACATCTCATATATTCGTTGACATTATTCGGTGGAAATACACTCGCTTGAATTCCTATTTGATTTCAATGCACGTTATTTCATTTCAATGATTCAATTCTTTTTCAGATTATTAATTGTGAATTGTTCTTCACAATTAAACTTTCTAATCATTGATTCATTTCTTGAATACATTGTGCTTACTGAGTTTATCTGTTTCGCGCTTGAATTTTGTTCTTTGGAATTTATGATCAAGATTTTTGATTTCTACAATCAATCATCACTTGTTAGAGCATTTGAATGAATTTCTTCAACATATGATCTTATCAATAAGTGTTTTCTATTTCTGTTCAAAATATGTTCCCCATGTACATATTGTATCACATATGAATCACCATCATATCACGTTCTGGTATGAATATTTTCAACGTTTCAAAGAATATCATTTCATGATATCAACTTATGTGTGATAGGATATAGAAGTTTCTATGATCAATCCAGAGCCGGAGGATCTACCCAAGAAACACATCCCTAGGTTAGACCTAGTTTGTGAGGGTGTGCATGAGGTAAAATGCCGAGAGCTTGAGTGTAGGGGGAGTTAAAAGAAAATGGTGAGAGTGAGACAGGATCAAAAAGCATAAAAGAAGATCCTTCCCAAACCTATACAGTTATCCGGGTAACCACATCATCTATTCATTCTCGATTCTTTGGAGATGAATATTGAAACAAGACATGGACCCAATGTCGATAACTCGTGTCACCCTACCAAGCTACTCAAATATCTCTTAAAAGATGTTTGTTTCAATTCTCACGGAGAATTAACACATCATCTATCTAATCTTCACTCGGAAGATTTAGATATTGAAACAAGGAAGACATCCTCTCCGGTCTCCGAACTTCATATTCTGTGCACTAGAGTCTATTGATTTTCAATCTGCGTCCCAGGTTGAATCAATATTTGAGCCTAATGATTATGATGATATTTCTTTGACACTTGCACGAGTCTTTGTGATTCCAATTGCATATCTGTGTGATATTGCCGGAACAGTCTGAGAACTTAGTTTTTCTAACTTTGATTCAGTGATGACTGGAAGTCCTATCAGTGCTACCCCATTGCCAACACTGAAAATAGGCCACACAATTCTATGAGTTGTTGTGTCAATAGTTGCTCATTGTGCTTCTATGTTAGCCGATTACTCATCATTTGAGGGGGAGGAATTTGAGCCGGATTTGAGGGGGAGTAATCTGATATGGATGCGATATTTGTTTGAGGGGGAGCAAGTTTTGAGTAATTTGATGATGTTGTCTTTGATTGTTCATGATGTTTCGGATTCTCCTAACCATCATGAGGGGGAGAAGTTGTATCAAAGACATTTGTCAAAGACATGATGAAGATATGAGAGTTTTGCTGAAAAGCTCAATATTTGTTTGAAGAAGTCAAGATTTAGTTGAAGAATTCAAGACATCAAATATGGTTGATTAAAGGTTCCAAAATGTTGGTTCAATCAAGTTTTGAGGTTATTTGTGAAGTAATAATGTTGATTGTGATACAAGTGTTGATGTTGTTTGAAGAAAAGACGAAAGTATCAAGAGTTGAAGATGTAATCAGTTGAAAGTACATGATGATTTGGTTTGTGAAGAAATGTTTTGTGAAAGTAACAGTTAAGGGAAGAAAGTAAGTATTAAGGAGGAGATAAAGAGAGATCGAAGATTAAATCTTTTGAATCTATGGTTGAAAAGCCTTTAGGTTTAAAGATTGAGGTTGGTTTATTTTCTGAAGGTTGATTGAATGAAAATATCTTGAGATTGATACTTATGTGATAATCAGTTGGTGAATTCTGATTCAAGATGAGCTTATTGAAAGTTGATAATTCAAAGGAGATAATTCGATTTTGCGGATAAAGGGGAGATTGTTTATTTTGAAAAGGTTGAGAAGTTTTTCTGAAGAACGTTGATGATCTTTAAAGTCAAGAGGTTCTCAAGTTAAATTCGTTTGAGAAGTTTTGAAGTTGATTACTTGTATTTTGTGAAGATTTCTGATGCGGAAAAGTTTTGTTCATTGATGACTCTGATAAAGTGAAGATTGAGAAGATTGTATATGTTTACAAGTTTTTGTGTTAGTTGGTTATTTCCAACTTGAATACAAAGGGGGAGATTGTTAGGGTTAAAAATATAGTTGTATTCAAGTTTGGGTTTGTCTTTGTATTTGTTGTAAAGTTGAGGGGAGCTAAGTGTAAATACCCTAGGGGTATAAAAGCTTTTGTGTTAGTTTGATTTCATTGTGAATGTGAGAGTTAGAGTTACGTCCATCTCAACACATACACGAGCAAACATGGGATGAGCCAAGGCAGGAGTGCGATCATCTGCACGAAGGAATCGTCCAAAGGTTCCCACATAATTGTCAGATCAAGAGTTTGATAGAGGAGAGAGAAAGTTGAGAGTGTGTATTGTGTTCATATTGTTCATATTAATAAAAGTGAGATTTGTGATTGAAATTGAAGCTTCTTAATCATGGTGGATTGATATTCAGATCTATCAGAATAATCATACTAGGTATTCTTTAGGTTGTGCTGAGCACGACCCATGATGGGTTGTTAGGTTGTACGAGAAATGAAGGTAAAATGTTATACTTTGATGGATTATTTAAAACACGATATCGTAAGATTTTCAAATTCGCAAGTATACATAAGAGAACATGAGTAGGGGTGACAATCGTGTCATGTTCGGGTTGATGGGTTAGAAAGAATCAATCCAGACACGACCCATTTAACTAATCGTGTCGAATTCTTCATCTCTAATCTACGACCTGTATCACCCGTCAACCCGAACACAACCTGCATAACTCATTTAACTATACGGGTGGTGGGTCATAAGTAGATTGACATGTTATAAGCAGGTTGGTGAGTCATAAACGGGTTCTCGGAAGACGGATCAAATACAATCTACTTCAAAATTCAAATACTACCAATATAAAATTCAATTTACTGATTTATAAAGCGTCAAATTGAAATTGAAAAGTTAACACTCAAAAGTCATAATAAAAACTATAAAAAGATAAATAGGTTGATAGCGTGACTCCCAAATCATATACCAACCCAAACACGACCCGCAAAAAAAAACGGGTTGGTGGGTCAAAAAAGTCAACCTAAACCTTATTATCTTTGTCGGTTAGTGTTGTATTTCATGTCGCAAATCAATATTTTGGAGAAACATATAAACTTAGTGTCTCAATAAATCAATATTTTTATTAAATAAAATTAAAAATTAAAGTAAAAGTAATAGAAATTTGAATTTAAGGCCATCCGCTATGGCAGCCGTTAGAAGGCCGGTACCGAACCGGTACCCTCGGCAACACCGCCGAGGGTATCCGGCACGGTATCCGGTAAGGTACCGTGGTGCCGGGTTTGATATCATCTCTCTCTCTCTCTCTCTCTCTCTCTCTCTCTCTCTCTCTCTCTCTTCTCTCTCTCTCTCTCTCTCTCTCTCTCTCTCTCCCCTTTGTGTCTATCTCTTTCTTCCTTCTCTCTCTTCCTTTTTATTTTTTTTATTTTTTTAATTAATTGTTTAGATTGGTATGGAATTGGTATGAATGCGGATGGATTGGTATGGTATTGGTAAGGTGTTGGTAAGCTTATGTGGCGCTGAGGTGGCAATGATACCAACCGGCACCATTGTGGATGGCCTAACAAAAATTTGAGAAAAAACCTAAGGCATAGATAGGATACGTGTTCAGCCTGACGTAACTTTGGTGAAAAAATGAAAGCCAATAAATAAAAATAAAAATAAATAAAGTATTAATAAGAAAATTTGACATTAATCCATCAAAAAATTCTAGGATGGTGGATGATCATATATAGTAATGAAATGATATTGTGTTCCAATTGCAAATCAATCATCTTATTTTTAAATGTCCAAAATAGCATTAGAGTTTGTAAGTACAAGTGATTTTGAATAGAATATTAATAGTATAAATAAATAAGAATCTATTGGCCCTCACATATTTAATTGTTCAAGAGTGCTCATTATGCGTAAACTTAATTAACTATCCCTATATTTAATCAAATGATTTTTTTAAAAGCAAGTAGGTAGTTGTCCTAGAATACTAATGTTTGAGGACAAAAGTAGTATTGTACAATTCTACTCAAATGTTATCAAAGAGTGATTATTGAAGTCTAAATGTGTACACACACACATATATAAAACTTTTGTATGAACTTGTGAACTTCGCTAAAAAGACGATTATATGATGAAGTTGGTTCATGAAATTGTTTAATATGATGAAATTATATTATATGATATTTTTGATGAAATTATTTCATATTTCGGCGTTTTTTACGTAAAAATCAAAAGGTTTCATCAAAATATATGAAACAATTTCATAAGAATGGAAAAGTGTATGAAACATTTTTATTTTACGTAAGAAAACACCGAAATATGAAACAATTTCAACAAAAAATGAATCATATAATATAATTTTATCATATGAAGCAATTTCATGAACCAATTCATCATATAATCGTATTTTTGGCGAAGTTTACAAGTTCACGCCAAAATTATGGTTCACAAAAGAAATTTCCTCTATATGATGCAACATTCAACCCATGATCTACTTTGGTGATCAAATCAGTAATGAGCTAGCTAAAAAGATCAAAAAAGGTATTATTATAGCCAATTATATATAGATGGTAGTTCCATAAAAGCATGTATGTATCAAATGCGAATTGTTAGCTACAAATTAATTACAAAGACTAAATCAACCACATGTTACCTTAGACTTGAGCATTGATTGAATTTGAAATTCCTTCGTAATTTTGATGGTGTGTACTTTTTTGTAAAATGACCAAAAGACCCTCACATGACCAAAGGGCATCTTGACGGACATTAGTGACATTTATGCAAGCAAGTTCAATGACATGGGTTCTAGCGTAATTTGTAATAAAGAAAATATGTAAAATGACCAAAATGCCCCTACGCTAAACAAGTTAACGCGATTTTTTAATGGAGTTAAGAATAGAGAGACCAAGATTGTCCAAAATGTAAACTAGAGGGATTTTTCAAGAACTGTTAATTTATAGGGATACAAAATGTTAAAACATGCAAACCGTAGGGACCAAACGTCTAACTCTAAGTCTCTAACACTAAAATAAACTTAAAAACGTGACCAGCAGTTGACTCTGTATCGTTAAATCTGAAAAATTGAAGTAGATTCTGTTTGCTGTCTGTTGATCGATCTCTCCTTTCCCTTCCTGGTATTCTTCTCTCTTGATCGTCTAGTTATTTTCTAGAACTAATTTGTTATTTGTGCATATCTATTTCTTGTTTTCTTGGCTGAAATGGAGGATATGTAGTTGAGGAAAATTAGCATTTTGATGAAAACCCAGTTGACAAATTGAGTCAATAGCTATTTAAATTGGTTTTCTACAAGTTCTGATACCCCTTTAATATCATTCTATAATCTCATATCTTGGTTACCAGCTTATTTATTAGGATGTTTGTTAGAAATTAGATTTGAATCATTGTTGTCAACTGTAATTTTCTTGTACAGAATTTTTCCCTTACATGGGTTTGATATAATTAATAGGATCCTTCGTTCATACATGCTGCAATGGCATCTTCTTCAACTTCATCCATTCCCAAGACCAGCTTTAAGTATGATGTATTTTTGAGTTTTCGAGGTGAAGACGTTCGTAAGACATTTGTTGATCATCTTTATCATGCTCTAAAGCGAGAAAGTATTGAAACTTACAAGGACGACAAGAACCTCAAGAAAGGGAAACAAATCAGTAAGGAGCTCATGGAAGCCATTGAAGATTCAAGATTTCATGTCATTGTTTTTTTCCAAAAACTATGCATCGTCATCGTGGTGCTTAGACGAGCTTGTGAAGATAATGGAGTGCCAAATGACGAAGACTGGGCAAACTGTTTACGCTATCTTCTATGACGTGGAACCCACTCATGTCCGCAAACAAAGTGGAGAATTTGGCAAAGCCTATTCCAAACACGAAAACGATGAGGCTGCTAAGAAATGGAAAATGGCTTTGGTAGAAGCAGCATCTTTGAGTGGGTGGGACTTAAGAACCACTTCTGATGGGTAATTTCTTCATCATATCTATATATGAATATTCTATCAATTTGTTTCTTTACGTGTTCCTTCTTCAAACTTTGAATAGAACTTGAGTACTCTTGTCAATAGATTCAACTAATATATAATAGAATTGTCTAATAGAATTGTATTTGTGTTGTGTTTTTGTGTATTATAAACAACCTATAGAGAGGGCTATATATAGCCATAGATGTACAAAACACTAGGAGATAATCTAGGAGCTAAACTAGCTATTGACTTGTCAGTTACACAATGGACTTGTCAGTTACATAATTGACTTGTCAGTTACACAATTGATTAGGAGACTATTTAGGAGATAACTCTAATCTAATTGTAACTGTCTAATACGCCCCCGCAAGCTAAGGACGGGGAACGATCCGAAGCTTGGACAGTAAGAAGTGGAATCTAGGAGTCGGTAACGGTTTTGTGAAGATGTCTGTGATTTGATCGTGAGTGGATATAAACCAAACTTGGAGGTCTCCCGTGGCAACTTTTTCTCTGACAAAGTGGAAGTCGACTTCGATGTGTTTCGTTCTGGCATGAAACACAGGGTTGGCTGATAGGTATGTTGCTCCAAGATTATCACACCATAGGACAGGCGCTGAGCTCGTTTTGATTCCTAATTCACCAAGAAGAGCTTGAAGCCATGTGAGTTCAGCAACAGTGTCTGCAAGAGCTTTGTATTCGGATTCTGTGGAAGATCGTGAGACAGTGCGTTGTTTTCTAGCTGTCCAGGAGATCAAGTTCGATCCAAAGATATATGACAAATCCCCCCGTGGATCGACGGTCATCCGGGCAGCCTGCCCAGTCGACATCCGAGAAAGCCGAAAGAGAGGATGGAGAGGCATTGGATCCTTGCCAGTGAACATCCGTGAAAGCTTGCAGTGATTGACGGAAGATTGTCTGAGAAGCATGCCATGATCGATAGTGCCTTTGAGATAACGCATGATGCGTTTAACGCAGACCAGTGTTTTTCAGTAGGAGCATGCATGAATTGACAAACCTTGTTGACCGCAAATGTAATGTCAGGTCTGGACAAGGTGGCATACTGTAGTGCCCCGACCGCCTGTCTGTATTTGGTCGGATCAGAAAAGGCCGGGCTATCCGCAAGAGATAGCGGAGGTGTTGGGGCCATCGGAGAAGATGTCGATTTTGAGTCTGAGAGTCCCATTTTCTTAAGCAAATCCAATATGTAATTCTTTTGGGATAGAATCACATCGTTGCCTGTGGGAACAATTTCGATCCCCAAGAAGTAGTGTAAGCGCCCCAGATCTTTGATGGCGAAAGTGTTCCCAAGTTTGGTGACAATGTCGTTTATCGCATCACTGTTGTTTCCGGTGATGATGATGTCGTCTACATAGATGAGCATGTAGAGAAGAGTACCGCCTTTGAAAAAGATGATGAGGGAAGGGTCAGTTTTGGACCCTTTGAAGCCAAATGATAGTAGAGCTTGTGAGAGCCGATGGAACCAAGCTCTAGGTGCCTGTTTGAGTCCGTAGATGGATTTTTTGAGAAGGCACACATGATCTGGGTGTTGCGCGTCTTCAAAGCCCGACGGTTGTCTCATATATACCGTTTCATGAAGATTTCCATGAAGGAAAGCATTCTGAACATCAAGCTATCGGAGGGGACATTTCTGAGAGATGGCAATTGAGAGAACCGCTCGGATGGTAGTGGATTTGATTACAGGACTGAATGTTTCCTGATAATCAATCCCGGGATGTTGCCGGAAACTCTTGGCCACGAGTCTTGCTTTGTAGCGAGTGATGGCTCCATCTTTGTCTCGTTTTAACCTGTATATCCACTTGTTGTCAATAAGGTTAGTGTTGGGAACCGGAGGTACTAAAATCCAAATACCATTTCGGACGAGGGCATTGTACTCGTCAACCATGGCCTGGCGCCATTCAGGACTTTGACTCGCCATATAGAAAGACGACGGTTCACACACGTTGGTGACGGTATTATGAGAGGAAGGTTGGAAGGGAACACGTTTCTTGGGATTTTGGCGAAGGTTTGCGGGATGAGGACGCGGAATGTTGGATGGTTCAGGTGGAGGTGAGTGCGTAGGTTCAATTGAAGGAGGGGTGGTTGTGGTTTCGGTTTGTGGGGTGGCTTCGGGTATGGGTGGGTTATAGAGAGGGTTATATATAGCCATAGATGTACAAAACACTAGGAGATAATCTAGGAGCTAAACTAGCTACTGACTTGTCAGTTACACAATTGACTTGTCAGTTACTTAATTGACTTGTCAGTTACCCAATTGATTAGGAGACTATTTAGGAGATAACTCTAATCTAATTGTAACTGTCTAATAACATATGACTATATATGACTCGTTGTAATTACGTCTATATGTTTGTATTTTTATAGATATACAAGTAAATGGTCAAGTTGGAGTTTAAGAAAGCTAATTGATTCTTCTTTAACATGCAGGCATGAAGTTGAATTTATCGAACAAGTTGTTAAGGATATCTCATCGAAGTTACCTACCATTAGCGCTGATGGAAATTTAATAGGCATGAGGAATCGGATAAATGGCATGGTTTCATCTTTAAACGAATTTCCTAATGAGTTAAGCATGATAGGAATCACAGGGATGGGAGGTATTGGGAAGACAACTTTGGCTAGAGCTGTTTTTGACCAAATATGCACTGAATTTGAAGGTAGCAGCTTTGTGGAGAATGTCCGCGAACGTTCAAATTCTCTATTATTAGGTTTGAAATCGTTGCAACAACAAGCTCTTAGAGATGTACTTAAAAAGCAAGACATATTTGTAAACGGTGTTCTTGAAGGGAAAAAGGAGATGAAAAAGAAGATGCATGGTATAAAGGTTCTTGTTGTTCTAGATGACGTAGATCATATAGATCAGCTCAAGGCCTTAGCCGGTGAACGTAACTGGTTTAAGTCGGGAAGTAAAATTATCATTACAACAAGAGACAAACAAGTACTAGTAGCACACAAAGTTAACTCGATTCATGATGTCAGTCTACTACGGCCGAAGAAGCAGTTTGCCTCTTGAGTAGATGTGCCTTTGGGAAAGAGATTCCATGCCCAGGGTACGAAGAGCTATCGAAAAAAGTCGTAAGGTATGCTGCTGGCCTCCCATTAACAATCACAATTTTGGGTTCATCTCTCTGTGAAGCAAAAGAGCATGAATGGATAGATACCATAGAAAGACTGAAAAGAATTCCATTGAAGGAAACTATACAAAAGTTGGAGTTAAGCTACATGGGTCTAGATGATGATTGCAAGGAAATATTCCTAGATGTTGCATGCATTTTGAAAGGTTGGAAGGAAGACGAAGCAATCAGATCACTTGAAAGTTGTGGATTTCATGCTATACATGGCTTGAGTGTTCTTGAGAAAAAATCTCTCATAACTATTTCTAAATATGGGCACTTAGGCATGCATGACCATATAGAAGAAATGGGGAGGTACATTGTTCGTCGCTCAAACCTTGATGAGCCCAGAAGACACACCAGATTGTGGATTGAGGACGAAGTTAAAGATATATTAATCAACGATTTGGTAAGAATCAAAATTATATTTAAATTTGAAAAAAAAAACAAAAAATTTCAATGGTATTGACCAAAGTAAATTTCATGGTCAATTCTTTTGGATTACAGGGTACGGAAGCAACAACATGTATAAGTGTGTTCACACCGGAAGTCAATCAAGGAACTATTATGAAAGGTTTGAGAAAGATGGAGAAACTTAGATTTCTTCTCGTGAACGACTTTATGCATAGTAACGAACGGGAATTTGATGAAGATATCCAATACTTACCAAATTCTTTGCAATATCTAAGATGGAACGATTACAAGTTATGTTTTTTACCCAGAAAATTTCAAGCAAGTAATCTTGTTGCTCTTGAAATGCCTAACTCTTCGTTGAAACAACTTTGGGAAGGGAAAGAAAGAAAGGTAAGAGTAATGGTTGAATTATTATATTTTGCATTATTTATTACGACACTACACATCTATTGGTTAATTAGTACAATATTCATTTTTTTCTTTTTCTTATGATAGGTGCTTCACAAGCTTCGATTCCTTGATCTAAGTTTTTCTTTGTTGAGGACATTTGACCTTGGGCTAACTCCTAATGTTGAGATATTGGATCTTCGTTATTGTTGTCGTTTGGTAGAATTTCACGTGCCTCTTCAATGTTCAAAACTCAAATCCCTCAACCTCGATCATTCAAAGATAAGTACCCTTGATCTTAGGTTGGTTCCAAATATCGAGACATTGACTCTTATGGATTGTTCGGATTTGGTAGAACTTGACATTCCAAATAAATGTCTACAACTTAAATTCCTCAACATGTGTAGTCCAAAATTGAGGTCTCTCGACCTTAGGTTGGTTCCGAATATTGCGACATTGAATCTTATTAGATGTTGTGATTTGGTAGAACTTCACATTCCATGTGAATGTCCACAACTCACATACCTCAAAGTAAGTAGTTCGAAGTTGAGGTCCCTTGACCTTAGGTTGATTATGAATATCGAGACATTGGATCTTGATGAATGTAAGGATTTGGTTGAACCTGACATGCCCGTGAATGTCTGCAACTCAAATCCCTCAACTTGAGTTGTCCGGCTTTGAGGTCTCTTAGCCTTGGGCCGACTTCGAATATCGAGACATTGAAACTAGAAGAATGTGATTATTTGGTAGAATTTGACATGTTCCTTGAATCCCTCGTCCTTAGGATTTCAACGTTGAGGATCCTTGCCATTGGCCCGATTCAAAATCTCGAGACATATAAACCTTCAAGGTTGTTATAATTTGGTGGAACTTCGCATGCCTGATGAATGTTGTAAACTAAAAACCCTCAACCTTGGATGTCCACGTTTGAGGACGTGGGACCTTGGGCTCGCTCGGAATCTTAAGGCTTTGACTCTTGATAGTGTTGATTTGGTAGAACCTCTCATTTCTTTAGGATGCCAGAAACTCATATCCTTTGAACTCATTAATTTAAAGTTGGCGTCCTTTGAATTGACTTTGAATCTCAAGACGTTGATTCTCAAAGATTGTGTTTTGGTGGAACTCCACATGCCTGATGGATTCCTGAAGCTCAAATCCATCGACATCACAAGATGTTCAAAGTTGAAGACCCTTGACCTTACGCGAACTTCAAATCTCGAGAGTTTATATCTTGAAGAATGTTCTAGTTTGGTAAAACTTCATTCTCCTATCGGAGGTCTAAAAAAGCTTATTAACATAAAAGCAAAAGGTTTTTTGAGGTTTACAAAGCTAAAGATTGTAAAAAGTTCTAGATTATTACCTAAGTTAGATCTGCATGGAAAGTTGGTAGATATATGCCCATTGCACCCTGATAACAATGTTCCTAAGTTTCAGTTTGAATGTTCATATGAGGAAGACCTACCCTCATCGATTGGAAATACTGAGAAGCTTATTTCGATAGGTTTATCTTGTCCTTGTACAGACCTTGAGAGTTTTTTTGAAAGCATTTGTGGTTTACAACACTTAACAGACCTTACACTCAAGGGCAGTATTCCAGAAGCGCCTAAAAACCTTGACCGCTTACAATGTCTAGAGAGTCTAAGTTTGTACTCTACAAGTATTAAACATCTTCCGGATAGCATTTTATTGTTGAAATATCTGAAAAGTCTTTGGCTTTTTAATTGTATGCTTCTTGAGAAGTTACCGGAGGATCTTGGTCGATTAGGATGTTTAGAAGAGTTACTTTTGACGTGTAAAAAGGTTAAACATCTCCCGGATAGCATTTGTATGTTGAAACATCTGAAATTTCTCAAACTTTCTGATTGTGAGCTTCTTGAGAAGTTACCAGAGGATCTTGGCCAATTAGAATGTTTAGAGATGCTGACTTTAAATTCTAAAAAGATTAAACATCTTCCGGATAGCATTTGCAAGTTGAAACATTTGAAATCCCTCACACTATATGATTGTGAGCTTCTTGAGAAGTTACCGGAGGATGTTGGCCGATTAGAATCTTTAGAGACGCTAAGGCTATCAGGGTGTATAGTTTTACGAGAAATTCCGAACAGCGTATGTAGGTTGAAAAGTATAAAGGATTTCAGTCTCCACTGCTGTAGTAGAGTTGAGGAATTGCCAGATGAACTTGGACGGTTAGAACGTTTAGAAGAGTTGGATATACGAGGTACATGCATAAATAATCTTCCGCAGAGCATTTTAAAGTTGGAAGGTCTGAAAATTCTTCAAGACAAAACACCGACAATTTTATTGTTAGAAGGTCCGCAAATTATTCGACGAAAAGACACAACACGACAACTGCAAGTACACGACGCTGTTGTACCATGCTCTAAGGAGAACTTTGAGGAAGGCCCAAAGAAGCCAATTCACAATAAGAGGTACTCTCTATTTCTTACTTTAATCATTTAAACTTTGAAATCAATGACATGATTATCATTTTCTTTTTTTACCATTTTATAAATCCTTGGTAAAACCTCTTGAATACAAGTATACAACCTTAAGTGGGTTATCATTTGACCCATCTGAGTTGTTTCTTTTTGATTAATTGAAGAAACTCTTTTCTCACATTTTCTATTTATTTCAGCTGTTTTTTTTTTTTTTTGTTAGTTCTCATATGCTAACCACAGTCCTGCTATCAAGAATCCAAAACAAACACTTTTGGCAAGCACTATTTCGTATCATTGGTTATTTTTTTGGCTTAAAAAGTGAACATGAAATGTTTGGGTGCAAGTTTTATGGACAATAATGGCTTTGCGGCTGGGTCGAGATGCATCTGCAGCAGTAAGTAGCTCATAAAAATCTCAGCTGTTGAAAGTTTTTTTTTCCCTATATTGTGATCACTATGAATCTTTTGTTTAGTTTCTTTGTTGTGTTAAATGTATAAGGGTGCATCAAGGCAGTTAAAAACACAAAAGAAAAGTAAGTAGCCAATCAAGTTTTTGATTTTGGCTCCGTAAGCTGAAGGCGCAGCTCTGGCTCAAAACAGACATATCTAGCTGGTAGAACAATCAGCAAACAAGCTTTGGGTTTTGGCTCCGTAAATTGAAGGTAAGATCGTTGTTTATTCATTAAATTGGTAGTAGATCACTATCGAATCGAACCAAAGTGTTGGTTAATCATGACCATTACCATGGGGATGGGGCTGTCTATATATGTTACTGATAAAAAAAACTTCAAACGAGGTTGATTTCGTTTATAGTCAGTAGTATAAAATAAATGATGGCTAACTTGTATGGTTACATTGGGATGTCGATTTCAGTGAGAAGTTGAAGCTCTATTTTTATGTGTTTATGGAATCGGATCCTATAAAGGCCCAAAGAACCATGTTATGTAACAAATGCTATCCTCATTTTCTATTGATCATCTTAATATACTTCAAACTGACTTTTCAAATTGATATAGACAGGGTTTACAGATTCTTCAGAAGAAGAAATAGAACCTTGAAGAAAATTGTCCAATCTTGGTAGATATTTTCAAAGTGAAGAAGTGGATTTTTAACATGTCAGCTTTTCTAGATCAACCGAAGGTTATACTCTCAGTATTACCATTTCTGTATCCATTATGCATGATAAACTCCTCTATTTTATCACTGCAACTTTGAAATTTAGGAAACTTCATGTTTACGTTTGCTAAACACTCGAAGTAGTATAATTCCTAGCAACACAGCCTTTCGGGCTTGATTGTCTGCCTAGTGCATTGTATTGACATATGCTGATTTGTTTCGTATTCAGAACGAAGATGGGACAAAGATTGAGTATGGAGTATGGAATCCCTTTAAATCGAATTCAGCAGCTGCGATACTCTTCTTCAGCCTTCTCTGTGAAATTTGCTTGTGTGTGTTGCTCATCTCTTTTCTTTGACCAACAATCAGCTTCTTTGTGACCATTTTTCTTGCAGTAACTACATTGGATGGTGCTCTTGTAATGTCGTTGCTCATCTCCAAATTGGCCTCGTCCTCTGCCACGACCACGACCATGGTAACCTCCTCTGCCATGTCCTCGACCTCCAAAAGTTGTTGACTTTCCCTTGAAAAGTTGCTCTCCTTTTACTTGGAAAGCCTTTTCCTCTTGTTTATCATTAGATCTTCCAATTCTCCCTTCATGGGCTATCAAAGAACTCATCAGTTCATCAAATGTATAAACTGACAAGTCTTTTGACTCTTCAATGGCAGCCACAACGTGATCGAAATTTCGTGTTAAACTCCTTAACACCTTACTTACTGTAGTCTCATTGGTAACATCTTCACCATAAGACTTTATCTGATTGACAATTCCCGACACCCTTGATAAGAAGTCTGCACAGACTCTTTATCCTTCATAGCCAGCGTTTCAAAATCACGACGTAGTGTCTGTAACTTAACAGTGATTACCTTCTTGTCTCCCAAATACTCTTGTTTTAGGATCTCCCAAGCTTCATGAGAGGTGGTCGCAGCTGCAATTCGAGGGAAAATATCATCATCCAGTGCAGATTGGATGAAGAATAATGCCCTAGCGTCTTTCTTTCGAGTATCTCTCAACTGTTGATCAGGTTCGGCCGTTGCTGGATTCGGCTCTACATACCCTGACTCTACCAACTCCCATAACTCTAGGGATTTGAACATGGTCTTCATTTTAAGACTCCAAAGATGATATTTTTCCCTTTTTAAATTGGAATTAAGGGTTGAGCTGAAGGATTTGTACCATTTCCTCCTGCCATGGATGGAAATTTTCTCACTATGTTTTTGTTTGACTCTCCTGCTCTCCTCTTTGGACCTCACCGGATACTTTGAGTAAGAGAAGCTGCACGTGGTCTCTTATCACAAAGAATGCTCTGATACCAAAACTGTTGGAATAAACTAACAGAAAATAGAAGGTTCTTTGTATAAAATGATTGACACACACTCATATTATTCAACTTGATAAGGGCCCATTAAATAGGCTTACAAAAGAAACATAAACCCTAGAAAATAGGAAACTGAAATAGAAAAATTAAAAGCTGAAATAACATCCTAATGCATAACAGCACAAATTTATTAAAGACAAAATTACAGACTAGTAACTCCATATCAGTTATGCGTTTTGAATCAGTCTTCAACATGGGCTCTGCATTTCAGCACTTCATTGAATCGAAGGATCATACATACCCTCTTTCACATGCCGTGATGAACTTGATGTTTAAGCTTTGGTCTCAATGGTTTGATTTCTGCTCAATAGTTTTTCCATAGCTGAAACCTTTTTGTCAAATGTGGGACTTGTTATTGTTGTTCGTGGGTGAAGCTCTGATTCATCTGCTGCTATCCATCAGGTATATATAAATCCACCTGATGCATTTATATTATATATATATAATTGTTTTCTCTGCACTCTGCAGATTCTTACTAAAATGATCTGTCAAGGTTCAAAAGCGAGATCCATAGATGTGCGATATGTAGCACTTGAATGAGATAACAGCCACATAATTCAAGGAGAAAATAGACGAGGGGCATCGAGTCAACATGTGAGACACTTATCTTAGGAACTTCTCAAAAATTACTACATTGGCTGGTTATACCACGTTTCATTCATTTTTGAGAATTTTTTCGTGTTCAATATCAGCAAAGATATCTTGTTCGTTGCAAAGTTTTGTTTTTTTCTTCGTAGTAACTCAAGCTACTATGTCTTCAGTTTTGTTTTTTGCTTTGAAGTAGGTGATCTGTGATTAGTTGATGTTCCGCTTCAAGAGATGCAGAAGACTGAAGACATTGTTTTAGGTGATCTGTGTTTATGTTTTTTACCCAACATTTTTTGGTTTATGTCCTCTTTTGTAATATATACATTTTATATAATAAAAAATCGACGTGGGGATGAGCCGCCTAGCTTGACTAGGTTCCAAACCCCTTAAAAATTAGTTTTTCGTTGTCTGTTTCTTTTTCTTACATTGGGGACACTTCAATTTTATCCTCTCCATCCCCAGCATGTAGAAAGCCAAAGATTTCAATGTCAAACCATTTACCAGTTCAAGTAGTGTTACAAACAGATTATAAATATTGTCTATATAAAGGCAGGAAAGAAAGGGGGAAAATCAATAGAAATTTTCAATTCCTCTGCTCTCTTCTTCTCTGTTTTGCTCTTTTCTTTCATTGTTTCTGCACTTCTTGCAGGATTATCAATTAAAACAATATTCTTGGAAGTAAAGTTAAAATGGAAACAAATTAAGTTCATTGCTGTTTATTTAGCCTGGAGAAATAGACATTTGTTCAACAAAAGGCTCATCTTGAATAGATGCTTGCTAACATACATTGATTTATATATAGGCAACAATATTTGAACACAAATAGAAATCAAAAGGCTACATCTTGCTTATAATTTGTAGTGTAAATGATGGTAGTTAAACATGTGAGGTTACATTACATACCGATTTTACTACATATTATGTGTCAATGGAGTCCGATCCTAGTCGGGTTGAAACCAGATCAAGAAGATGACCCAGGAGAAAAACGGAGTTAATATATTACTGGATTCTAGATTTTATTGTTGCAGGGAAGTAAATAATACAGTTAATTATGATTTTCGTCTCTGTGGTTTGTTAAAAATTATGACTTTTGTCGCTATGGTTTAGAAAATGCAATTGTCATCCCTAAGGTTAGTAACTCATTGTTATTTTTGTTCTTGCAGCTTATAATTTATTGTTGAATCGGTCATTATGGTTTACATATCTTTACTATTTTGGTCCCTTGTGCCTCTAAAGGTAGCACAGAGACTAAAATTGAAATAAATTGCAAACCATAAGAACTAAAATGGTGATTTCTAAACTATAGGGATGAAAATAGAATATTATACAAACCACAGGGAACTAAAATGTAATTTACTCTAAAAATATATATACAAAAGTCATAGTCAAGAAATGGTGATGAAAGTTATAAATGACGATAGAGGGGACTTCTACATTTTATCGTTAGTTGCAATATATGTGTGGAAGTTAAATTTTGTAAATCGGATATTTATCATTTATTATAATACCTGAAATATTAGGGGTCTTTATTTTCCCATCCAAACAAATCGCGTTCTTATTCCTACCCTTATAGTTGTAGGGACGATCTCTTTTATCCTTTTGTGTCGAGATAATTGGCGGGTCACACTCGCACGGTTTAATTGACGATTCGAGTTTACTTTGACCAAAGAAGCAACTTGTGTTTGGAACTTTGGATATTGCAGTTTTTCCAATTAACACCTACCACGTTCACATTATGAGTGTTAGAACCATTGTCTTCTCGTTTATTCATTGAATTTTCACTGTAAAAAAATTTGGACGTGCAGCCGTCATGGCTTAAGGCTTGTGTCTTATATCACGCTTTGCCCATGGCACGACATAGCTTAATGAGTAGTTTTCATAAACAATATTTTATTTTTTATTTACATTTTTAATATCTTATTTGTTAGTTTTAATATATATATATATATCGAAGAGAGAGAGAGAGAGAGAGAGAGAGAGAGAGAGAGAGAGAGAGAAGTTCAAGTGTGAATCTATCGATCATTGTGAACTTGAGGACCGCTAAAATCGCGCCATGTGGCAATATTCACTCTGAATATCATGCATTACTTAGAATGAATAAATGCACCTAAGCTATGTCACATGGTGCGATTTTAACTAGACCTGGCAAAAAGTGACACGACACGCTAACCCGACACGAACTCGACACGAAATAAACGGGTTTGGGTAATAGATTTCAACCCGTTTAAGTAAACGGGTTGACATGACACGACACGAAAATTAAACGGGTAAGGTCAGGGTCAAACATATCAACTCGAAAATGACCCGACTAACCCGTTTATACATACATGTGTGTGTGTTTATGTATATATATAAACTTTTTTTTAATCTTTTTAGTAATTTACGATTTATTTGGGTTTTTAATATAATAATGTTAATGAATTTTGTTCAATCTTATAAGTTTGAATTATAAAATTTGGATTCATAAACTTTGGTGAATTTTTTATTTTTTATTTTTAATTTTATAAATATTAAACGGGTTAAACGGGTTAAGCGGGTCAACCCGTTTATTAAACGGGTCGGGTTAGGGTTGAGATTTCTGACCCGTTTATTAAACGGGTTGGGTTAGGGTCAAGCATTTTCAACCCGTTTAACTTTGAACCCGACACGAACTCGACACGACACGACACGTTTGCCAGGTCTAATTTTAACGGTCCTCACGTTCACAATGAAAAATGAGTTTTCATTTGAACTTTATTCTATGTGTGTGTGTGTGTATATATATATATATATATATGTATATATAAAACCTAATTTAACTTCAGAGTAATTGTTGGTTGAAACTGACTTCGAAGATGAAACAGTGTTCTTAGACACCAAGAAAACATGAGGGAAAAGAAAAGAAAGATATTGTTTTTTTTAAATATATCTTATTTATTTTACAATAAAATGTAATTAATGAATATATATGTAAACTTATAAACATTTTTAATTCTTTTTAAGTTATTTTTCTATCCTCTCCACTCTTTTTCTTCATTTTCCTCCTAAAAGAACTACAACATTGTTTCCTTTCATTTTCCTCCTAGAAATTACAACATTTTTTCCTTCCTTCTACCTCCTTTTTCTCCGTAAAATCACACAGCCTTAGGCGGGTCCTTTGGATTATAAAAACAAGGAGGTTGGTTTAGGGAGAGGGACACATTATACACATTATATCTACGATTTTGGGAGTTTGACGACGACAAACATAGTACAAAACAGCAGCAGCAACAACATGGATTTTGGGGCACGATTGTTGCTGAATTATTTTCCGTTAACCAAATCCAACAGACGTTGGGTGTTCTGGGATTTGTTTTCAAGCAACACAAGGACTTTTGAACAGGTTTCTTTTTTTTTTATCCCTTCTTAATATATATTCTCTTTTTCTAGTTTATTCAAGTTTGTTTTAGTTAGGCAAATTTGTGAGATTTGAGTAAAAGTTTCTTCTTATTTTCATTACTGTTTCAAACAGATTATAAATATTGTTTATATAAAGGCAGGAAAGCTAGAAAGGGGGAAAATCAATTGCATTTTTCAATTCCTCTTCTCTCTTCTTCTCTGTTTTTGCTCTTTTCTTTCATTGTTTTTGCACTTCTTGCAGGGTTATCAATTGCAACAATATTCTTGGAAGTAAAATAAAATTGGATGGTTCATCTTAATAGATGCTGCTAACATACACTGATTTATATATAGGCAACAATATTTGAACACAAATAGAAATCAAAAGGCTACATTTTGCTTATATATAATTGGTAGTGTAAATGATGGTTGATTAAACATGTGAGGTTACATTACATACCGATTTTACTACAAATTGAAGCTTCGTTTTATGTGTCAATGGAATCGGATCCTAGTTATGTTGAAAACCCGGATCAAGAAGATGACCCAGGAGAAAAACGAAGTTAATATATTACTGGATTCTAGATTTTATTGTTGCAGGGAAGTAAAAACTACAGTTAATTATGATTTTCGTCTCTGTAGTTTATTAAAAGTTATGACTTTTGTCCCTATGGTTTAAAAAATGCAATTGCCATTCCTAAGGTTTGTAACTCATTGTTATTTTTGTTCTTGCAACTTATAATTTATTGTTGATTCGGTCATTATGGTTTACATATCTTTACTATTTTGGTTCCTTGTGCCTCTAAAGGTAGCACAGAGACTAAAATTGAAATAAATTGCAAACCATAAGAACTAAAATGGTGATTTCCAAACTATAGGGATGAGAATAGAATATTATACAAACCACAGGGAACTAAAATGTAATTTACTCTAAAAATATATATACAAAAGTCATAGTCAAGGAATGGTGATGAAAGTTATCAAATGACGATAGAGGGGCCTTCTACATTTTATCGTTAGTTGCAATATATGTGTGGAAAAATTTTGTATATTTATCATTTATTATATACCTGAAATATTAGGGGTCTTTATTTTCCCATCCAAACAAATCGTGTTCTTATTCTTACCCTTACGCCCTGTTCTCGAGTTTTTTTAACGAAGGAAAGGAAAGGATTTATAAGGAAAGTAACAAAAGTGTGTTCTCGAGTTTTTTTAAGGAAGGAAAAGAAAGGATTTGGAGGGATATATGTGTTCTCGAGTTTTTTAAAGGAAGGAAAGGATTTGGAGGGAATAGGAGGGATAACTCTCCCTTATTTTTCTCTTAAAAATTATCCTTCCCTTTCCTTCCAAAAGTGGGATGATTTGGAAGGATAACTTTTTCCCTCCCTTTCTTTTCCTTTCCTCTCCTTCCCTTTCTCTCCTTTAAATTTTAAACTCGAGAACAGGGCGTTATAGTTGTAGGGACGTTCTCTTTTATCCTTTTGTGTCGAGATAATTGGCGGGTCACGCTCACACGGTTTAATTGACGATTCGAGTTTACTTTGACCAAAGAAGCAACTTGTGTTTGAATCTTTGGATATTGCAGTTTTCCCTATTAACACGTACCACGATTCACATTACGGGTGTTGGAACCATTGTCTTATAGTTTATTTATTAAATTTTCACTGTTAAAAAAAACTGGTTGCACAGCCGTCATGGCTTAATGCTTGTGTCTCACGTTACGCTTTGCCCATGGCATGACATAGCCTAATGAGTAGTTTTCATAACACAATATTAGAGAGAGAGAGAGGAGGTTCAAACGAGAAACATATCAATTTAAGAAAACGTTAGAAGCAATCTCAGCCAATCATCCAGTCAACAAAGACGGCTTTGACCGGTGGCTCTTTATTAACCGCGAGATGAGTGGTTGGGATTGCTCCTCACATTCTCTTAAATTGACATCCTTCTCGTTTGAACTTTCCCATATATATATATATATATATATATATATATTCTCTCTCGGGGTAGGTTCAAATGTGAACCACTTTTTGGTTGTGAACGTGAGGATAACCGAGAGCGTGACACGTGGCGGATGACTAGGCGCCACGTTAGGTCACACGGCGGATGACTATGCGCGATTTATGGGAGGACATTGAATTAAAGGGGGGGGACCACACTCAAAGCCGCCTTTATTGACTAGTCTTCGTTATGTGTCACGCTGTCGGCTGTCCTCACGTTCACAACCAAAAAATGGTTCACATTTGAACTTTCCCCTCTCTCTCTCTCTCTCTCTCTCTCTCTCTCTCTCTATATATATATATATATATATATATAAAGATATAAAGGATTTCTTTTTTATTTTTAGAAGTAAACAAACAGGTAGCAGTTTAGGCCCCACCAATTTCCATATAAACTTTAGTCTCTAAAAGTCAAATTCATCCACTTGTTTTCACTCCCAAATTCATACCTCCAAATCGATTTTAGGCCAAGAAATTTCTTAGAAGAAGACATCGAAATTTCCATCTTCAATTCTTTATCAGATCATCAAAGGTTCACAACCCCCTTCTGTGTATTTCGTTTTTCTTCTATCCTCAAAGGTATCAATTTCAATTTTATCATGCTATAAATTTATGTGGGTTTGAATCTTTTTTGCTATTTTTACTTGTTCATCATTTTGATTTCTCAAATATGTGAATAGGGAGTCTCGGATTTTGGCATTTAGGGGGCTGCTTTTCTTGAATCTTGTTGTTATATTTAATATGGAGCATGATTTAGGTTATCTTGTGTTTTACATCTTATTTGATTATTTGCTTTCTGGTTTAGGGGTGATTGATCAATTTGAAATAAAATAGTTGAATTGTAAAAATACTCACTTGACTATTGCTTTATTGTAAAGAATTCATTTTTAGGTTTTATTTGTTATTAAATGATTTTTGTGGTATCATTTACATTGCATCATTAAAAAGAAAAAATAAGTTTAGTTTTATGTGGGAAATGAAGAAATGAAGATTGTTACCCTCAATAAAAAATAGGATTTTTATCATTTACATTTACATTACATTGTAAAGAAATGAAGATTTAGTTTTGTGTGGGAATGTTACCCTCAACATCTTGTTAATTTTTGTTTTTTATTCAATGTATTTTAGTTTTATGTTGATCTGCATCTTGTTAAATACTGTATATTGGTAATAAACTAACTGCTGTAGATGATAAAGTATCTTTAACAGATCTTTTTTTTTAACTAGAGAAAATAGAGATTCTCCAAACTTTCTTCAATATATACAGATAGAGGAGAGAAACAGTAAAATTTTCCGAAATTGGAGAACTACTTAAATTAAAGTATTGGTTAAGAGAGAAGTGATTTTTTTTATTTATTTCAACAATAAGAAATTAAGAATCTATGAAATTGAATGCTTAGGATAAAGAAGTTAAAACAATAACCGTTAGAACTGAATGTAGTTTTTTTGAAAAATTTTATTTTTTAATTCTCATAAGAAATATTGGAGAATGATTTACGCCATTATGCTCTTTAAAAAAGTGTTATTGTTCATCTCATTTGCATTATGTTTATTGTTGCTGTGTACTCTATCCATGCTTCTTTTTTTCTGTTAGGGATCAATCTGTAATTTTTATAAATTCACAGGGACTAAATCTGTAATTTATTGTTTCTTCAATCAAACACATCTTGCTGGAATCATTAATTTCCCATAATGTTTCTCATCATCTCCTCCAGTTTTCATTGCAATCATCTCCTATACATTTTAATAACCCAACAAAGTTTTGATTTGATTAATATAGAAAGCAAGGATCCTTCAATCATATACCTTCATGGCGTCTTCATCAACTTCATCAATTCCCAAGACCAGCTTTAAGTATGACGTATTTTTGAGTTTTAGGGGTGAAGACACTCGTACCAACTTCGTTGATCATCTCTACCATGCTCTTAAGCGAGAGAACATCGAAACGTACAAGGATGACAAGAACCTCGAGAAAGGGAAGAGAATCAATAACGAACTCATTGAAGCCATCGAGGACTCGAGATTCTATGTCATTGTTTTCTCCAAGAACTACGCATCTTCTTCGTGGTGCTTGGACGAGCTTGTCAAGATCATGGAGTGCCAAAAGACGATGGTTGAGCATATTGTTTACCCTATCTTCTATGATGTGGAACCCACTCATGTCCGCAAACAAAGTGGAGAATTTGGAAAAGCCTTTGCAAAACATGAAAATGACGAGGCTGCCAAGAAATGGAAACAGGCTATGATAGAAGCAACATCTTTAAGTGGCTGGGAGTTAAGAACCACCGCTGATGGGTAATCACCATATCTATTCGATCAATATTCTTTCATTTTGTTTCTTCTCCTTTTTATCAACAAACATGTTTGTTCTTCTCAATAGATTAAATTGAAATTTGAATATATGTATATGTATATGGCTTCATTATTACTTGTTATATGTTCATATTTGTAGATATAAAAGTTATTATTTGAGAAAGGTAATTGGTTTTTCTTTAAACATACAGGCATGAAGCTGAATTTATCAAACTCGTTGTTAAGGATATTTCATCAAAGTTACCTACCATCTATGCTGATGGGAATTTAACAGGCATGAGGACTCGGATTAATGTTGTAGTGTCATCTCTAAGGAGTTTTCCTGATGAAATTGTGATAGGAATCACGGGGATGGGAGGTATTGGGAAGACAACTTTGGCAAGAGCTGTATTTGATCATATACGCAAGGAGTTCGAAGGTAGCAGCTTTGTTGAGAATGTCCGGGAATCTTCGAATTCCCCTTCAGTAGGTCTGAAGTCGTTGCAACAACAACTCCTTAGAAACGTATTAAATAGACAAGATATGTCTGTAGATGGTGTTTCGCAAGGAAAAGAAATGATGAAAAAGTATATGCCTAGTAGAAAGGTTCTTGTTGTTCTTGATGATGTGGATAATGAAGACCAGCTTGAGGGCTTAGTTGGTGAAGCTAGTGAACCAAGTTGGTTTAAGCCGGGAAGTAAAATTATCATTGCAACAAGAGATCGGAAAGTACTAGAAACACACAGAGTGAAGCACATACATGAAGCTAGCCTATTAAATGATGAAGAAGCAATTTGCCTTTTTAGTAAGCGTGCATTTGAGAAAGAGATACCAACTCCTAAGTACAAAGAGCTATCAACAAAAGTTGTAAGCTATGCTGCTGGTCTTCCTTTAACGATCAGAGTTTTGGGTTCAACTCTTTATGGTGAAAATGAGCATGTATGGATGGATACCCTTAAAGAACTAGAAAAAGTTCCATTGGATGGAAGCCTACAAAGGTTGGAGGTAAGCTATAAGGGTCTAGATACCAATTGTCAGAAAATATTCCTAGATGTTGCATGCATATTGAAAGGTTGGAAGAACGAAAAAACAATCACAGTGCTTGAAAGTTGTGGATTTCATGCTATACGTGGTTTGAGTGTTCTTGAGAAAAAGTCTCTCATAACAATTTCTCATGATAAGAAGTTGGGCATGCATGACCGCATAGAAGATCTGGGGAAGCACATTGTTCGTCGTTCTCAGGATCCCAGCCAACATAGCCGGTTGTGGATTAAGAATGAAATCATTGATGTATTGGTGAATAATCGGGTAAGAGAATTTATTTATAAGGTTGAGAAAAATAACCCATTTTCATTTGTTAAGACATGAATTTCATTGTCACTTCTTTTGCTTTACAGGGCACAGAAGAAACAGAATGTATAAAGTTGACCTCATGGTCATCTTCAGACATCAAACCAAACACTATTATGAAAGGCCTTGGAAAGATGAGGAAACTTAGATTTCTATTTGTGAAAATCTTGGAATTTAACTGCTTCGAACTTGATGAAGCTAGCCAATTTCCAAACTCTTTACAATACCTGCAATGGTACCGTTACCCTTTTCGTTCTTTACCAGGATCATTTCAAGCAAGTAATCTTGTTGTTCTTAAAATGCCTAAAAGTCAAATTGAACAACTTTGGGAAGACGGGGAAAGTAAGGTAGAGTATTGGTTAGACTTTGTATTGGCATTATTCATAGTGACATTGCAGAGCTATTGGTTTGTTCTTACATCAATAATAATTTTTTTTCTTTTTCTTTTTCTTATGGTAGGTTCTCGACAAGCTCCGGGTCCTTAAACTCAGTGGTGCATCAAAGTTAAGTACCCTTAGCCTTTTGCTAACTCCAAATATCGAAATATTGATTCTTGATGGATGTGTTCATTTGAAAGAACTTCACGTTCCGCGTAAATGTCCACAACTCAAAACATTGAATCTTGAGAGATGTAGGTGTCTGGAGAAATTTGACATGGCTTGGGAATGTCCACAACTTGAAACATTGAATCTTGAGGGATGTGGGGTTTTGAAA
The DNA here is from genome assembly GCA_030169165.1 of Centaurea solstitialis. NCBI lineage: Eukaryota > Viridiplantae > Streptophyta > Magnoliopsida > Asterales > Asteraceae > Centaurea > Centaurea solstitialis. The sequence goes on from CM058041.1 coordinate 82,799,642, forward strand.
GAATTTGGCATGCCCTGGAAATGTCCACAACTCAGATGGTTGAATCTTACGGAATGTTGTGGCTTGAAAAAACTTGGCATGCCCGAGGCCTTTCCACAACTTATAACATTGATTCTTAGAAAATGTAGTGGTTTGATAAAACTTGACATGCCCCAGAAATGTCCACAACTCATGACATTGAATATTACGTATTGTGAGAATTTGGAAAAACTTCACCTTCCACGTGAATGTTTAAAACTCAGAACATTGGAGGCTGATTTTAGATGTAAGAAGTTGTTAGAACTTCACATGCCCGTGGCATGTCCACAACTCAAAGAATTGAATCTTGATCAATTTCAAAACATAGAAGAACTTGTCATGCCCCATGAATATCCACAACTCACAATCCTCAACATGAGTTGTCGAAAGTTGAGGTCCCCTTTTAACTTTAATGATCTTGTGCTTCCCAAACTCGAATGCCTCGAACTCGCTTATTCAAAGTCAAGGACCCTTGAGTTGACTTCGAATCTTGAGAAGGTAATTCTTTTACGTTGTGATTTGGAAGAACTTCACATCCCTGATGAAGATGTAAAACTTCAATGTCTACACATCATTAGTTGTGAGAAGTTGAAGACCCTTGACCTTTCACGAACTACGAATCTCCAAACTTTAGACCTTAGTAGATGTTATAATTTGGAAAAATTTCAAGCGCCCATCGGAGGTCTAAAAAAGCTTATCCACTTGAAGTACTTTTCAGTTAATAATATGAAAATTGTGGTTGGTAACAGAATATCAACGTCGTTAGATATGTCTAAGACGTCCATAAATTTTAGAAGATTGTACAAGTCTGGTCCTTCCATGCTCGACGGATGACAATTGACAAAGTTGTAAGAGGTACTTACTCTGCTTAATTTATTTCAATCATCATACTTAGTTTTGAAGTTTATATGACAAAGGATCATGCATTTTTGGAACCAAAGGATAATTAAGTCTTCTTCACATGCAGTAATAAACTCGATGTTTGATCTCAGTCCTCGTTGGTTAGGTTTTGGATCAATCAGAAGATCTACATTCTACTAGGTACCGGTACTAATCTTTCTTTTTACCCAAAATAAATAAATACTTTCAAGTTTTAATATGTTGATATAATATTGCTTGTTTTTTTCATCTTAATTAGTAACAAGTATGTAAATTATTTGAGGTGAAGAAACAGATTTTGAAGGGGTTGCTTGTTTTTACCATTTTTATATCCATTACGCATGATAAAACGCAGGCTGTTCTGTAACTACAGTTTCGCATTTCTATCGTTAATTAGCAGCAAAACCTGTTTATAGTCAGTTAATTCTCTGTTGCATGATTTGCAAGAACCTGTTTATTTCTAAGGGATTAGATCACTATAGGAAAACCTCTCCGAAAACTAACCCTACAGTCGCAGTCCTCCAAAATCCGACTCGGGAAATGACAGTTCCCGACTTCTGGGAAATGACAGTTCCCGACTTCTGGGAAATGTCAAATCCCGACTCGGGAAATGAAAAATCCCGACTCGGGAAATGTCAAGTCCCGACGTGAAAAGAAATCCATCCTTGGAACCCTATATCCCACTCGGGAAAAGAATCAAGAACCCCGACCCGGCTCCCAAATTCCTGACTCGGAAAAGATGAATCCCGATTCGGGAAACATGAATTCCAACTCGGGAATGGGCTCGGCAAAGACGCAGATCAGATCCTAAAACAGCCTAAAACTGATCGAAATCATTTCTAGACAGTCCCAATTGATTCTAACTTACAGATACATCAATATACAATCAATTTACAGCTTAAAACACTAATCTTACCTCGATTTGGTAAAGAAAAAGCCCCTTTGTGAAGATGATGATGAATAATTCCTCCCAAAAACACACACTTAAGGATGTTTCCCAAAATGGCTAAAATCTAGGGTTTAGGCTTTAAATAGCTTGGGCTTAGGGCCAAGCCCATACCTTAAATGGTATATTCCTAGTCCAATAACAACTTTCAAAAATTACACAATCAACCCCTCTTTCCACAATTTTATTCGAACTAGGTAATTAATGCTGAAAATCAAGTTACTATAAAACTAAATTTTTCCAGTTATTACAGTTACCCCGGAGCCGGAGGTTGCACTTCCGACAACCAAGTAAGCGATTGCTTTCTAAAATGTCCCAAAGTCGATGATCTGGTTGACTTCACGTAATCATGTGATCGCACATTCTAAACTTCCGTTCATAAACTTTTTGCAGCTCTGCCCTGTCTGCATAACTGACCCAAAAGATATGGCATTCGGCTGTGGCCACCAGGTACGACTATGACTCATTTACATGATCTTGTTCTCGATACTGTTCAAGTCCCATATCAGCCAGACATTGTCCATATAACGTCTATAAATGTTGTAGCCCCTATTCTTTTTGTAAAAGCTAATTCTTTTTTATCAAAATTATTATTTTCCAGGTTAGACTCCACTGCCAGTAGGGAATATTTGGGTTATTTGCTAACAGTTTCTTTACAGGCAGGTAAATTTCATGTGTTATTTTAATTATTTTGGGTTATTGTTCATTATAGAAAGAAAATCTTGATTAATTGAATTGTGGCATATTAGGAAATGTAGAATATGTGGTATGGCGTGATGAGAACGGGGAGTTGCGTGCATTTCATAACATTTGTCGTCACCATGCCTCGCTTCTTGCCTTTAGAAGTAGAAAAAGGATCTTATTTTGTATGCCCTTACCATGTGAGTTTGTTAAACCTTCGGGTGTCGTTTTTTATTAGCTTATTTTTGATGAAAAACAAACATACACAATATAATGTTATATATTTTTTTATAAATATTCTTGTCTATTTTGTCCACGCTTGTACATGCGACATTTCTGATAATGTACACGCTTGTAGTTGTAAACATTTAACCGACTAGTCCACGCTTGTATGTGTTAACATGGTGAAAATTTTTGTCACGGCCATTTTCTCCACGTAACAATAATAAAGCATGGACTTTTTAATTGTACACAATTAAAACCGCGTATATATGATCCAAAAGGTGTGTATAACACATACCTTTTTTGTAGCTACATAATCATTCTCCAGTCTTTTTACAATGGTATTTTATCATTGATCTTGATTAATGTAATATTTTTATGTATTTCATAGTTGTGGGATCCAATAGTATCTTGTGTTTGTGTTCTTCATAATCATGTATCTTTGTATTTGTGTTCTTCATAATCATGTATCTTTGTTTTCATATTTATGGTATTATATTAAATAAAAAGACAAACCATTTCTGTATCCTAACATTTGAACCATTTCTTGCATTTTTGAGTTTTGATGACAAGGAAGCAATCAAATTCAACACACAAGGTGATTCTTTTGTCATTTCTCTTGTTTTATGGTTGTTGCATACTTTTTTTTTATTATATATGTTGTTTGTTTTCGATTGCTTAGGCTCTGCGTTTCAGCAGTTTAGTGAATCGAAGGATCATACACTCTTCACATGCCGTGATGAACTTGATGTTTAACCCTCTGTCTCAAAGGTTGGATTTCGGCTCAATCAATTTTTGTCAAATGTGGGACCTGTTATTGTTGTTCATGGTTGAAGTTCTGATTGATTTGTTGCTATCAGGTATAGATCCACTTGATGCATTATATAAATCACTGTTTTTTCTGTAGATTAATTCTTACCCAAATGATCTTGTTACAGTCCCAAATGTGAATGCTATAGATGTGCAATATTGTGTTTCAGATAACACTTGAACGAGAAAAACAGCCACAGAATTCAAGGAGAAAATAGACGATGAGCATCAAGTCAACATGTGAGACACTTATCTTAGTAAATTTTCAAAAATTACTACACCGATTGGTTATTCCACGTTTCATTCATTTCCGAGAATTTTTACAGGCTCTCTGGCAATATGCCTTTGGTTGTTACTTTAACGAGTTTGGAAGAAGACTTTCATGTTCTATATCAGCATAGATATCTTGTTGGTCGCAAAGATTTTGCTGTATGTTTCATAATAACTCAAACCGTTAGGATATGGGGACCGAGTCTACATGATCTATGTTGATTAGTTAATGATTTGCTTCAAGAATTGCAAAAGATTGATTGTTGTAGGGGATGTATGTCAAAGTTTTGTAACTCGACATTTCTTGGTATATGTCCTTAGTCGTATTTATATATTTTTTATTTAATAAAAATCGACATGGGGATGAGCCGCCTAGCTTGACTAGGTTCCAAACCCCTTTAAAAAAGTTAGTGTGTTTTATTTGTTTTTCTTACATCTGGGGTCAGGGTAAAAACCCCAGAGATTATGCTTAATCTATAATCTCTTCTTGGATATCTAAACATTACATTCTTTGCTACATATATTATTTGTATCTAATTCCAACATGTTGCAACTTAAAATGGAAGGCAAGGATCATGGGTCTTATGCGGTAAGTGGAAGGCAATGACTCTTAAGTGCTTAGCGAGTTATATATAAACAGTTACCATCAATCTATGTTGATGGCCGGAATGTTACCACAAAAAGGTAAATGATAGTAGTGACTCTTGTCGGTAAGTAGTGTTTAGGAAATGGCCCCTTAGTCCTTGGACCAATTTGTGGATTTCTATATAAAATGATGTATATTTATTTAAAATAATATGGTTGAAGGCCATGGTAACATATATCAGTCAGACTATATTAGATATCGTCTATTTTGTCCATAATTGGAATCATGATTTTATTATGTATATGATAGAGGACGTATTCAATCCATCCCTTATAAGACAATATTTGTTCCATTCCCAATCGATGTGAAATCTCAAACTCTAATCCAAAACCATCTTTCTAATACATACCCAAAATCTTAAATGCTTATTATAGAAGTTATATGAATAACTTAAAAGCTTAAATGAGACAGGAAAATAGTTTCGAGGATAAAAAGTAAATAAAAGGAAAGAGTTGAGGGACCTATTATGCCATGCTTGTAATTTTAGAATGTCGGATTTTGTACTTTTGTTCCTAAAACCAAAAATATGGATAATTTAACCAATACTAGACTTATGCTTGTTTTACATGTCAAGTTTTTTAGTTTAAGATTCTTTTGAATTCGAGCTTGATTTATGTATCGAGTGAGAGAAAAAACGTTAACGATATGGTAGTGTAAATGATGGTTAAGATTATAAGGTCGCATTGCATGTCAACATTTTTTAGAAAGGTTCAACTAGGCATTGCCTAAACTAGGTCCTAACAAAATGCGTCCATAAGATACTGAGTTTAGGCACAGGATCACGAGTGTAATTCCTTTAAAACATTATTTGATTTTGATTTTTTAAGTCACAATAACTATATTTTTCTGTCCACAAAATAATCATTGTACCATCTGGCTAAATTATTAAAATTTAATTTTAATCCTACATGGTACAATCTTATAAAAACATCATCATATTTTCATACTTTAGACAATTGCACATGGAATATTCATGTACTATCAAGTGATCGAGTCAATAAAGTTATCATTGATGAAAATAATAATTATTGACATCCCCTTCTAAAAATAATTGGAGTGAGTTATATTTTTCATCTCTACGGTTTGATATTCTAACATCTTTGGTTGCATTTTTTAAAGAATCGGGTCCTTAATGTAATCATGGGATTAACTTGATCATTTATCCAAGACCAATTCATTAAAAAGTTGCAAACAAAAACACTTTGCTTGTAAGGAAAAGGCAGCCCACATACACAAACTTGTTAAAAACATGTAATCATAAGGGAAAGTTTCATTAATTGTCATACAGTAGGGAGGAAAAGGTGAAAACCATCAAATCATTCAAAGAAAAATAATCTCATTCACTCCAATAATTGCAGAGAAGAATGTTACATCTAAAGCGTGTCATCATATCTCTCCAATAATAGAAACGTCCAGACTGTTATATTTGTTTATATGTGTTGATATTCTTTTTACAGTTTTCCTTTTATAAATCAGAATAAAATTTTGTTGTTTGTTACAAGTGATTTCTCTCAAACATGATAGCAAGTCTCCAATTTTTATCTAACGTTGATTCACATTTTTTTTCAAACAATCTCCCTATTTAAAAAAGATTAATTTTTAGAGTTTTTCAAAAGAATCATTATTTATATGTTGAACGGTTGATTATTTCTGCAATAGGAGTAGGGGATTTTGAAGGCCAACTGGCCAAGGCCCCTTCGATCTTTCGTCTCTTAAAATGTAAGTTAGGAATTGAATTGCTGAGTTGTAGAGAAACGTGGGAGAGTTGTGCAACAAAGATTTCAAATTTGGGTTTTACATTGTTGTATTATGCTAAAAAATGTAATCTTGAATGTTGAATCTTAAAAAATAACTGCTCTATTTAGTTATTTCTTTTATAATATAGTATAGAAGTACAGAGATATAGATAAAATATATAACAAAAAACTAGCAAATTGTCATTTTACATCAACTTCAAGAATTCAAATAGAGTGAGTTTCTTATAAAAATTCTCTGCAATGTTGTTCTTGTAAGGAACTATACTTTTTGTTAATACTTTATAAGAACCTTGCATTGGATGATCTAGGTTGAATAATGTAAAAGAAATTATAATATTTGAGAGCGAGAATTATTTCAAAAATCAAAAGTAAATAAAAGGAAAGAGTTGAGGGACCTGTTATGTCATACACGTGTAAGTCATGAATGTGGGGGCATATCTGGTAAATTGAAAGTAAAATCTATATATATATATATATATATATATATATATTATAAAAGCAAGATGTTGGAAGATGATTTGGACACCCTATCTATTGAGTATTTGCTTAAAGAAATTTTCTCCTTTTTTTGAATTTTTTAAATATTAAATAAATTAAAGACTATTCTACCCCTAAATGAAAATTACATGTTTTATCATAAGAAGGACTATTTGGTAATTTGACTTAACAATTTAATTAGCTTTAAGATTCATATTATTTAACTTTTAAGAACATTTATACTACCCTCTTCATCTTCTCATTTATTAATTAAAAAAAAACCTACAACATATTCATCTATAAATAACAACCTAATGTCTCACAAAAATATAGTCAACAACTTTTAGTTCTATGTTTTGCTATTGAGTTCTATGTTTTGCTATTGGTTCCTATGTTTGTTTGATTGTTGCTCATTCTTCGTAAGATTTCTAGGTAAGCTAATACTTTTTATGATTTCTGTAAGCTACATATTGTTTATATGTGTATCAATTAATATTATTGTTTTTAATTTCTATAAAAAATCCATATTATTTTTATACGTTTTGTGTATATTCCCTGTTGTTATAAAAGTTTTTTGTTTTTTTTTTAATTTTCAAGATTGTTACCTTTGTTTTTTTAATTTTCATTTTCATATTGTTTATATTGTAAGCTATATATTTTTTTCATTTTCATATTTATTCTAATTTTCATATTTCCTAATTGATTTCTCCGTAAGCTATATATTATTTATGTGTATCAATCAATATTATTGTTTTTTTATTTCTATTAAAAAAATCCATAATATTTTATACGTTTTTGCATATATTCCCTGTTGTTGTTATAAAAGTTTTTGGTTTTTTCTTTAATTTTCAAAACTTATTCTAATTGTTACCTTTGTTTTTTCATTTCCATATTTCCTGATTGATATTTATGTTAATACTATAACTTTTATCTTTCATTAAAATTCGTATAATGTTTTTAATTTGTGTATATTACACATGATTGTTAATAAGTTTTTGAGTTATTATTTGTAATTTCTTTACAATTGTTATAATTATTTCTTTATTGATATTTTCTACTTGATATTTTTGGTATACAAGTGTTTTAGTGGGTCTATTTCTTAATTTGTTTTGTTTATATTGTTATAGTTTTATAAAAAAGAAATTGTTGACAACAATCAAATTCTTATGTGATTTTTTATGCTATGTTTTGTTGGGATTCTCTTCTTATTCTTTTATATTTTCATAGTCCCCCAATTTATTTATTTTTATTAAAAACTACTAAAAATGAGATGATATTTGCTAACATCTTAATCCTTATTTTTTTTCCTTTGAACCAACAGATAAAATTAAAAATATTATTATGTAAAATATACTAAAATCATAAATAAAAATGAATGACATTATAACCAATATATATAAATAAAATTAGAATCAATATATAATTAAATAATTATTATCATAATTTTTTTTAATAAATGAATTATTTTTTACGAAGGATGTTGGAAGTATGATGTAACATTTTATCTATTGAGTATTTGCTTATAAAAATTTTCTCTTTTTCTTTTTGAATTTTTTAAATATCAATTAAGCTAAAGACTATTCTACCCTTAAAATGAAAATTATATTTTTATTTTTTATTAATACAAGGACTCTTTGATCAATTGACTTAACAATTTAATTAGTTTAACTTCCATATTATTTAATTTTTAAAAACATTTATTATATCCTTTCCACCTTCTCATTTATTGATTAAAAGAAACCTACAACATAATCATCTATAATTATAACCTAATTAATATAGTTAAGTATCTGTTATTAACTCTCTCATTAGTAAATTAATAAATAGTTATTATATTTAATATCATTAACTAAATAAATACATAAAGTTAAAAAAAAAATACAAGAATCGGTACATATAAGTTAAATTATAACCAAACTAAAAGATATCGGAATCAATTAGCAATATATCAAAGAAAAAAAAATTAAAAACATATGTATGTACGAGTTCAAATGAAAACTCAGTTTTCAGATTCACCTGAAAATAACAACTTACTACAATTAATAATATATAGTTATGTTAATATTATTTTTTTAATTTAAATCGAAATAAAACTATGCAAAAGAATTGAATTAGAATTAATTTAACATTTTTCATTTTACGTAATATAACTAAAACCTTTATTTTTCGAGATCTTTTATCCCAAAACTAAGTTATAAAGAAATAACCACATGCAAATCGAAAAAGTTCTAACATGAAAACATTAATGACTCAATTAGACTCCAATATGGTCTAAGTGATCACAATATTGAAGATTATTTTTACTCTTTGAGTGGGTTGGGAAGGGGGCGTCGAGAAGTGTTTTAGTCAAAGTGGCAAACACATATAAATATTTTATGTAAATATTGTGTTGGGATATATCAATACATTATGAGATATGCAAAAAGAAATACTCATTAAACATCTCATTGTTATAATTAATAGTCTGACACGTTTCTTTTATTATTCGAGTCGATTAGAATGTATGACGATATGAAAGTTATTAGTTATTACTTTATTATGCACGAGACAACTTTAAATCAAATCTAATATTGATTTTTATTAACCTAATATATGATATGTTAATATTGGCTCATTAAACTACAATATTTTCTAAAAACTTTATTAACACCGCGCAACGCGCGGTGTCGAACACTAGTTTACTCTAAACTTAAATTATGCACCTTGTGTAAAGGTGATGAATAATACTAGTCTAAATTATGAACGTTACCATTCATTACTCAAAAATTAGGGGCCGTTTATTTAAACACTTATCCGGAAAGTGTTTTTTGGTAAAATTGAACACTATCATCTATCATATCGGATACTATTTTAGTCTCTTAAAACGGTATTGTACGCAACAATATACCCAGTACGCTCTTACCGGACAAGAGTTTTCGATCTCACTTATCGGGTAAGACACGTAGTTCATGTCTTTGCTCTTACCGGGTAAGATTCTAGTCCTTGTCATGTTCATCCTGAAAGGTAAATTGACCCGGTAATCACTTACCGTGTAAGCGTCAAATAAACGACCCCTTACTCTATTTACACAAAAGAAAGAGAAGCTTCATATTCCAATTAATTTTTAAAATTAACTCGTGTAGAAGAAGAAACAATTATATTGAATAAGCATTTATTGTTGTTGATAAATATTTATGAGACGTAGAAAAAGCTTTTTCTTTATTTTTTAACAAAAAATAAAGTCATACGTGACTATGTCCCATTTTATATATATGAGTATTTGATAGTGGTTTATGTCTGCAATTTCCATAACTTTTGTCTGCAAGTCCAAATGTCCCCAATCAATCTCCTCTGCTTCTTTTTCATTTTCAAATCCAGTGAATTATTACCCCCAAATTCATACCTCCAAATCGATTTTAGGCCAAGAAATTTCTTAGAAGAAGAGATCAGTGATAAATTTCCAACTTCAATTCTTCATCAGATCAATCATCTCAGCTTCACAACTCATTTCCATTTTCTAGCCTCAAGAAAGGTATCAATTTCAATGTTATTATGCTATATATTTAATTATGTGGGTTTTGAACTTTTTTGCTATTTTTATTTTTTCATCAATCATTTTGATTTCTTGAATATGTGAATAGGAGGAGTCTGGGATTTTGCCATTTAGGGGTTATCTTGTGTTTTACATCTTATTTAATCATATGGTTTAGGGGTGATCAATTTGAAAAAAAAAAAAAAAAGAAATAGCTGGTTTTGCTTTGGGTTATTCATTGAATTGTAAAAATACCCACTTGACAATTGCTTTAGATTTAGGGTTTTAGGGTTATCTTGTGTTTTACATCTTATCTAATCATATGGTTTTTGCTATATATAGGGTGGGGTGATCAATTTGAAAGAAAAGAGTTGGCAATTTGTTAGTTTATGCTCATCTGCATCTTATTAATTAAATGTATATTGGTGATAAACTAATAATTGTTGTAGATGATAAAGTATATTTAACAGATTTTTTTAAACTAGAGAAACTATAGATTTTGGGCTAAATCTTTTTCCCATAGATTCTCCAAACTCTTTTCGACACGGAGAAAGGAGGGAAACAGTAAGATCATTAGGATAAAGATGTAAAAGAACATTTTAATAGTATAAGTAATGTTATAGGATAAACTAATTATTCTCCCAAGAAATTTAGGAGAATGTTATAAAAATCTCCACCATTATGCTCTTCAATAATATATATGTGTATAACTCTATCTGTACTTTTTATTTAGGTTAGGGATCAATTTGTAAGTTTTATATATTCACAGGGACTAAATATGTAATTTATTGTTTCTACAATCAAGCACATCTTGCTATACATTAATAACCCAACAAAGTTTTGATTTGATTAATAGGTAGCAAGGATCCTTCAATCATATACATTGATGGCGTCTTCTTCAACTTCATCCATTCCCATGACCAGCTTTAAGTATGATGTTTTTCTGAGTTTTCGAGGTGAAGACACTCGTACGAGCTTCGTTGATCATCTTTATCACGCTCTTAAACAAGAGAACATTGACACTTACAAGGATGACGAGAACCTCGAGAGAGGGAGGAAAATCAGCAAGGAACTCATTCAAGCCATTGAAGAGTCGAGATTCCATGTTGTTGTTTTCTCTAAGAACTATGCATCTTCATCGTGGTGTTTAGACGAGCTTGTGAAGATCGTGGAGTGCCAAAACACGAAGACTGGGCACACTATTTACCCTATCTTCTATGACGTGGAACCCACTCAAGTCCGCAAACAAAGCGGAGAATTTGGAAAAGCCTTTTCTAAGCACGAAAATGATGAGAATGCTCAGAAATGGAGAAAGAAATGGAGAAAGGCTTTGGTAGAAGCAACATCTTACAGTGGGAAGGACTTAACTGTTGATAAGTAATTACTTCACCGTATCTCAATCTACAATGTTCTTTCATTTTGTTTCTTCTTTATAATCTATCTTTGCATAGGATGTAAAATCCAAGGCATCTCGTGTTCTATTGTCAAACTTGACTACTCTTCTTGAAAGATTAAAGTAAAATATAATTATATATATGACTCCATTAATACTTGTTATATGTTTGTATTTTGTAGATATAAAAGTAATTATTAATGTGATTCTTCTTTAACATACAGGTACGAAGTTGAATTTATCAAAAAAGTTGTTAAGGAGATCTCCTCGAAGTTACCGTCCATCAGCACCGATGAAAATTTAGTAGGCATGAGGACTCGGATGAATAGCGTACTTTCATCTTTAAACGCTTTTTCTGATGAGTTTTGCATGATAGGAATATGGGGGATAGGAGGCGGCGGGAAAACAACTTTGGCCAGAGCCATTTTTGATCAAATATCCTTTCAGTTCGAAGGTAAAAGTTTTGTTGCAAATGTTAGGGAAGTTTCAAAACCCGATTTCTCTGGTTTGAATAAGTTGCAACAACAAGTCCTTCGAGATGTATCAAATGATCAAGGCATTACTATAAATAATGTTTTTGATGGGAAAAACTTGTTGAAAAAGAAGATGTCTGGTAGAAAGGTTCTTCTTGTTCTTGATGATTTGGATCATATAGAGCAGCTTAAGGCCTTAGCCGAAGAAACCTAATTGGTTTAAGTCAGGAAGTAAAATTATCATTACAACAAGAGACAAACAAGTACTCCAAGCACACAAAGTGAACTCAGTTCAGGAAGTCAATACGTTAATGGATGAGGAAGCAATTTGCCTCTTGAGCAGGTGTGCATTTCGGACATGGAGTCCAATTCCAGGGTACGAAGAGCTATCGGAAAAAGTCGTACGCTATGCTGATGGTCTTCCTTTAACGATCACAGTTTTGGGTTCGTCTCTCTGTGATGAAAAAAAGCATGTATGGATAGATACCCTAAAAAGACTAGAAAAAATTCCATTGAAGGAAACTGTACAAAAGTTGGAGATAAGCTATATGGGTCTAGATGACGATTGCAAGGAAATATTCTTGGACGTTGCATGCATATTGAAGCGTTGGGAGGAAGAGGAAGCAATCAGAGCACTTGAAAGTTGTGGATTTCATGCTATACATGGTTTGAGTGTTCTTGAGAAAAAATCTCTCATAACTATCAGAGATGGCCGGTTGGACATGCATGACCATATACAAGAAATGGGGAGGCACATTGTTCGTCATTTGCACCCTAATGAGCCTTACAAACATAGTCGATTATGGGTTACGGAGGAAATTAAAGATATATTGGCTAATAATCAGGTAAGAATAAAGTTTGTTTGCAATGTGAGATAACTAACACATTTTCATTTCTTAAGACCTAAGTTAATTTCTCTTATTTTGTATTACAGGGTACCGAAGCAACATGTATAATACTGTTCACATCATCAGAAATCAATCAAGAAGTTCTTACGAAAGGTCTTGAAAAGATGGATAAACTTTGACTTCTTGTTTTGTACATTGATGATATTTATAGTAACTGGAAACTTGATGAAGTTAGCCAATACTTTCCAAATTCTCTACAATATCTGGAATGGCCGAGTTACCCTTTTTATTCTTTACCCAAAACATTTCAAGCAAGACATCTTGTTGGTCTTCGTATGAGTGGTAGCATAATGGAGCAACTTTGGGAAGATGGAGAAAGAAAAGTAAGAGTAATGGTTGAATTTATTGTTTTGCATTATTCATTATGACGCTGCACTTTTATTGGTCTGTTATCACACCAATATTCATCTTTTGTTTTTTCTTATGATAGGTTCTTGACAAGCTCCGGTTCCTTGATCTTAGTTGTTCAAATTTGCGGTCCTTTGACCTTGGTCTAACTCCAAATCTTGAGGTATTAGATCTTGAATTTTGTCATGATTTGGTAGAACTTCACATGCCCCGTAAATGTCCCCAACTCAAATCCTTCAAATTGAGTTGTAGTAATTTGAGGTACTTTAACCTTGGGCCGACTCCAATAGCGAGGCATCAAAACATGAAGAACGTGTGGTGGAATTTGGCATGTCCCTTGAATGTCCACAACTTGAATGCCTCGAACTAGATATTCCAAACTTGAGGGCCCTTGATCTTGGGTCGACTCCAAATCTCAAGACATTGAAGCTTGAACGATGTCATAGATTGGTGGAACTTCGTGTGCATATTGAACGTTGCAAACTAAAAACCCTCTGCCTTCCATGTCAACATTTGAGGACCTTTGACTTAGGGCTGACTCGGAGTTTTGAATCTTTAACTCTTGATGAGAATGATGATTCGGTAGAACTTTTCATTCCCAACAAATGGGCACAACTTGAATCCCTTTCACTCATTAAATATAAGTTTAGGACCTTTGAGCTGACCCCTAACCTCAAGACATTGATTCTTGATGATTGTGATTTGGTAGAATTTCACGTCCCTGATGGAGATTTAAAACTCGAATCTCTAACTATTAGAAGATGTTCAAAGTTGAAGATCCTTGACCTTGGGCAAACTCCAAATCTTGAGAGTTTATGTCTTGAAGAATGTTCTAGTTTGGTGAAACTTCATGCTCCCGTTGCAGGTGTAAAACTGCTCATCAACATAAAAGGACATTTGAGTAGGGACTCGGTCGATATACGCACATTGCAGTGGGATAGTAGTCTTCCTAAGTTTGAGTTTGAATGTTCATATAAGGAAGATCTACCCTCATCCATTGGAAACGTTGAGAAGCTTATTTCAGAAGGTTTGTTTTGTGCTTGCACAGACCTTGAGAGTTTTTTTGGAAGAATTTGTGGTTTACAACGTTTAACAAAGCTTCAACTCGAAGGCAACATTTCAGAGGTGCCCAAGGACATTGACCGGTTACAATGTCTAGAGGAGCTAAGTTTGTGGTATACAAAGATTAAACGTCTTCCAGATAGCATTTGTAGGTTGAAACATCTGAAATCTCTCCAACTTAGTTATTGTAAGCTTCTTGAGAAGTTACCAGAGGATCTTGGTCGATTAGAATGTTTAGAGATTCTATGGTTAAACGGGTGTAAAGTTTTACGAGATATTCCGCACAGCATATGTAGGATGAAAAGTCTAAGGATTTTCAGTCTCTTCGGTTGTAACAGGGTTGAGGAACTGCCTGAGGAACTTGGACGTTTGGAATGTTTAGGATACTTGAATATAAGAGGTACATGCATAAATAATCTTCCGCAGAGCATCCTATTGTTAAGAGAGCAAGGTCTGCGTATTTCTCGGCCAGACAACAGAACACGTGCAACAACAACTACAGTAGGTTGTTGCTGTACCGTGCTGTAAGGGAAATTTTGAGGAAGGCTCAAAGAAACCGATTGACAAGAAGAGGTACTGTCTTTGTTTCTATTAATCATTTTACTTTGATAACTTAAAACATGGAAATTAATATATGACATGCTTAGTTTTTTGACCAAAAATCAATAATTATCTTTACAATGCATCTTATAAATCATTCAGATAAAAGCTCTTAAATGCAAGTGTATAGCCTACTAAGCATTAAGTGGGTTATTTTTGGATCCATCTGGTTTTGCTGCACTGCATCACATTTGAGAATCTTTTTGTTTGGCATCATTTAATGTATCACAACGGGATATAATTTATATATTTTTTGTTTGTTAAATGATGTTAATCACTCTCTATCATTGTATCACTAGTTGAAATTTATATGTAACAAAGGTAACTTTTGCATGATTGAATATTTATCAATTATTGCATTACTCGGAGTAGTATTAGCGGAAGGAGTTGTGTGAATCGAAGGAAGTTGATGTGTTTCATATGGACATAGACACGTATAACACCTTAAAGTTAAAAGTTATAATAAATATTAAAATATAATAAGAAAAATAATATGTTAACGCATAAAGAAATATCTTATCTATCATGACCAAATAATGGGTTTTTATGTCTTTATTTCCCGACCCAAAAAATCGCGTGATATCATATTTATAACCATAATTATTTCCAACCAAAAATATGATTATATTTTCGTACTTTTTGAAATCTTGGAGTCTTCCTTGACCAATTATGTGGCTTTAATTTGTCCATCTTAGTATCAAAGTTTTTTCTTCTTCAAAACAAACACATACCACATTCATATTATAAGTGTGGAACCATTGTCTTCTAGTTTATTTCTTAAAACTGAAATAGGTTATTTTCATATTATAATATTAACAAGTTCTCGAACATACTTAAGTCTAATTGTTTCCTTATATTCTATTGGGCAATACATCGACCATCTTATTTATGCAAATATCATAGACTCATATAGTCATTTTGGTAGTAAAGTTCCCAATTATCAAGCTCTATCGGTCCAATGACCTTAATCACGAATCCATGGTAGCTGCTAAGATACTACAAAGATGAAAAGAAGTCTATTTCCTCATCCTTTCATCAGGCATATGAGCTATACTCTACATTTTAGGAACAAATTTGCTAACCATGAGGCATAATTTTGGAAAGATAGAAAAAAGGATTATATTTATCGATATACAACAATAATTAAGTTCTCAATGACTACTGCATATTTCTATAAAAAAACTTTATCATTATCACAAAATTCCTCCTAAGAATATTACATGAACAACGACGAGTTTTAGTTTTAGTTGACTGCGTTAATTCCCTCAATCTTGATAGACATATCCATGCTCTTTGGATCTCATCTTGAGATAAAGAGTTGTTTTCGATGGTTAGTTGTGCAGTATTTGCAATAATGGATGAATATAGCATTTTGATTAAAAAGTAGGTAGGTTAAGAGTTCAAGTTTATAACTATAATCTTTTTTTTCTTTCAAAAACACAATAAAATTAAAATAAGTTGTGTTTGACAAATTAGCTAATAGCTGATAGGCTACCCGTTGATTAATAAGCTAGCTTATGAATATATTATATTTGGCAAAAACTAGCTTATGAGTATGTAAAATGACTAAAAATGGTATCTTGAGGTATAATAATTAATAGAGTAAAATACATTTTTGGTCCCTGTGGTTTGACAAAAGTCTCACTTTTGGTCCCTACAGTTTAAAAAATACACATTAGCCACTACAATATGCTATTTTGTCCAATTTTGGTCCCTCTGACTAACAGATGTTAAGTGAAACCGTTAGTTAGGGTTAATTTGATATTTTTTTTCATTTTCTTCTTGTTTTTACTTTAATAATAACCACAAGGACCAATACTGTAATTTACTCTATTTAATATATATATACACACACACACCTCCTTCTTCTTTACCCACCACCATCCACCCACCACCACCACCACCACCACCACCACCACCACCACCTCCTTCTTCTTCACTCACATCTTCATTATCATCCACCACCACCACCACCCCCACCACCCACCTTCTTCTTCACCCACATCTTCATCATCACCACCACACCCACCACCACCACCACCACTTCACTTCATCTGCCTCATTTCTGTGAGTGGAATTGTTACAGATGAATCTTGAATCAGATGCTCAGATCTGAAAATGAACTCGAGAAGAGAGCATAAATGCTTACATTTCACCATTTCAAAAAGGTTTTTCGGTTTGGTTTTGGGCTCAGATATGCAAATCTGGAGTTTGACAAAGGGGATCGGAAACCGCCATGGCTGCAAACACAGCCTGAATATGCTCGGAAAATGTTAGATGCAGAAATAAATCATCACAGCCTGAACATGTTTTTCGATAATCCATGGGTCGATGTATCTCCAGATTTCATTCAAATCTGATGTTTTGGAGGTTGTGGTGGCGACGATTTCAGATCTGATGGTTTGGAGGTGGCGGTTTGGTGGTGAAGGGTGTGGTAGAGATGGTGGTGGTGGTGGGTGTGGTGGTGGTGGGTGGTGGAGGTGGTGTTGGTGTGGCTGTGGTGGGTATGGTTGTGGTGGTGGTTTGGAGGTGGTGGGTATTGGTGGTGGTGGTGGTGGTGATGGGTGGGTGGTGGTGGATGATGATGAAGATGTGGGTGAAGAAAAAGGTGGGTGGTGGTGGTGGTGGTGGTGGGTGGTGGTGGTGGTGGGTGGTGGTGGTGGTGGGTGGTGGTGGTGGGTAAAGAAGAAGAAGGTGTGTGTATATATGTTAAATAGATTAAATTACAGTATTGGTCCTTGTGGTTATTATTAAAGTAAAAACAAGAAGAAAATGAAAAATAATATCAAATTTAACCCTAACTAACGGTTTCACTTAACATCTGTTAGTCAGAGGGACCAAAATTGGACAAAATAGCATATTGTAGTGGCTAATGTGTATTTTTTAAACGGTAAGGACCAAAAGTGAGACTTTTGTCAAACCACAGGGACCAAAAATGTATTTTACTCTAATTAATATTAATAAAAGTATAATTGGAAAAGAACTACAAAAAAACTTCTAAAACGCTACTCCAACTAGCGTTTCAAGAAGTTAGCTTATGGTCTATCCAAACATATACTAGCTTATAAGCTAGCTTATTTTTGCCTAAAACCGTCTTAAAAGATAAAAACTAAGAAAATGAAAGGAGATTCAAACTTAGATCCGTGGTAGAAGAAAAGTGTTGCACCTCTACAAAAGGAGACTTATGTTCTCATTGTAATTTCAAAAAATATATATATAGTGACAAATAACAAATTAATATGATGACATTTTCACGACCCTTGAATTTTTACACTCCAATGAAGGAATGAAATCACATGCTCAAAAGTCAAAACCCCTTGGGGCGTGTTCGTGGTGCTACATCAAATAGATTTGGAGAAAATTTCTTCACCATATACATTTGAACTTTTTTTTCTCCTCTTAAGAGCTTTGAGTAAATATGGGAGTTCCACGTATTCTTACACAGTATTAGAGTCAATATCTACTATTATCGCACAAGTTATACAGATCTTGAGTTTGTTGGAAGGGACGTGTTGGTTGATTAGACCAGAATGATATCCTCAATATATGTTCGAACCTCCTCCCTTCTCATCTAAAATATACTTTAGAAGAGTAATGTAATGGGATACCGTATATTCTCACATAGTATCAAAACCAATGTCTACAACTCTAATGACTATGCAGTACTTTGGAAGAGGGAGAGACCGATCCGAATGGGAAGACCGACTCATTGAAGATGACATGGCGGGAGATGATATTTTTTAGGTGGAGAGACCAAGACAAAGATAGCCTCCATGAAGAGCCGGACAGCCTATGAAAATGCATGGTGTGGAACAGGGGGTTATTTATGAGGAGTGGGTATGTGAGGCTAGCAAAGGCATCTGAAGAACCGAAGGTTGGAGAAAGAGAGTAGTTTGTTAAAGAGACGTGTAAAATCAATGTCGTGTGCGATGGAAGAAGAGGGTAAGATGTTGAGAAGGTGAATCGCTTCGACCCAATAAGTGGGTGGAAGGTGGCCTTAGAAAAGGAAAGTGCGAGTCATATTATTTATAGTTTAAATCATGCACTCACTTTGTCGTTTTGTTAGGAAGTACGAGGACAAGAAAAATGGAATTGAATATAAAAGAGACGTTTAACAGAGTTATAATCAAACATTCAAACTCGCCCCCATGATGACATTGGAACGATTTAATGTCACAACCAAAATGATTTAATATATAAGCACAAAAATACAATAATTTGGAGAACACATCAGATTTTCTTCATAACAGGTAAATCCATAAGAAAATGAGAGAAAATGATCTAAAAACATAACATAATATTTTATACCACTAATATTGGAAATAGAGGATGTCCACGTAGCCGAATGAGCAATGTAATTAGGTTGATTTAATATAATTTAGAAGGTTGTGCAATATGATATCAAGTTGGAATAATGCGACTTCATATTAAAATGAAAAAATAAGGGTTATAAAGTAAATTACATTGTTAGCTGTGAGGATATAAATGATAATTTAAAATTCAAAAAAGATTTGATTTTTAAAAGTGATTTCAGCAAGACATGTCTCTATTGTTACAACATTTATAATGTTTTTGTAGACATCTTTTTATTGTTGTAATAACATTTTTAATGTTTATGTAGGTGTGATTTATGGTATGGTGTCTTACGATATATCATGGCGTGAGTTTGAAACAAAACGTTAATTTTTTTCCAAAAGAAAATTGTTTGTTACAAAAAATGTTTTTTGTGTTTTTACACATCTAAACATTATTATAAATAATTTTTGTGTTTTTACACATTTATTGCCATAGTAACATTTATAATGTTTTTGTAGATGTGTCACTATTGTTACAATAACATTTATAATGTTTTGTCTTTTAGTGTTGTGGTGGATTGATTATCACTCGACGGGTTTATAGTTTTCTAACCGGGTTCAAGCCTTCCCGTGCACATGCCTAAAAACATTTAAGTTGGGCCATGTTTGGCTTTTAAAATTGTCGAAGATTAGTTGAACTTTGTGTCTTAAGATATATCTCATGGCATGCGTTTGAAACAAAATACGTTTTTTTTCCAAAAGAAGATTGTTTGTTAGAAGAAAAATGTTTTTTTTTTCTTTTTTTTTTTTGCGTTTTTGCACATTTTATAGATTTACATAAACAGATTAAATTATGGCGTGTCGTTTGAAACAAAATATTATTTATAATGTTTTTGTAGGCTATCGAACTATAAGTTAGCTTATTAAAATACTACTTGGAGTCAAGTAGTGTTTCAAGAGTTTTTTATAGCTTTTTTCATTTATACCCTTGTTAATACTAATTATCATACCTCAAGATACCTTTTTTGATCATTTTACATACTCATAAGCTAGTTTTTGTCAAACGTAATTTATTCATAAACTAACTTATTAGTTATCAGATAATTTATTAATTGATAACTAACTTATTAACTATCAGCTAATTATTGATAAATACTAGGGGTGTAATCGAGCTGAGTCGAGCCGACACAATGCCAAGCTCGAGCTCGATTCGGTACCAAAACTCGAGCTCGGTGAGCTTTGATTTTCAAGCTCGAACTCGAGTTCGAGGAAATACTCGACACTCTTGAGCTCGACTCGACCCAACTCGACTGAAATTCAAATTTCAAGTTTTTGAGCTACAATTACTTATCTCACTTACATATACTAGGGGATATAAATGTAATTTGGTTATAAATTCAGGATAAAATAGATAATATACTATAAGCTCAATAAGGCTCGCCAGCCTGACGAGCCGAGTATTTTGAAGATCGAACTCGGCTCGAAACATTACTCGAGTAGCACAACCTCAAGCTCGTTCCGATTCACATCGAGTTGATTTCGTATATGTTCCAAGTCAATCTCGTGTAGCTCGCGAACCGTCTCGGCTCGATTACACAATTAAAGAGCGTCCAAACTCCAAATACACACCCCTAGTTATTTCTCAAACAATGTTAGAACAAAATTTTACCCAAAATCATTATCAATTAACATGTTTCAATA
This sequence comes from Centaurea solstitialis, assembly GCA_030169165.1. Lineage (NCBI taxonomy): Eukaryota > Viridiplantae > Streptophyta > Magnoliopsida > Asterales > Asteraceae > Centaurea > Centaurea solstitialis. Next base: position 82,820,639 of record CM058041.1, read on the forward strand.
ACAACCTCACACTTTCTAGGGTTTTGTGTATATACCAAAGAAGCCATTTCTGATCCACAAATATGATCAACAGACACCGGAATCGTACAACCACAACCATCATCCATGGCTGCTCAGGCGGTGGAGGGTGTAGCGGTTACTGCTCTCCGATCGGTTTTCCACCGCGTCCGTCAAGCGGCCGAGAGATCCGGCCGCCGTGTGGATGACGTGCGAGTGGTGGCCGTCAGCAAGACCAAACCTGTGTCTCTCGTCCGCCAGGTCTACGACGCCGGCCACCGCTGTTTTGGGGAAAATTACGTTCAGGAGTTCATCGAAAAGGCTCCTCAGGTCCTCTTTTTATCTGTCAACTCATTGACATTCTAGTCTATAGGCTAGCTGATAGCTGATAAGCTAATTGTTGACTTATAAGTTAGCTGTTAACCGGCGGTTGATAGTTGTTGACTTATAAGTTAGGTTGTGGCGGATAGCTGTTGACTTATAAGCTAACAGGTAACCTAGGTTATAAATAAGTTATGTTTGGCAAAACCTAGATTATGAGTATGTAAAATGACCAAGAGCTCGTGGCTGTTAGACTTATAAGCTAGCTAGTAGCATATAAAATAGCTTATGAATAAATTACGTTTGACAAAAAGTCAAAAACTAGCTTATAAGCATGTAAAATGACCAAAAAGGGGTATTTTAGGTATAATAATTAATATTAATAAGTATATAATTGGAAAAAGCTACAAGCTCCTGAAACACTACTCCAAGTAGCGTTTCAATAAGCTAGTTTATGCTGCATCCAAACATGTACTAGCTTATAAGCTAGCTTATTTTTGGCAAACACACCCTAAGATTCTATCGCCGTTGATGAAATCGAGTGATTTATGCAGCTTCCGAAGGACATTGACTGGCACTTTATTGGGCATTTGCAGAGCAATAAAGCGAAATCCCTACTCGGTGATGATCCATTATGGCTTTTATTTTTATATTTATTTCAAATTGTTAATCGATACGGGATTCTATAAAAATTATCTAAAATTGAGAACTAAAAGTACAAAATTCTTATAAAATTATATTCCAACTCGAACAAATTCTCCATTTTAAAGATAGCATTTTTACATGTGTTAGTAAAATATTACATATATCTGATATAATTAGAATTTAATTTATATGTCATGGTAATATTTTTAAAGAGTTCATAAGTTCATTAGATTTGGAGATTTTTGTGGTATCATACTTATTTCTATTTTGGAGAAAGTTTTGAAGAATCTGTTGTAGCAAAAAATATCCAAAATCCTTATTTTGTACTATTTTGGAGAAGCTGATGGAAATGCTCTCATGGTAGAATCAGCCTTCTTTGAGATTTTGAATAAAGTCTTGTCAATTTTAACCTAGAGCCCACCTTGATCACATCATATTGTTTACTCTTTGTATTTCAGTTATGTGAATAATGATCTAAATGAGGTTAGATGCTTCTTTTCGTCGTAAATAAATGATGTTGATGTTTGCTGTTTATGTATGCAGCTGCTGTTCCGAATCTATCAATGGTACAAGGTGTTGATAACGAGAAGGTAACTTATAAGTCTAGCCTCTATTGTTTTAATTAGAAGGCAAAATACCTAGGTGATACATGATTAAGATCATACTGAAGTGTTTAAGCCAAGTAGAACCTTTTTATAGCTGAATGCAACAAGTTGATCTTAATAACCTCGAGATCAACTTAAAGTTAAAACCATGGTGGAAGTTATTGGCACCCACAACTTTGAGCTTATAATAAGCTCACAAATCCACTTTACACAAATCCACTTTTCTATCCATGTGAGACGGGTTGTTACATGGATAAAGTTGTTTGTGTGGATTAATCTGTTTGTATTGATTAAGAAGGTTTTTGTTCGGAAAAGTTTCTTTATAGGTGGAAGGAACATGTTTTAATTGAGAGGGATAGGTTTGGAGAAAACTTGGCCTTCTGCATAAAGATCCTCCCTAGAAGCTTACTAAATAAGCCACTTTCTATATGATTAAGCCAGTACCAAATAGTCATATAAAGTTGACTAGATAAACAGATAGCCCAATTAAGCTTATTAAGCTGCTAACAAACAAGCCTTTCCACTAGATTCTACTAAGCTTTAACAAATGTGCCATAACCCAAGTGGTTAAAAGGGAAGCCTTTCATTTGAGGACAACATATAATTAAGTTGATAAGATAGCTTTGATGCATTTCTTCCTTTTTGTATTAAGGCTCATCGCTCACAATGACCAATGTATTGCCATGGTTTCACAGATTGCAAATCACCTTGATCGTGCAGTTTCAAGCGTTGGAAGAAAGCCGTTGGCGGTTATGGTTCAAGTAAATACGAGTGGGGAGAAATGTAGGTGAAGAACATCCATGCATTTTCTTTCCTAACATCTTAGCCTTTTTTGTACCATTTGAGCAAAAAGGTTGATTACCGCCAACCCTGAGTGGCCCCACATGGGACCCGCCTCCTGGCAACCCCATTTTAGGATGCATTTCAGTGACTCAGCGGCTAAGGCTAGTGGAGGGGTTCAAGTCGGCCTCCCACAAGGGTCTTTCCGTCCTTTTGCCAACTAAGCTACAAGTGGCTAGCCTTTTTTACTACTACCTATGCTAGAAATCTCTTTTAGGGGTTGCTTGGTTGGTTTCCACTAAAGGGCTTGTTTGTTAGCAGCCTAATGAACTTAATGAGACTCGCAACTCATTCTGTTAGTTTTACATGACTATTTGGTAGTGGCTTAATGGTAGGAAGTGGCTTATTTGGTAAGCTTTTAAGAGGGAGCTTTATTCAGAAAGCCAAGTTTTTTCAAATCTGCCAATTCCAATTATAAAACACGTTTTTCCATCTATGAAAAAATTCCCACCAACAAAAACCTTTCTTGGTCTATACAGACACATTAATCCACACAAACAACTTTATTTATAAAGGGCTTAATGAAAAACCAACCAAACATCCCTAACTCTTTAAGTCTTGTATGGACAAAGCATGATGTGGATTAATCTGGTCGTATATAGATTGTGAAGGTTTTTGTTTGGGAGGGTTTTTCATAAATGGAAGGAGCGTGTATTTTAATTGGGAAGGACAGGTTAGGATTACTTGGCTTTCTTCATAAAGCCCCCTTCTAAAAGCATATTGAATTAAGACACTTTCGATATCATAAGCTGCTACCAAAACCGAATAAGGTGTGAGTCCCATTGAGCTCATTAAGCTGTTAACAAACGGAACCATAGACTGTTGGACACGAGTAATTACAATTGGCTGATTGTAACCCTTTATTGTGCCACTATTGCAGCAAAATCTGGGGTGGAACCAACAAACTGTGTGGAGCTTGTGAAGCATGTTAAGTTTAGCTGCCCAAACCTCGTGTTTTCTGGCTTAATGACTATTGGAATGCCCGATTATACATCTACTCCAGAGAACTTCAAGGTAAACCTCTTACTTTTGCTTTATAAAAGTCTAAGCTATGCAATCAAGACGAATGAATCGTGTGAGAAAAAGAGTTAAGGTGAGAAATGTAGAAGGGACATGGACCCTTGATCACTTTTAATCTCACCACCACCCCATGAATTGCGCTTCTCACGGGAATTAATATGGTGCACTCATTGTTGTTCTAAAATTATTATTGATTTAAGGGTGGAGATCCCTTCTCACCCTTCTCACCCTTCTCACCATAACTTCAATTCTCACCAGAACCTGACCCATGCAATCATTGAGTTCTCCATCCCTTTCGGCTAGGGGGTGAGCAAAGGTGGGTTCCAGGCCAAAATTCTTGTCACTGGTTCTAGAACTGAAACCGGTCACACACCTCTTCTTTATATTGGGGAACCAGTTCCGATACCGGGTGCTCAATGTCTTTGTTTTTTAATCTATCATTTCATGCTATAAGAAAGTAATTATTAGTCTATTACAAATTTTCAACGTAAAAAAACAAATACTACAACGGTGAAAACTAATCTGATAAAAACTAATAATTACACAAGTCGAGTGAAGGAAGTGGCCGTAAGTGTAAGTGTGAAGGAGATATATATTTTTGGATAGGAAAAGTCAAGTGAAAGAAGCTATTGTAAGTGTAAGTGTGCAACGTGTAACCCTAAAAGGCAAAATAATCATTTCTGTTTTAGTTTATTAAATATAAAAAACACATAAAATAATTTTTTATTATAAAAATAGCAGGTACCCGTCGGTTCCGGTTCTGGGTATCCAGCCCCGGGAGGTGCGGGTAACGGTTCCAAAAAAATGAGAACGATTGCCAAGTCCTGATCGGTTCCGTATTTTAGGAACCGGAATCGGAACCAATCACATCGGTTTCGTATGTTGAACCAAGTAACCAACAGTTTCAGAGCGGTTCCGGTTCCAAAAGTAGGTTCCCAGTTTTGATGCTCACCCCTACTTCTATCGTGCATTTCGTGGATTCTACCTCTTTTTCTTGATTTTTATTGAACACTGGAATGATAAAGATCGTTTTTAGCTTTCTTGTTGATTGACTTGGTTTTGTATGGTCGAGATATTTGATGGTATTTTTGGATGATACAGACTCTGTCGAGATGCCGAGTTGAGATCTGTAAGGAACTTGGTATGACGGAAAACGAGTGTGAATTGTCAATGGGCATGTCTGGCGACTTTGAACTTGCGGTGAGGAATATATTGGAGATATTACGGGTTATTAAGCAGTATTAACATTCTCAAACTTGTCAGAAGATTATAGATTTTAGAGTAAATTATGGTTTTCGTTCTTATAGTTTGTTAAATTTTGCAATATCCATCCCTATGGTTTAGAAATTGTGGTTTACGTCCTTATGGTTGGCAGTTTATTGCTATTTTCATTTTTATAATTTACTAATTATTGTGGTTTTGGTCCTTGTGGTTTAAAATTCCTTACTATTTTATCCCCTCCTACTTTAAAAGGTAGGAATTATTTCAAGGACGAAAATAGCAATAGATTACAAACCATAGGGACGAAAATCAAAATTTATAAAAAACCACATGGACTAAAATCATAATTTACTCTAGATTAAAAAATATTAAAAATAAATACATGTTAGAAGATTGTAGATTTAAAGAATATTAAAAAAATATCTGTCATAAGGTCGGTTTTGTTTATATATAGTTAATTATTTATATACTTATATATACGAAAGTTTGGCTACGAACTCGAATTTAATTGCGAACATGAGGACAGTTGAAAGCGCATTATGTGGCATGTTCAGTCTGAATAATACAAGATTATGCAGACTAAATGTTTTGCTTTGTTCAATGTGAATAATAGAGAGCATTTAGATTGAATAATATTGAATGCTATATTATTCAATTTCAATACTATATTATTCACCATGAATAATACATAACATTCAGTCATAAAAGATTTGAGTTTCCATTTGAACTCAGTCCTATATATATATATATGTATATATATTAGAAAAGAGTGATTCTCGTCAATGGAAGCTTTCGTATTGTCATGCGGAACTGCTTTTATTTTTTGGTCATATAATCACCTTACGTATCGGGTTATCTGCAGATTGAAATGGGCAGCACAAACGTAAGGATTGGATCGACGATATTTGGACCAAGGGACTATCCGAAGAAACAACAGCCACAATGATCGAATCTACGAAAGCTGAATTTATTACAATCATCTTCCTTTTATTGAAGAAGTGAACTTATGTTATACTATACTATATCAAAATCATTATTTATATGGCTGGATAAATATGTACAAAGTTGTTATATATATAGGGAAAAGATACCAAGAAAAAGAAGCGAAAGGCCTGAAACTGGTTATTGGTTTTGGTTTCTAAAACCCATATCGTCTCTTGATTGGTCTTGTTATCAAATTCTTTCTTTCATTCTTTTAATTTTTATCTCAAAATCTTTTATTTCGTTCGTTTTTTCAGTTATCGTTTTATGTTTCATTCTAATTTTCCAACCGTTTTAACGTTAATGGCGAGTGCTTAATTTTTATGGTCAATGCTTATATTGCTAATAAATGTTTGGTATCAAAGTTACTTAAATTGTGTTTAGCAAGCTAGCTGATAAGCTAGTTGGTAGTTGATAACTTAGTTGTTGACTAATAAGTTAGCTTATGTATAAATTATGTTTGACATAAACTAGTTTATGAGTATGTAAAATGACCAAAAGGGTAAATAATTAATATTAATAAAATTATAACTGAAAAAGGCTACAAAAAGCTCCTGAATCGTTACTCCAACTAACGTCTCAATAAGCTAGCTTATGGTTCATCCAAATATATATAGTAGCTAATAAGCTAGTTTATTTTTGCAAAACACAACCTTAGACTATCTCTAATCAAATACAAATCTTTCCCTATATTTAGCCTTAGGCCATCTCATCAGGTGAGTGTGTGGGTTCATCATGTTGATATTGTACACCGGTACGCGCATTGATGTGGAACCCAGAGGATGATGTCGTTGGGTCCATACACCCACTCGGTTACTTCCCTCTTTCTCTTTTCTCTCTCCTCTCTCTTCCTCTCTCTTCCTCTTTCTCCATTTCTATCTGTTACATATGTATTAAAATAGAAAAATACGATAAAGATTGGGTTAGCTTGGATTATGGTATTCTACTTTAGGGTAAGAAGGGTAAGAAAGAGAAAAATCTGACGTGGTGCTGATCTGATATTAGGGTAAGTAGAGTAGCGATACTCATGGTCTTAGAAGTTATTTGGCAGTTGCCAAACGGTTTGGTTCTCTTCTCGTCTTCTAGATAATAAAATATTCAAAATGATAAAATATTCAAAATGATTAAGACACTTTTGACATACGATGTGTAAAATAAAATATGGTTGTTTTGTAATTTAGTAAAATAAAACCAAGATACTTAATGATTAAGGAAAAAAAGATGAAAATGTTTTGAAACCATTAAGACAGTTTTCTTTTTGTTTTCAATGCAAAATTTACCTCTTATTAAATTCAGATCCACTCTAGATGAAACTGTAAAAAAAAAGAGAAAAGATGTCCAGAAGATCCGGCGACTCACCGCCGGAAAAGATCATCTACACCTACGGCATCGACATCCTCTCCGGCGACTATTCCGGCCAACAAACACTCCAATCCACACCGACGAACATGGCGGAATCCATCGCAGCCGTTGAATCGATCCTAGACTACACATTCAACGACAAATCTCTGCTAGTAGAAGCCCTAACTCATCCTTCGTACTCCGGCAGTCCTTCCTACCAACGCCTCGAGTTCGTCGGAGATGCCGTCCTAGGGCTCGTGGTCTCCGATTTCGTCTTCGTAACTTATCCCGATCTCGACCCTGGCCAGCTGTCTCTTCTTCGTTCAGCCAATATCAGTACGGAAAAGCTGGCTAGGGTTGCGGTTAAGCATGGACTTCATAAGTATGTCCGCCATCGGGCCGCTGCTCTTAGTGAGAAGGTATGTATGTATGTATCACAGTCGCCGGTGGGAAGTAAGTTTTACAAAAGGTGGCATTGTTTAATTAAGTTTTTGGTTGATTTTTCAGAGATTTTTTTTTTCGGTTTTTTGGTTGATTTTGATGGAGTTTTTTTTTGTTTGTGGTTGTTGAATCAAGAGGATGTTTTGGGTTGGTTGATTAATTGCTGAGAGAATTTTGGGCGTTTTGGTTGATTTCGAGAGAATTTTGGATTATTTGGTTGATTTCGAGGGAATTTTTTGGTATTTTGGTTGATTTCGATAAAAGTTCGGTTTTTTTGGTTGATTTGAGAAAAAAAAATCGGTTTTTTTTGTTGGTTTCAAGAGAATTTCTCGGTTTTTGTTGATTTCGTGATATTTTTTCGGTTTTTCGGTTATTTGGTTGATTTCGAGATATTTTTTCAGTTTTTTGGTTGATTCAAGAGAACTTTTAATTAGTTGGTTGATTTCAATTTTTTTTTGTTTTTTGATTGGTTTCGAGAGAAGTATTTGGTTTTTAGGTGCACGCCTTGCCGGCCTTGGTTCGAAAACGATAGGGTGGCACCCTCCAAAATGATAAGGTTGCATCTTCATAAAATTCAAAAAACTTACCCTCCGGCAGACAAATAATAGGTGGCCTGCCGTGTACTCTAAGCCAGTTCCGTCCCTGGAAGTAACTTGCGGTTATGGCGTTATTCGTATGATTTGTTATTTGAAAGTGGAGGTGATTTGGTTTTTTTGATGTTGTTAGGTTAGGGAATTTGTGATTGCGGTTGAGGAAGAAGATGATATGGTTGTTCACGGTGGACATATGAAAGCCCCTAAGGTACTTGCTGATATCGTGGAATCGGTGGTTGCAGCTGTTTATCTGGATTGTGGATCAAACTTGAAAATCCTAAGGATGGTGAGTGCTTGTGATTTCCTTGAATTTGATTTGAATCTATTGGATTTTGGATTGAAATTTAGAAACTGATTCATATGACTGTATAAGATAAGCCATAAGTTTTGCAACATCTATAGTTTCAAATTTCAATGTAGGATAGGGATTATTTGGTTGGTTTTCCATTTAAGTTCTGTAGGGATAAAGTTGTCTGTATGAAATGGAATCAGCTTTCGAAAAAACTTGGCTTAATGAATAAGCGACTTTATAAATCATTAAGCTACTAGCAAACAGTCGGCTATACTGACTGAATAAGCTGTGGGCACCACTAAGTTCATTAAGCTGCTAACTGATAGGCCCTAATATCTTGATGATATAACTTAGTTGTGAACTAAAATAGTGATAACAACTATCCAAGTGTAGACTATGATACATTTATTCTATTTTGGGTTTTAGATCATTAGAGTGCTACTTGAACCTCTTGTGACGCTAAATGACATTGAGGAACAACCGCAGCCTATTACGTTGCTCTACGAGGCATGTCAGAAGGATCAGAAGAATGTTATTATAAGGCACTGGAGGAAAGGTGAGAGCATTTATTAAATTGCAATTATTCACTTTGAGTTAAAAATTTGTATATCTTCCAAAAATCCTTCTTGTAGTATGCATGATGCATTCATAAATGGATTTTATGGTAGTTGTTTCTTTATTCTTATTATTTAAGCCTAATGCATTCGCTAGAGGAGAGAGTTTTGAAACAAATTCCCTCTTTATTAGACATTGAATTGAGTCATTGACAATGGCGTTTCTATATATAGGGTCAGGTTCAAATGTAAACTCATCTTTCATTGTGAACGTGAGGATCACTAGTATCGCGTTACGTGGCAATATTCAGTTTGAATATTCATGTTTTATTCAGTCTGAATAAAGCTTTATTCAGTATGAATAAAAACTTTATTCACTCTGCAGTATATTCATACTGAATAAAGCTTAGGTGCCGATTCAGATTGCCACGTGTCACAATTTTGGTGGTCCCCACGTTCACAATGAAAGATGAGTTCACATTTGAACTTTCCTCTCTCTCTCTCTCTCTCTCTCTCTCTATATATATATATATATATATAGGGGGGGGTTCAAATGTGAACCACTTTTTGGTTGTGAACGTGAGGACAACCGAGAGCACGACACGTGGCGGATGACTAGGCGCCACGTCAAGTCCACGGCGGATGACTAGGCGCGATTCATGGGAGGGCATTGAATTAAAGAGGGGGACCACACTCAAAGCCGCCACGTGTCGCACTCTCGGTTGTCCTCACGTTCACAACCAAAAAGTGGTTCACATTTGAACTTTCCTCTATATATATATTAGTTTTTCTTCTTGGACATATTCATGGGGAGCATTTTCTTACTTCGCATACCCACCTTCTTTTTTATGTAGAAAATGAAAATGTGGTAAGTTTGGTACCCAAATATCGTTTTTTAGCATAATAAAAGTTAAATAAGAATCGGCAAATGGTAGCAATAAATGTCCGAGGCTGAAAGTGATAAAATATCAGTAGTACCAATTTAGTGCTTATGTACCGAAATTGTTTCAACCTTTGGCATGTGGGCTTGGCAAAGCTCACCTTTGGCCTGATTTCCATTTTGTTAGCTCTGTTAATTAGTATTTCTGGATCAATTTCTTGAATCAATGAATCACAAAGATAAATTAGAGCAGGATTTTGCATATATTTCATGTATTGAATGCAATCTATGATTCTTTTGTTTATAAAAGTAATCATGTGTAGGACTACTATACATGGATGGTGTTTGTATTTTTCCAGATTCTTATCCGTAAAAACTAATATTATTTGCATACGAGTCTTGGAAAAGAGATGCAAATATGATTATGGCAATGTTTAATCTATTAACACCCGTAGGTGATAAAAACATCGCTAGTGTTTACGTGGATGGCAGATTTGTTGCATCCGGTTCTTCAGAGAACAAAGAAAATGCAAAACTTCATGCAGCCGAGGCTGCTTTGTCCAAGCTAAGAAGTTCGAAAAGCAGCGTCTATGATGATTTTGTTAAAAACATAGAGATTGAACGGGCCAAACAGAGAGTATTCGAGCTTTGCAATAAGAAAAGATGGTCCACACCGATTTACAGGTATGCGATTGTTCTATGTTATATAAAGTGTTAATGCATAATATTCAGTCTGAATATTGTATTATTCACCTTGAATAATGCATAATATTCGGTCTGAATAATCTAGGATTACCTAATATGAGCCGAATAGGACAGGTGACGCGCTTTCAGCTGTCCTCACATTCGCAATTAGATCTGAGTTTGCTGCCGAACTTTCGTCATAGTCTATAAAACCGCAACTTAAAATTTGTTAGTGCAACCTAATTAATCTGTGTTCCGGTTTGGTTTGGGTTACAGAATCGAGCATCAGTCGGGACCAGCACACGATAGAAGACATACATCGGCGGTTAAAATTGTAATTTGTGACGTGATTCTTGACGTGATGGGAGAGGAGAAGCCTAGAGTCAAGGAAGCGGAGAATTCTGCAGCCGTTGCAATGCTATGTGCTCTGCGAGAATCTGGATTTATATGAATTGTGTAACTAACAAACAACAACAAAGGTCAAATATTATCGTATAAGACTTGAGATCACGTGAGACCAGCGTGTTTTCGTTAGACCCGTGAGATCCAAGTTTTTATACTTGAAACTTAACCTTCACACGGGTCTCTCGAAAACATGTTGGTTTCAAGTGACCTGATCCTTATCATATTTATATACATTATAGCATGTATGCATTTCTTTAGAAAAGCATGTTTAATCTTGTGTAGTAGAACTTAATTGAATATTAGTATTAACCATTTTGCCTCTGATTTCCTCCCTTTTTTTGAGCAAAAGTGAGAGCTCCATGGAATTGGAGATGGATGTCTGAAGTCAAATCTTGAAATATTCTGAGTTGAATGAAGAAAGAAAAAAAGATGAGAGTATGTCACTATCACCATGAATGGTACAACTACTTGCCTTACATTGTCTCTTTCTATGCCTACATATATTTAGTATAGTTAGGGTTGGATTATGGTGAAAAGGGAAGTTATGGTGAGACCGGTAAGAAGGGATCTCCACCCTTTGGATCAGTCCTAATTGAAAGATCTAACAGTAATGAGATGGGCCATGTGAGAAGCGCAATTCCTGAGGTGGGAGTGAAATGAAAAGTGATCAAGGGTCCAAATTCCTTTCGATGTTTCTCACCGGTCACCGTAACTCTTTTTTTCAGAGAACTTGTAGGAACTTTCTATTAGAAAGAAAGGCATTATTTTCTTTTTATCCCGGTCACGAATCAATGTGTTTCTTGTAAGATAGAGGAATTCCCTGGTACTACTATAACATAGGGTAGGGGGAGAAAAACCGGTTGGAAGTCTTAGGACCTTTGCCTCCATTTGCTTTCGAAAGAGTTTGTCTTTACTTTAGTAGCTTCTCCAAGATCTTAAACTTAAAGATCTTACTCACATTCACTTTAAGAGGTGGTTTAATGAAATGTATTTACGTAGCGTTTAACTTCCCAAGTGATAAAATTGGAATGTTTAAGGGTAGGGGTGTTCATGGATGGTTAACCGATAAACGGTTAACCGACAACCGGTTAACCGACAAGTTCGGTTTGATGATATAATGAACCTAAACCTAAACCGAAAACGTCGGTTAACCGGTAATCGGTTAACCGGTTTTGACGGTTCGGTTATGCGGTTAACCGATTAACCTATTTTCAATAACATGCATTCTAGTAATCTATGAATAATATGTGAATTATTTTTTCAACATCACATGTACATTAAGCTTTCATAATTAATGGGTTTTAATTCAAATTCAAGTTAAACAAGTAATGGTATAAACATATTACACAACTTATTTTTCTACATTACAATATATAGGGTATATATAGCATATTTATAGAATATATAGTGTATATTATATATATATTCGGTTTTCGGTTAACCTTCCGTCACTAAAATCAAGAACCGTAACCGAACCGAAAAACCGAAAAAATTATCGGTTCGGTTAACCAAACCGAAATTTTTGAAAAACCCGGTTCGGTTAACATAAAAATCGGTACGGTTCCCCGGTTTTTCGGTTTCGTATATTTTGAACACCCCTATTTAAGGGGCCGTTTGTTTTTTTTTAAATACCTCTTAAAACCTTGTAACTCTGAAAATTAAGATGCTTGTAGACTTAAGCCTTTCGTTTTATTTTTAAGAAAGGTAATTAAACCTCTTACCATCCTTTGAACCTCTTTTTTTTTATGAGTTTTGAAATTAGACTTCAAACCTCTCTTAAAAAACAAACGACACTTAATTCTCTTGACCAGATTCCTTGGCCAATGTCAAAGACTTCATAATTTAATTTTGAGGATTAAAATAACAAATGAATCCAATTTTAATCAACATATATTACCCAAAACTCACCACCTGCTACTGATTCATTTACCAATTGATATTATTGTTATTTTTTTTTAATAATAATATTATATAGCAAGAAAGTACGAAACGTTATAAAGTGATATTTTCATCGTCTTTATAAATTATAACCAACACTAGTTAAGGGGAAATCAACTAGGCCATAATCACCATCAAAACTCAAAAATACCCCAAAACCTTAATATAGTCCATTAGTCCAATGAAAAGTAAAGCCCCATAATTCAAATATGAGCACCTGTTAACCCAAGTAATGTTCTTAGCCTTTAGAGAGATGCCCAAAAATCTGTCTTGGATCGGGTCTAAATCTGTCTCAAATGGGACCGGCGGTTCTGGACCCGACCATAAATTATCGTATTGGTCCTACGCTTCAAGTCTGACCCTAGTAGAGATCAGTTTGCGGATTTAGGATTTTTGCCTAATGGGGACACCTTTAAGATGCATTAAAGATCTACAAAGTCGGCAGATATGTTTTTAGCCTGATTCTGCCTTTTTTCTTATTTTGAGAGAGGTTTATGTTCTTATTTGTCGATTTCGATGAACTTTTTTGTTTTTTTGGTTGGTTTTGTTGATCTTCTGTTGATTTCCAAGTACTTTTTTTCGTTGATGGGGCACTAAAAAAATTACTCTAGGGACATAAGTCAGAAATAAAATAATAGTTTTTAATCTAGAAAAATGGGATTTTTTTTTCCTAATTAGGCATTGTTTGGTAAAATTAAGTTAACTTATTTTCCGTGTATATGTCTAGTAAGATAAAAAAATAGCTTATTAGCTAACTTTTTGATAAGCTATTTTGAGTAGCTTATGTGGAGTTTTTTGTGACTTTTTCTAATTATATTGCCTATTATTATTAACTATTATTAAATTAAGTTATATATTGATTATTAATAAATATTAATTATTTATTATTAATAAATATTAAATATTTATTTTTAATGAATAATATTTTCTAGTAATTAAAATTAACTAGTTGATAATCCCGGGCTTCACACCGAGTTCATGAAGAGTAGTTATCGACACTTTAACATATTTCAGTTAATATGCTATTGCTATATATGACTAAAACGTAAAATGAAATATAAAAAACTAAAAGATATAACGTGAATAAATATTATAAGTTTATGGAGCTGATATGTAAGTTTAAAGGTGGGTATAAGATTCGGGTCGGTTAGAGCGAATATATAGTATATAATAAAATAAATACATGAAAAAACTATTCAATGTTAGGCTCATTTCGATCTTATCGACCATAAGATTATAATGCCTACTTCGTTAACATTAAAACGTGTTTTTTTAAACATTTTTAGATCGTATCGACGATACGATTATAATGACGTAATTTGTTAAAACGTATTTTTTAACATGTTCCAACCACTACACGATATATGAGTAAAACGTAAAATGAAATATAGAAAAGTAAACGTATAAAGTGAATAAAGATTATAAATTTAGGGGGCTAATATGTAGATTTGAAAATGGGTATAGGATTCGGGTCGGTTGTAGCGTATATATAGTATATAATAAAATAACTACATCAAAAAATATTCAATATTAGGCTCATTTTGATAGTATCGACGATACGAATATAATGGCGTAACTTGTTAAAATTAAAACGTATTTTTTTAACGTCCTTTTGCCAATACACGATATATGACTAAAACATAAAATGAAATATTGAGAAGTAAAAGGTATAAAGTGAATAAACCTTATAAGTATTAAGTTTAGGGGGCTAATATGTAAACTTGAAAATGGTATAAATTTCGGATTGGTCGGAGCGTATATATAGTATATAATAAAATAACTGCGTCAAAAAATATTCAATATTATACTCATTTCGATCGTATCGACGATACGGATATAATGGCATAATTTGTTAAAATGGAAACGTATTTTGGCTAATACACGATATATGACTAAAATGTAAAATGAAATATTGAAAAGTTCAAGGTATAAAGTAAATAAAGCTTATAAGTTGGGGGGGCAAAGATGTAAAAATGGAGATGGGTATGGAATGGAGGACGCGCGGATCTAAAGGTGGGTCAGGGCGGGTCAGAGCCGGGTCTGGTCAAAAACTGAGAGATAGATGGCCGGGTCGGAGCGGGTCGGGCGGCATCTGCGGGCCGGAGCGCCTGCCTTTTGTATATATTAGATAATTATTAGTTATATTTAATAATACAATATATATTAACTTTTATTTTTATTTACTATTTACTATTTATTTTCAAATGCTATTAATTATATTAGATATTATTTAATTATAAAAAAAGGAATATTACAATCTTAAAATGTTTATTTAGTTAAAATATGCTAAATACTTTATTAAAAGAATATTTAATCTAATTCTTAACTAAGTATATTTTTTTTTGTTGGTCCCAAGTAGGTGACCTTCAAGCTAGGATAGTGTTTGGGATTATAGAAGGGGGGGGGGGGGTTGAATATAATCACACAATTTTTCACTTTTAAATTCTTGTTATATTAACAATATGAATTTACAGATTGTTGCGGAAATAGAAAAGACAAATAGTCTAAACTAAACAATCTAAGTTCTTTCACTATGCACTAAGTGAGAAGATGTAAGAAAGGAAGATAGAGGGGAATAAGAAAGAAAGGACTTGAGTATTTTTGGATGCAGAAGAGGTATGGAGAAAATCTTCTCCACGTCCAATTTATACTCCATGCATTAAATGCATGCAGACCTACTTTTGTGACGTGTCACGTTGTAGTTGGTCTGTTGTACTATTTACTATAAACAAATACTCTTTGCATGGTGTGCAAAAGGAGTATGTTTGTAAACAGTTGCCTTAAGGTCTGATAAGTACGGAGGGAACAGTAAAGAGACTGTCCTTATGTACTTTTGTGTCAGTAAAGGCGGATAATCCTTTTGTGCATTAGACTAAGACACTTTTCTAATCCTTCAGGATCAGGATACTGATCAGTGACTAGGGTCCTGATACTGATGAAGTTCAGGGTCACTTGTATCCTGTTGAGTCTTCAGGATGTCATACGATATTGAGCAGCCTGCTATCACTGAGTTCCGTCTTCAGATCACAAGCATGCTGTTCCTGTCATCAGCTATTTCTTCGACGTCGCTGATGGTTCTTTGTGTATGATCTTGATGTCTTCAGGAGGTCTTCACTTCAGTGGATAGGATCAGTCGACTGCAGAACAGACTCGTTCGTCTCCTGATCCTGATCCTGATTACTATAAAATTAAGTTACAGCATAAGTAACATGGAATAACACTGAACAGATTCAGTGATAATTCCTCAAGCTATAACAGACGTGAAAACCTATTCACTAAGTAAAGATTCAGGATCATTATCATTTCATCAGGTCTTAGGAGAGCTGGATCAACAATCTCCCCCTAAATGATAATGATAAGACAACAGAGAAATTGTCTAAGTCTAGAAAGAAAAAAAATTTCTAAGTCTAGATAAAACAGTAGGAAATAGAACTCATAAAGGTACATGTCCCATTTACTGTTTTGAGGGATCTTTTTCAGTACTATGATGGAATAAAGTACAATGCACTGAATTGCATTTTCATTAATCTCAATCAGGTTACAAGAGTAAAGAAAATACAAGAGTACATAAGTGAAGTACTGAAAGTAAAATTACAGAAAAATATTCTAACTATCAGAGTCTTCGCTAAATTCTTCAGTCTTGACAACGATTGGAACTGGAGTGTTGCTGAAGGCGAGTCGATGATCGAGTATAGCTCTGACAGTGCGAATAATCTCTTTATTATCTTGGTTTTTCTTGTCTCTTTGAGCAGTGAAGAGAACAGAAACCAAGTGTTCATATGGTGCTTTGTGTAGCTCGCTGAAACGCTGAAAGCGTAGTATCTTGGAGTTGTCGCTTACACAAATACCATGAACAGGTTCTCTGATGACTTGTCCTTCAGAGAGAGAGACTCCTGGAGGGAGTGAAAGATCAAGCATCGAGAGGTCCAGTGGCTTGACAACCATCCTGGGCATGCAAGGAGTTGGTCTCCTTGTTGAAGCACCGGCTGATCTTCGAACAGGTGGCTGAGGCAGTGCTGAAGAAGGCTGGAGAAGGTCATCAGGAATTTCCGTTGTCCTTCTGATGCGTGCAATAAGTCCTTCTATGACTTCTTCTACTTCAGCCCGATAGTTCTTGTTGGCTTTAGGAAGTAGGGATCTGATCTCGTTCCACTCTGACAAGTTGTAACGATCTAACTTGTCCAGAGTGTGTTGCACGTCCTTGACTCCAGAGCGTTTGACGGTGATCCATGTTTTTGCTCTCTTGCCGCGAGTTCGGCTGAGATGGATTCCAGAGATAGCAGCACCATGTTTTCTTAGGTGAAGGCGGTCTCTGCACCAGTCAAGCTCTGTGTTAACTTCTTCAGACCGAGCTTCAGCATTCCTGTTGAAGACCTTCAGCGCGGCCTTCTGTGCTAGAACAGGGTCAGCACTTATTTCAGCGTCCTCTTCAACAAAATCCGATGCAAGCCTTCGAGCGGCTTGAGCGGAGAGGAAGGCTTCCTTCTGCTTCTTATTATGCTCCTCCTGAGCCTGTACAGCAGCGTTGTATTCCTCTTGTGATAGATAGGCGAATTCAGAGTCCCAAGAGGTACGAAGAGGAATTTTTTACTCTTGTACTCTCGAGTCGCTCTATCACGGCGTCTAAACGCCCATCCCTGTTGACAATAGCAGAGTTGTCAGGGTAATTCTCACCTTCAGATCTAGGAGAGTTGGAGGGAGGAGATCTGGGAGAAGAAGCAGGGGTAGAGAAGTCATCAGAGATGAATTCATCATCTGATGAGAGGCAAATGGTTTCAGGAGGGGCTCGGATTTCAGGGGTTCTAGAAGAGGATGCTTCAGGATTAAAGCGGGTTGGTCTAGAAGGAATGGTTTCAGGGTTAAGAGGAGTTACTCTGAAAGTCATTCTGCTTAATTCAGCTCTTGTTTGTTCTGATGGACTATTCTCCATGAGGCGAATAATCTCACCAGTGACAGAGCCAAAGTTCACATCCTGAAAGTCAGAGTTTTCTTGGTTTTCAGGTTCAGAGGTTTGTTTAGGAGAAGAATGGGGTGTTGGTTCAGGGGTAGGTTGTTTGGGTGGTTGGTAGACAACCATTTGTAGGTTGTTTATTTGAGAGTCTTCAGAGGAAGAGTCAAGGGTGATGGTTTCAGGTGTAGGTTTAGTTTTAAGGAGAGTAGAGATTGGTTGGTTATCAGAAGATGGGGGAGAGGATGGTAGTAGTAACGTACCAGGTGCACCGGGGTTCTCCCCCTGAGAGTGTGCAGGCCCTGGAGTGGGCGTTGAGGTTGGAACCTTCTCGACGAAGAAATCGTCGTCTTCACCATCATCATCTTCATCATCATCCTCTTCCTCGTTTGTTCCCCCCTGTTCGTTGGTTCTCCAGTTGGTGGAGGGGGAATAAACGGAATGGTCTCTCGGCTGTCTCTCCCCCTCAACAGGTGCCTGTTTTAAGGCAGCTGTTGAAATACTCCGCTGGAGGAGAGAGGCCATATCGGCGTTCAGCTTCCTGTTGATGAAGGAAGATGAGAGGAGAGACTGGAGAAGTTCTCTGTCGGCCGCGGTGAACGATGGCGGCGGAGGAGGAGCAGTGGTCAGCGAGTTCACTGCAGTGGCAAGCTCGGCTACTTTCTCCTGGAGGGCTCGAAGGCCAGTCTCCTGTGCGTCCAACCTCTGCACCACTATTTGTTGGAAGTTGGTGGTGGAGGTGGAGTTGTTGTCGACCGCTGTGGAGAGAGCGGGTAACGCTGTGGTCTTCAGGTCGTCTACGGATGCCTGAAGAGAGGAGGAGGAGGTAGCCACCTGAGATACCTTGTCATGGATGACATCCAGACAGGGTATGGTGATGGTGACACCAGTAGGAGCAGGGGCTGCAGCGGTGGCAGAGGCTGCGGCGGCTTCGGCGGCAGAGGCAGCGGCCTTGGCTGCTGTAAGCTCAAGTTCCAAGGCCTGAAGCTGGGCCTTGTGGGCGTCCTCTTGTTGCTGGAGTGCCGTGCGGACCTCCTGCAATTGCCTTTCAGCGGACTGTCGTCGTAGCTCAGTTGCGCTCAGCTGACGATCGGCATCCGTGAAGATGAAATCGTTGAAGGGGTCATCCTGATGAAGTTGGGACGGCCCTTCAACTGCTGTTCCTAAAGAACCTGTAGACAGAGTAGCTAAGTGAGTACTAGAAGACTCATTAGCTTTCAAAAAAGAAGAGACAGTAATATTTTGCTTAAAAGTATTACCTGAGGCTAGGAGGGTATCAGAGCGATTACCCCCCATGTTCTCTGAGTGTTCGAGGTGAACAACCTCAGGTTCTTGTTGGACAGGAGCAGAGATGGAAGCATCTGCAGGTGAAGAAGTTTTAGATAAAGGAGATGGTTTATTAAATATTTGAGGCAGGGTAATATAGTATTTCTTACCAGCTGCTGCCTTCTTTTTCTTTGACGCCTTGGATTTGGCGCGTTTGGGCTGTGGTGGAGGAGAGGAGCCAGAGGGAGGAGGGCGCTTCAGAGGCGCCGAAGAGGTTGCAGCTGGGGAAGTCAGTATTGGGTTAGCTACTGACATAGCATGCAGAGAAGAAGAAGAGGGTGGTTTGGAAGAGAAGAGAGAAAACATACCTTGAGCAGGAGCAGAGATAGGTTGTTCCTCTGCGTCTGGTTGTGGTTCAGGGACAACCAGGACTGTAGACAGAGGGATATCATCTGCTTTTTGAGACAGCTGCTCCAGAAACTTTACGCTTAGGGCGTAATTGTTGAAGTTTCCCTCTGTTGGGTAGTTGTCACCCATGTGCAGTGCCAGAACTGCAGAGAAGAACCGGGTGTAGGGGACGTTCACCACCCTGGTGCGGTTCTTGATCTTCTTGATCATGTCGTCCCAGATACAGCGGACATAGTCAAACTTGCGATTTTTGATCGCAGAGTAGACCATGTTCTGTATGACGGTGGGGAATTGTTCTGTGCTCCCCGTCTTCCCTGTTAGACAGAGACCAAACGTGTTCCATATATAATAGAACGTCGCGTTTAGCCCTGTCTTGTAGACAGTGGCAGCAGTCTTTGTCAGAGGTTGGCCTTCACGTACAGGCCATTTGTAGCCGATGTCATCAAGGAACGCGATGACTTCGTCGGAGGAAGGAGCAGGAGGAAACGTCTGCTTCTTGGGAAAGTTTAGGACGTTCCTTAGAGTCCCTATGCCAAATGAGATGATGTCGTCCTTGATCTGGAACTTAATCACCTCATGCATCTTGCCCCGTGAGTTCCTCTCCTGGGCAGTGGTAGCAGTGGACCACAGCTGCAGGAGCAGGGGTTTGTTGGGTGCTGGGTTGATGGTAAACGCCGTCTTCAGGGGACATGACAGAAGGAAGTCCCTGGCAGGCTTGAGAAACGCCTTGTAGTGGATGTAGTAGCAGCCATTCTGTTAACACATAAAAACAACATATGTGGATGATTAAGAATCCAAAATATGCATTTTTCTTCACTTTTCAATGAACACAGAATATGTTCATAAAAGTGGTGAAATCCTTTATACTTGGAATGGATTAGATACCAAAATACACAAAAGGAATGTGTTTTGGTATTAAAAAGAAACTTTTATTTTGATGAAAAGATATCAAAATAAGAGTTTATGAATGTTCTTAAAAGAAATAAAAACACCATATAAACTGTTTTAACAAAAATCTTAGAAGATTTTGGAAAAGCTAAGATCAAACGGAGTGATCTTAGGGTTTTTGGAAAAACGATTAACAAAATAAGCTGTTTAGGTGAAGAATGCCAACTTACAATGTAGAAAGAACAGGATTAAAGAAACACTTACGATGATCTTGTTAAGAGAAGTGGTGAGTGTGTTCTTGGTGTTCTTGAGAGAAAACAGTTCTTGCTTTTTCTTGCTAGAATGCTTGGAGAGAATTTGTGAGCGTAAAGAGTGTAAAAGATTACGAGTGAGGTTTTTATACCTCGTGGTAGGAGAGAGAAAATGGATGAGAGAGAAAAGAGCGGCTAAATTCAAACGTAATGATGAATAAAGGAAGTTCTACGCGCGTTCACGCGCCTGACACACGTAGTGGGGAACAGGAAACGTCCCATTACGTGTCAGTGCAGATGAAAAGTTTGTTTTATTTGAAAAGATAAAAACCGCCTTTTCAGGGGAAGATTCCATTTTGGTGAAAGATATGTTTTATAGGAATCAGAGTGCTTATCAGATAAGTACTGTTTTGGGAAAATCCTCTTATCACATTTAATGCGATAAGGTTTCAGTAGCAGAGGGAAGAAATACTTACCTGAGAATCATCAGTATTTGGATATTGAACAAAGATTTTGTAAGTACTGAATAGAGTCATCCTCTGATGAGAGTTAATTCAGGAGTTGTTAAAGAAAGAGTCCTGAGAATGATTATTCTATAGGATTTAACAACTGTTTGTCCTGATAAACTTCAATCATCAGGATTTAACATCCCAAGTTCACTGATGAGCATATTAAAACGCGTCACATCCAGTGGTTTGGTAAAGAGGTCAGCAAGCTGATATTCAGTAGGGACAAAATGGAGTTCAATATCACCATTCATCACATGATCCCTGATGAAGTGATATCTCACTTCAATGTGCTTTGTCTTGGAGTGTAAGACAGGATTGTTGGCGATGGCTATCGCTGAAGTATTGTCACAGTAGATAGGAATTTTAGAAAGTTGTATGTCATAGTCCTGAAGTTGATTTCTCAGCCACAGGACTTGAGCACAACAGATTCCTGCTGCAACATATTCAGCTTCAGCAGTTGATGTGGACACAGAGTTCTGCTTTTTGCTAGTCCAACTCACCAACTTGCCACCTAGCAGGTGACAACCACCAGTGGTGCTTTTCCTGTCAATCTTACATCCTGCAAAGTCACTATCAGAATAAGCTGTTAGATCGAACCCTGAGTCCTTGGAGTACCAAAGACCCAGATTAGGAGTTCCCTTCAGATATCTGAAGATCCGCTTTACAGCGGTCAGATGGGATTCTTTGGGTTCAGCCTGATAACGAGCACAGAGACATGTAGAATACATGATATCAGGGCGGCTAGCTGTGAGATACAGCAGAGAGCCGATCATTCCTCTGTAGAGAGTCACATCGACAGATTTCCCTTTGGAATCCTTGTCAAGTGTCAGAGGAGGAGCCATTGGAGTCTTCATCGGTGTACAAGATGTGAGATCAAATTTCTTCAGCATCTCATGTACGTATTTACCTTGATTGATGAAAATTCCTTTTTCAGATTGCTTGATCTGAAGTCCTAAAAAGAATGTTAGTTCGCCCATCATAGACATTTTATATTCAGATTTCATGAGCAACTCAAACTTTTCGCAGAGTTTGGGATTTGTGGATCCAAAGATAATGTCATCGACATATATCTGGACAAGAAGGATATGCTTAGGATATTTCTTTAGAAATAAGGTGCTATCGATCTTTCCACGCACAAAACCTTTAGAGAGAAGAAAGGTTGAGAGGGTATCATACCAGGCACGAGGAGCCTGTTTTAACCCATAGAGAGCCTGTTTTAACTTGTAGACGTGATCAGGGAACTTAGGATCTACAAAACCAGGAGGCTGAGCCACATAGACCTCTTCATTAAGTTTTCCATTCAGAAAGGCATTTTTAATGTCCATCTGATAAACTTTGAAGTTCATATGTGCTGCAAAAGCTAGGAAGAGTCGAATTGCTTCGAGCCTAGCAACAGGAGCAAAGGTTTCATCGTAATCAATGCCTTCTTCCTGCCTGTATCCCTGAGCCACAAGGCGAGCCTTGTTTCGAATAATCGTACCAATCTCATCAAGTTTATTTCGAAAAATCCACTTGGAACCAATGATAGTACGTTTTCGAGGCCTAGGGACGAGAAGCCAGACATTGTTTCTGATGAACTCTGCTAGCTCTTCCTGCATGGCTGAGACCCAGGCAGGATCACGCAAAGCATCATCTATTTCTTTAGGTTCATTTTCAGAGATAAAATTTACATAAAGACAGACGTTACCAGATTGGCGTCGAGTTTTAATGCCAGAGGAGGGATTACCAAGAACTTGATCAATGGGATGATCCTTGGTCCATCGGAGAGCAGGTGGCTGATACACCTGTCCTGAAGTAGAAGCTTCATTTACTGATGGATCAGGGAGAAGATTAGTGGGAGTAGGCTCACTAACAGTGGTTTGAGAAAAGTCTTCACTGTTAGTGGGTTGATCAGGTTCAGAAGGTGTGATTTGGGTAATTGGAGTGGCATTAATCAGAGGTGGAGAGGATGTTTCAGTGGGTGGTATGTGAGGATCTTCTTCAAAACCATCAGGAAGGTCTTGAGGAGATGGATCAGCAATAGGAGGTTCAGGGATTTGAAAGAAAGAATCCGCCCACTGATTGATTTCAGAATTATCATTTGGATGAGGGAAAGTAGGACCCGATTCATCAAACTTGACATGAATCGTTTCCTCTATGGCTTGTCTTCGTTTGTTGAACACACGGTAGGTTTTAGAAATGGATGAGTATCCAAGGAAAATTCCATCATCAGACTTAGAATCGAACTTTCCAAGGTTATCTTTGTTGTTCAGGATGTAGCAGACACAACCAAAGATATGGAGATGTTCGATAGAGGGTTTCCTGTTACGAAAGAGTTCGTAAGGGGTTCTTCTGAAGCGCTTTACTATCAGGGATCGGTTCTGGGTATAGCATGCTGTGTTAACAGCTTCTGCCCAGAATTGAGTGGCAAGGTTGGCTTCACTCAACATTGATCGAGCAGCTTCAATCAGGGTTCTGTTTCGTCTTTCAGCAACACCATTTTGCTGAGGAGTTCTCACAGATGAGAAGTTCTGAGAGATACCTTTCTGATCGAAGAAAGTTTCCAGGGTACTGTTTTTGAATTCAGTTCCGTGGTCACTCCTGATTGATCGAACAGTAAGGTTGTTGAGTCTTTCCATCTTCCTGACGAACAGGATGATTTCTTCAGGAGCATCACTCTTGGCACGAAGAAAGAATACCCAAGTGTATCTGGAATATTCATCAACTATTACCAGAGTGTATTTCTTTCCAGCAATGGATTGGACGTTGACTGGTCCAAAGAGATCCATGTGGAGAAGTTGTAGAGGAGAACTGATGGAGGAAATCTGCTTGGACTTGAAGCTAGCCCTGGTCTGCTTTCCTTTTTCACATGCTGAACAAAGAGACACCTTTGTGTAGTGAAAGTCAGGAAGACCAATGACCAGGTTGTTGATGCAGAGTTGATTCAGCGTCTTGAAGTTGAGATGAGAAAGACGCTTGTGCCAAAGCCAATTTGTATCAGATGAAGCACGAGATACAAAGCAGAAGTTGTCAGTGGAAGTATTCATGTTGATGATGTATATATCAGCATGTCTCACTCCAGTGAGAATAACTTCCTTTCTTTTGTTCTTGACTTTGCACTTTTTCTTGGAGAAAGAAACTTTGTGATTCTTATCACACAGTTGACTGATGCTCAGAAGATTATGCATCAGGCCTTCAACATAAGCAACTCTTTTGAAAGTAGTTACTCCGTTGGTCAGTGTGCCATACCCTCGGGTTTGGCCTTTACCGTTTCCGCCAAAGGTCACAGCAGGACCTCTTTCTTCACGGTAGTTAGAGAGGACAGATTTCGAACCAGTCATATGTCGAGAGCATCCACTGTCCAAGTACCAGATGCCCTTATCCTGTAAAGATTAAAGTTTAAGTTTTCTTTGGTACCCATAGAACTATGGATCCAGAAGTATCAGTAGGACTGGTTGAGTCAGTGTCAGCCTTTACTGAAGTATCAGTACAGGAGGCTGGAGTCTTGACTGAAGGAACAGTCTTGACAACCTTCTTTCCTTTGACTGATTTCTCAGTCATGGGAATCTTCTTTACCTTAGCTGATTTTTCAGCTTTGGTAGCATCAGGACACTTACTCGCAATATGGTCATTTAATCCACAGTGATAACATTTGCGATATTGAAAGCGTTTAGTGTGGTCCAGAAAGTTTTTGAACTTTAGGTGAGCAGGACCAGCACCAAGTATGCCTTTAGCATTGGACATTGGAGGAATTGGTTTCTTCTCCTGAGTCTTTTGCTTCAGGTCAATCTTCAGTCTGGGAGCAGGATTTTGAGAGAAAGATTTTGATCCTGAGACTGAAGGACCACCACCCAGGACTTTGTTCTTGGGTTTAGGACTCTTGGTCTTTGAAGGTGTTACAGTCTTAGATTTTTCCTTGACTGTGTTCTTTTTGCTCTTAGGAGCACCTTCAGAGTGTGTGTTAGAAGAAGAAGAAGGGATATTTTCAGAAGCATTAGGAATGGGAATAGAAGAAACAAATTTTCCAAATTTGAGCATGGAACTTTCATATTTAGGTTCTTCATACTTATATCTATGAGTGAATCCAAGACCTCTTTTGCTTTTGTCAGATCTCCCTGAAGCTAATATTTCATCAACTTTTTCAGATGCGTCACTCCATCCTTTGATGGTGACTTTTTCAGCATTTAATTGAGCAAGGGCTTTTTCTTTGGCAGCAAGAGCCAATTCTCTTTCAATACAGAGAGTTTTGTTTACAGTGACCTGGTCCTTATAATTTTCTTCCAAAATGGTAAGCTGTTTTATTTTTTTGACATTCTTTGAGTTGTCCTCTAAGATCAATATTCATTTTTTCAGCTGAGGTTTTACCATTAAGGGCTTTGTAAAGATCGAGAGTGACCAGGTCCAGCTGAGTTAAGCTTTCAAGAGGGATGAGAGGAATAGGTACCTGACTGGAAGAATCAGTCGCAGAGGTGGAAGCTTCAGGAGTTGTGGAAGAAGAAGCTTCAGGATCCTGAGGAGGAATCTCTTCAGGAACCTCTTCTATCTTAGCCATGAGGGCTACGGTAGGTTCCTCAATAATGGCCATCAGTGCCACTTGAGTGTCTTCCTCATCAGATGAGTCATCAGAGGAGACATCATCCCAGTCGCAGTCTTCTGCGATTAAACCTTTGCCTTTGCGCTGAGTTTTCATCTTTTTGTATTTTTCTTTCAGGCGCTGGTATTTGGGATTCTTAGAAGAAGATTTAGCAGAGGAGGGAGCAAACTGACTTTTCCTGTACCTGCAATCATTAGCAAAGTGTCCTTTGCCCTGACAATTGTAGCAGATAGCAGTAGCCTTATCAACAGGGTCTGATTTAGGCTTGTCAGTAATAGTAAGATGTTTCTTTTTGTGAAAGTTTCCCTTTTTGGCAAACTTCTTGAAAGATCTGGTTAAAAGAGCAAGAGATTCATTGAATTCAGGATCTTCTGACATGTCAGAGTCAGAAGATTCTAATTCAGTAATAGTTACTGAAGAAGAAGTGGCAACAGTAGGAACTGAGTCAGAGACCAATGCAACAGAGTTGCTTTTGGTGTCTTTAGAGTCTCTTATGAGATTCTTTTTCAGTTTCTTCTGTTGTTCTCGGTTAAGAAGAATACCGTACAGCTCACTTAGTGTGAGTGTCTTTATGTCCTTTGACATAGTTAAGCAGGAGGTGTAAATTTCCCAATGTTCAGGAAGAGCTTCCATGAACTTGGTAACCACCTCAGAGTTAGAGTAGGTAGTACCGATAGTCTTCAGATCAATCAGAAGACAGTTGAATCTCTGATGTAGCTGGGAGAGGGTTTCATCCTTTTGATGAATAAAGCTTTCATACTGTCGAACCAAGAAAATCTTTCTTGATTCCATGAGAACAGCAGTACCTTCATATTGAACACAGAGAGTGTCCCATATCTCCTTAGCAGAGCGAAGGTGACAGACAGAGTGGAATACATCGTCAGGAAGTGACATGGCAATGAGAGACCTAGCCTTAGTGTCAATGTTGACCAGGCGTCTGTCTTCATCATTCCAGTCAGTTACGGGTTTCACCAGCTGCCTTTCAGGAACAGCTGGTTGACCAGCAGCAGCAGGAATGGGGTGGACGGTTTGTGTAGGCACATGTGGTCCATTTTCCAGAAAGTATGGAATCTGGGGATCAGAACCAGAGAGAAAGAGTTCCATCCTGGTTTTCCAAAGAGAGAAGTTGTCTTTGTTGAACCGAGGAGGCTTTCCAGCAGAGCCGGTATCAAAGTAGTTATCCTTAGCTTGAAGAGCCATAGAATAAGAAGAGAGGATCACAAGATTTTTCTAAGAAGAAAATGAGAGCTTGTATCTGCTCTGATACCACTTGTTGGTCCCAAGTAGGTGACCTTCAAGCTAGGATAGTGTTTGGGATTATAGAAGGGGGGGGGGGGGTTGAATATAATCACACAATTTTTCACTTTTAAATTCTTGTTATATTAACAATATGAATTTACAGATTGTTGCGGAAATAGAAAAGACAAATAGTCTAAACTAAACAATCTAAGTTCTTTCACTATGCACTAAGTGAGAAGATGTAAGAAAGGAAGATAGAGGGGAATAAGAAAGAAAGGACTTGAGTATTTTTGGATGCAGAAGAGGTATGGAGAAAATCTTCTCCACGTCCAATTTATACTCCATGCATTAAATGCATGCAGACCTACTTTTGTGACGTGTCACGTTGTAGTTGGTCTGTTGTACTATTTACTATAAACAAATACTCTTTGCATGGTGTGCAAAAGGAGTATGTTTGTAAACAGTTGCCTTAAGGTCTGATAAGTACGGAGGGAACAGTAAAGAGACTGTCCTTATGTACTTTTGTGTCAGTAAAGGCGGATAATCCTTTTGTGCATTAGACTAAGACACTTTTCTAATCCTTCAGGATCAGGATACTGATCAGTGACTAGGGTCCTGATACTGATGAAGTTCAGGGTCACTTGTATCCTGTTGAGTCTTCAGGATGTCATACGATATTGAGCAGCCTGCTATCACTGAGTTCCGTCTTCAGATCACAAGCATGCTGTTCCTGTCATCAGCTATTTCTTCGACGTCGCTGATGGTTCTTTGTGTATGATCTTGATGTCTTCAGGAGGTCTTCACTTCAGTGGATAGGATCAGTCGACTGCAGAACAGACTCGTTCGTCTCCTGATCCTGATCCTGATTACTATAAAATTAAGTTACAGCATAAGTAACATGGAATAACACTGAACAGATTCAGTGATAATTCCTCAAGCTATAACAGACGTGAAAACCTATTCACTAAGTAAAGATTCAGGATCATTATCATTTCATCAGGTCTTAGGAGAGCTGGATCAACATTTTTAAATTACTAATTAGATATAGAAAGTTGATCAATTTTATTATATATATATAATAGTAATTTAAATCATAAGTTAATGAATTTTTTTTTTCTAAAATATGTTTTAACAAATTATAAATTTATAATGTATATAATATATAATCAATCCTATATTATTTCAATATATTATATTATATATTATTTAATTTTTTATTCTTTAAACTATTTAACATATTGTATTATTAGAAATTTATTTTAATTATATTATTAGATATTTGTCTTAATTATATTATAAAATATTTATAATTAGTTGTTTCTTAAAGATGTCCTTTTTGGTCATGTTACATATTCATAAGCTAGTTTTTGCCAAACATAATTTGTTCATAAGTTATCTTATGAGTCACCAGCTAGCTTATCATCTATCAGTTAGCTTATCAGTCATCAGCTGGCTTATCAACTAGTTTACCGAACACAGCCTTAGTGCCCCCCCCCCCCCCCCCCATCAATTTAACTATAGATTTACCCATGGTAGAGATGGTCAAATGGATCCGGTTTGGCTCGAGGAGAGTACTTGATTTGAACCAATTTGGGTCTGATAGGGATCTATAAGGATTGTTGGATATGAACCATTTATAGTTTTTAGTAAATCTACGGTTTATGGTTTTCAGTAGATCTGAAGGTATAGGCTAAAGCCAATTTTTGACCATCTTTAAATCTCAGTTCTAATCTATCTTTTAAAAAAACTATTCAAAAGTTATTTAAGTAGATAAATGTATTTAAAGTGAAACAAAAGTATGTTCTATCTTCGTACAATTTGTCTAGTTTAATAAAAATATTTCGCTCCATGCCATACAATACGGGATGAAAAAGTTGTGGTCCTTTTTTTTCTTTATGAAGAAATTTGTCTTGTTCTTATAATTTGAAGTAATATATATTAAAGTTAATCATAAATTTGGTCCTTTTGGCTTTGTGTTACAAAAAAGGCTTCATAAACTTCATTTATTACAAAAGCAGGCTTCTTGTTTGTTATCTTCTAACGAGTTGGTCCCTCACATTAACATGTCCTCTTCTTAGATAGATGGAGTTTAGGGACCAGTTTCAAAAGACTACCAAACCAAACAGAATAAATTCGTAATTAATTCTACCAATTTTGGTTGTTAATTAATCGTTTATGAAACCTGGTTTAAAATTTGTAAAAAATCTAAGAAACGTAAACTTGAGAATTGAGAAAAAAAAAAGTGTCATTTACATAACGTCTTTATAACATCAAGGCTCTTTTATGGACGAGCCCCAAGTTTGCATTTTCAAATAAATTGCAGCATCTTTTAACGTTTAGCGGTTGCAGACAACCTACTCTGATTTTAATGAGTCTGCTTCTGATGCCGATTTTGCTAATATTAAGAAAAAGATATAGAAATTATACAAATAATTAATACAAGAAAGTGACAAAGCATTATGGTTATTCTTGTTAACAAATAAAGTAGATGGTGTTTGGTATCAAGTAACATAGTATAAGATTGGCTTTTTATAATAGAATTATATAAAATTCATGTTCGATTACTACATGAAAATAAAATAAAGAAAATAATAATTTTAAATTGCGAAAAGAAAAAGAAGAAAGGGACTTTATCCATTTGATATATGTAGCTATGCCATAAGCCAATCAAGTTATTTTGTTTTATAGACATGAAACTTTCATCATCTTTGTAGATATGTTTTCAGTAAAAAAATATAATTTTTAATACTATTAATTATTTATATGTAATAGTTCACATATATTTTATCTTAATATTTAAAAAGGATTACCTAGAAGTCTTGTAAACTATTTAATTTGAAACATATTTAACTGGTTTCTTAATAGTAATTATTATTGGATAAAATAATTATTAATGTGTGATCCAACGAAGGATCGTGTGAGAAATAGGATTAAAGTGAGAAGGTTGAGAAGTGCATCTAAACCTGCCATGAATTACCTTTGATATTTGACGTTTCATCTTAAAGGGCACCTAACGGTTATGATCATGTTTCACACTTCTCAAGTTAACAAAGAATCATGTGAGTATTTGAGTGAGAAATGGATTTGGACCGTTGATCACTTTTAATATGATGTTTTTTCCATTAATTGTGTTTTAGAATGGAATTGATCCAATGCATTTCAATCCATTTTATCTCGGTGCATCTGATTTTAATATGCATCAATTTTTCTTAAACAGTAGATAACCACTTCTCATATTAGGCGAAGGATCCAACCCGTGGATCTCTTTTAATCTCAAACCCTCCAATGAATTGCGGCTTAGAGGTGAATTTTCCGATGTATCTATATGAATCTTATTTTAGTGCATCTCATTTTAATGTGCATCTATTTCTCATCCAACGGTTGATAATCACTTCTCACGTTTCTCATCGTTAACCCAACCCTCTCACATTAACCTTAACTTTCACCGGGATCTAACCCATGTTTGTGTGCGTATATATACATTAATTATACGTTGGGTTTCATTGAGAAGTGTTAATTTTTGTGAGAAGTATGAGAAGTGTTATTTATGTTGAAATGAGAAATGAACGCATATTAGGATGAGATGCACCAAGATAAGATGCATCGTCAGGTCAATTCTCTAAAGTGCAATTCATGAACGCCCTGTTCTTGAGTTTTTTTTAACGAAGGAAAGGAAAGAATTTCTAAGGAAAGTAACAAAAGTGTGTTCTCGAGTTTTTTAAAGGAAGGAAAGGAAAGGATTTGGAAGGATTATGAGGGATAACTCTCCCTTATTTTTCTCTTAAAAGTTATCCTTCAATTTCCTTCCAAAAGTGGGATGATTTGGAAGGATAACTCTCTACCTCCCTTTCTTTTCCTTTCCTCTCCTTCCCTTTCTCTTAAACTCGAGAACAGGGCGCCGGAAAGGAGATGAGATTAAGGAAAAGAGAGAGAGGTAGAGAGTTATCCTTCCAAATCATCTCACTTTTGGAAGGAAATGGAAGGATAACTTTTAAGAGAAAAATAAGGATGAGTTATCACTCCAAATTCCTCTAAATCATTTTCTTTCCTTCCTTTAAAAAAACTCGAGAACACATATATCCCTCCAAATCCTTTCATTTCCTCCCTTTAAAAAAACTCGAGAACACACTTTTGTTACTTTTCTTAAAAATCCTTCCCTTTTCTTCATTGAAAAAAAGAACTCGAGAACAGGGCGTAAAGGTGATCAATGATTTAGATCCACTTTCAACGCTTCTCACCGTTAACTCAACTCCTTACATAAATACGCAATCATATACCTTATTATTATTATTATTATTATTATTATTATTATTTTTATGTTTATTTTTATTATGTCATCGTGAAATGCATGGTTTACCTAATCAATCGCCATACTTCAATTTGAAATTGAATTTGTTTACAATAAAATATAACTTGTCATCATATCAATTTAATCAAATTCACATAAATGATTGATCGGTGGAATTTTGAGTTTACGTTTCTTTTAAAATCTACCATATATAATTGATAAAGTATATTGGTGCTATTTTTTATTTTATTTTTTATTTTTGATGTTTTTTTTTTCATTTTCTTTTCAAATCCTTTTTTAATCAAAACCAATAATATATAAGAAGTTACTTAATACGAAAGTGTGTTAAATCAAATACATCAACAATTTTTTAAAGAATAAACATGGTAAGATAAATTGCAGAAAGAACCTTAAAGTAACTTAACTATCATTGAATTTGCTTTTAGATGTCAACAACTCAAATCCTTTTTAATTAAAACGAACAATTTATAAGAAGTTATTGTAAAAAAAGGTGTGTTAAATGAAATACATTAACAATTCTTTAAGGAAAAAACATGGCAAGATGGATTGAAGAAAGAACCTCAAAGTAACTTAACTGTTATTGAATTTGTTTCTAGATGTCAGCAGCTCAAATCCAACCAAAATTGCCACAAAGTTGTCTAACTGTTAACTTCAGTACTTTATATAATTAGCCAAAAAGAATAAGTTGGTCCAGAGATACCCATATTTACCAAATAGATAGTAGAAAGCTTGGATGTTTGATGCACATGGTGGCTGGTCCACATACACGTGGTGGCTTTTATTCGTACCTGATAATGCTACTACTGTTGTAGACCTATATAATTCATTAACATACATTTGTGGAAAGGTAGCTTACAAGAATCATTTTCATGGACGATGAATGATTAAATATACTGATAAATATGAAAATTATAAACATTAATGTCAACAATATCAATCATGTTAAAGGGTAACTGGTTCACTAGTATCAGAATTTAGATCCCAATTTTCCTTAAGATTAAACGTATAAACATAAACTAAACTAAGAAGCATGTGTTAGATTTGGACTATATAAATATTTTGTACTTAAAAACAAGACATATCAAGTCATCGAGAAAGTATCTTCGAGGAAGTTTCGTTGTGGATATGTAAAGATGGCTTTTTGGAGTTTTACTAGTAAGATGGAATCTAGTGGACCAATATAATGACCCCCCTTGTATGACCTACATCTAGTATCTTTGCCGGTTTGATGATAATGAAGTCTCAAATCCAACCACCTATTCTAGAACTGAAATTGAAAATACAATCGATTGTAGCCCAACTTCCTGATTACGGTCACAAACACATATCAGTGTCCATTAAAGACCATAAAAAGTCGTCAACTTTTCTGTGAAACAACGTATATGTGGGTCTGTATCACATGTATTTCTTTTGGGACCAAAAGCAAAAAACCAACTCCCATGGGGACCCCTTGCAAGTACTCTTGAGATTCAAACAAAATTTCAAATTCCAGTTGTTTAATTAAGCTTTGTACAACGTTTTGTATTGTTATATCAAACGTACTGATGCAAATATTTTGTCATTGTAACTATGGTTACCAAATTATTTAAATCTATGTTTTCATGTGTTATCTTATTCAACTATAAATTGGAAGATAATTGATAGAATGTAATTAATTGTCTTTTCTTCACACAATCAAATTAAATATGTACATCCACCATCTATCTGGAGACGTATTTTTTTGTTAACAATTGAATTAATGTAAGAAGCATAGATACAATTAAAAATAACAAATACAAAAACTTCGTAAATCGGTTTTGATTATTTAAAAATACCAATCTCATTTTGTAGGTATGTGTGTGCAACATAAACGAAAAGTACATAACAAAAAAACCCATGAAAAAAATAAATAATCAAACATAATTATAAATTCTCTTACGTGTTATAAACACTATAGAATACGTGCTAAATGTCATGGTTGCTAGGAAAAAGAGAGAAAAAAAAACTAGAATCATTTTGGGGTCATATACATGGTATAGGAGTGGTTAAAGTGACCGTTTATCTAACCATTATTGTCTTTTGTTGGGGATAATACTTTTCATTTCAAAAGGGAGATTTACACTCCAATGCTCAATTAAGGGCCCATAAGTATGCTCACATTTTGTCATCTTTGAAAAATATACGTGACTTTTCTTTTTCTTTTCCAAAATATCCCTCTGGATAGTTGGTCATCTAATTAAGAAGAAATATGTCATGGAAGAGACTAGCTAGCTATTTAGCAAACGATATAATGGGGAATTAAAAAAACTTTTAGGGGTTGAAACTTCATTAGATTCTACGAGAAGTTTTATAAAAGCTTATTATTTGCTTCTCTTCGATGGAATTTTGATTTTCCTAGAATGTATCCTAATATATTAGTTAAGAAAGTGCATGAAAAATGCAAAGAGAAAGCACTAACGCATGTTAGTAGGTATAATAGTGGTTTTAGTTCCAAGTAACCTGTATAATTGTTCATATTAAGGAAATGAAGTCCAACAGAATCATTGAATTTTGTACCAAAAGATTGTTGCTTCCTCTATTGCATATTTGCACTTGGAGCTTACATACACAAAATTTAAATGTGTTTTCATGCGATATGTATATATACTAAAAGTTACATTGAAAGGTTTAACAACAGAACTAGTAAGGCATGAAGCTTACAAATTACTACAACTTGTGGAATTATTTCCTTTCATCATCCAAAATGGTTTTCTGAATGAAAAGAATAAGCCATGCATATTAACAACGTATTTCCCAAAATCATAGTAATATATTTGTCCCAAATAATCAAACCCAATGTTCTTGAATACCTAGTTGCATTATTGACTCAACAAAGTATGCCCATGTACCAGCTAAATATGAGCACCTTGGCGATTTGCCAACATACATATGGACAAACGTGAAGACACTCATGAACTATAAACAACCATGACTTTAACATGCTAGATTTGGAGAAAACAAACGTTATACATCTTAAACACATTAACGCAAAGTCAATGGGAAATTTTCATTGTCGTCGAGCCATGTATGACTAGTATCAACATTCCCATATCTATCGTCTTCCTACTCCAATTTTAGTGGCAAGCCCTTCTCCAAAATTATGCCAACCAAGCTGCATTTTGTGCCGATGTGGGTAGATGGAAAAATAAAAATTTAAACCTAATTTTAATAGATGACGACGTAAAGGACTTCGAATTTATAGGCCCTCGATGAGCACAAAAATCAAATTTTCCTTAAGGACATGTTTTCTCAAACTAAGTATTGGAGTCTCAAAGACTAAATAATCAATTGATAAAAAGTCATGTATTGGAATGACTAATATTTAAATTAAAAGATCTTAATCATAGTCAATTTTAGGAGTTAATTATTACTATAAAATAATAAAATCAATATGATTAGATGCATCTTCCAAACACCCAGGGATGGTGTTTCATCTGGCCCACCTTGGCATAGTACATATCATAGCATCTACAGATTCCTTAAAATTTCTATAAAATAAAGAATTAAATATTAATTTTTGTTAATAAATTACATTTAAATTTAAAAGAAAAAGTTATTTTAGAAATTTCATAATCATAATTAATTAGATTATTTAAATATCTTATAACTTTCAATGATATTAGTTTAATCCTCATAGGTGAAATAAATAAAAATACTTAATTCTCTCTTGTCTTTGAAGTTTAAGAATTTTCTACACCAAGAGTTTTCTACATATAATACACTATTTTAAGAAAATAATATAAAACACTATTAGAGTATTATAATAAAACAAAGGGTTAATTTCACTTAAAGATGTTCTTGATATTAATTTTATTGAATTTTATTTTTATTTACTAAAAACTTTATTAAACTTTATTGTTTTCATACTATATGTCATATCGTCAGGTCACTATGATCATTGATCTCTCAACCTTATTGTATTTTTTATTCAAATTCTGAATAACGTTTAAAACTCATTTTCTTAGTTTCAAAATACATAAATAAAATATGTTTGAGATAAAGTTTGTCTATAATCATTTTATCATTTCTTAAAGAAGTTGTGATGTTAAGAAAATACTAAATTTGAACATGTTCAACCACTTGTTTACTTAATTAAAGGGAATACTTTTTCGAAACGTATTAAATTATATCTAAAATGTTATTGTGTGTAACTATCTAGATAAGATGCTATTTTTTTGAACGACAACAATTTTATATTGAGTGTATCAAACTTATTTTTGCGTTTATTATTTGTATTTTTTGAGCTTATTGTGTGTATCAGACATTATTTTTAAGGTTATTATGTGTATGATTAACGGCCATTTTGAAACACAATAAACTAAAAAATAATGTTTGATTACCAAAATATGTAAAGACATAACATAACATTTGTTTATCATTTGATAAGACATAATTAAACAAGATAAAGCAATAAATGACCAATTTAGTCTTAATGAATTATTTACATATTTATAATAAAATAATTATTTTGTTATAACACAATATATCATTACAAAGTTTTCTATCAATACGGTTAAATTAACATGAAAAAACATGTAATTTGTAAATTTTATTTTGTACCTTTCCTTTATTATTTATGTACCATTAACATTTAATAAACAACATAAATTTAATTAAATTATTGAAACCGTAGAATTTTAGTATTTTGAGAACAGTAAAGTGAAAGTTTAAATAATATAACATACATTAAGAAACATAAGTCTATTCCATCGTGTGTTAAAAGGATGGAGTGGAACAATTCCTATCATCCTTTATTTCCATTCTTGTTTAAACCATACAACTTTATGGACATGAAGTTTTACGTGCGACGACTCCAAGTCAATCATACAGTTAACCTTCAGTTGTTGGTTGTGGAAGTTGTTTTCTTTTTCCTAAAAAATGTTTCAAAAAATAGAGTTTAGTTTTCATTTTCAGTTTTATATGAAAACTTTAGGAAAATGTGTTTGGTTTAGATGGTTGAGCTATACTCATTTAAGTTCATAAAGCTCGCTCGAGGTTGGCTCGTTTCAAACCTTATGTATCAAGCTCAAGCTTGGGTCGTTAAGGATTTAGCAGACTCTTATTCAACTCGTTTACATGTAAATCAATACATATTATACTTTTATTATTATTATATATATATATATATTATTAATTGAGACTCGTTTAGTTTCGTATAAACTCGTGAGCTTGATCATAAAGGCTCGAGCTCGTATTGGGATGTAATGAGCCGAGCTACTCGAACTCGGATCGTTGAAAGCTCTAAATGAGCTGAGCCTATATTAAAGCTCATTTAATAAAGGGTTTATTTCAAGAAAGTGTATCAAACTTGTCTCGAAAAGTTATTGTATGTATTATACGTTCATTTTTACCATTTAGTGTATCAAAACTATCAAAACCTACCATTTAATGTATTTTGTGACAAATTGGATACACTTTCGTGAGAAGTTTAGACACACGTAATGGTAAGTTTTAATAAAGTTGGATACATACCAAATCGTAAAAATGGGAGTATAATACATACAACAACTTTTCATGACAAGTTGAATACACTTTCGTGAAGTAAAACCCTTTAATAAACGAGCCGAACCCGAGCTCCAAAGAGTGGGCTCGTTTAAGCTAGCGAGCCTAAACGAGTTCAATATATAATATAATATAATATATATTTTACATGTTTAATTTTTAATATTTTTATATATATAATTTTAATAAAAATATTAAAATAATATTTGAGCGTAAAAATGAGCCTAGCCTAAATGAACCGAGCCCAAACTTTATAAATCTTAAACGAGCCGAACTCAAGCTTAAAAAAGTCTAAACGAACCTAGCTCGATAAACATCTAGCTTGGCTCAACTCGTTTGCATCCTTAAGCTCTTATCAAGTTTTTAACGAATCGATTCCGAGTAACTCAGTTCCGGACGAGTCGAACCCAAAGGATGAGCAGTGTGGGTCAAGTCAACAAACCACACCCTTAGCAACAGTTGAGTCTTATCCCACCTATATAAATCACAATCACAATCCCAACTACTCTCATCCTCTCATTTCCACCACCCAATTTCCAATCCCCCTTTTTTTTTCAATCTCCTTGAAACAAATCACCATTGTTGCAATTCCATTATCAAAATTCAGAGAGCTTTCTTCACCCCCTTGCCTTTGCTTGCTACACAGAGAGAGAATTTGAGAAAGGAGAAGAAGAAAGAAAGAAAGCAAAAATTAGGGTTGGGGTAAAACCCTGGAACGACAAGTTGCAGACATCACGGCTATACACGGCGGAGCAACGCGGCCCATCGTACATGTCCGATCAGTACGCCGGAAGGGTTCTATAACCATCGAGAGCAACCCTTCCACGCACGGCGGACGTGGCGCCTTGCCG
This sequence comes from Centaurea solstitialis, assembly GCA_030169165.1. Lineage (NCBI taxonomy): Eukaryota > Viridiplantae > Streptophyta > Magnoliopsida > Asterales > Asteraceae > Centaurea > Centaurea solstitialis. Next base: position 82,858,159 of record CM058041.1, read on the forward strand.
TCCGAAGGCGGCAGTCCTTCCGACCTCCTCTTTCTCGCCGGCGGTGGTTCCTCCTCTTTCCTTCTTTCAACTTCTCGTAGATTAGGTTAGGGTTAGGGTTAGGGTTAGGGTTTCTGTAAGTATACATCTCTATCTATCTATCTATCATCATCATCATCGTGTAAAATTGTTGTCGAGATTTGCTTTCTGTTGATCGTCTGTTATCTATCTATCTATTAATCAATTAATCAATCAATTAATTAATCGGATAAGAAGAAGATGTTAAGGATCAAGAGAGTTCCTACTATTGTTTCCATCTACCAGAAAGAGGAGGAGGCGGAGGACGGCGGCGCCACCCGCGGTTGTGGCCGGAATTGTTTGAGAAGCTGTTGCATAACAGGTGGTTTTTCAATTTTGATATCCTTTTTGTTTTCTTCAGAAAAGTTGGTTCTATTTGCAGATTTAGGTGCTTTTGGTTGTGGAAAAATTTCCTATAATGAAAATTTAGAAAACGCTTTTGGTTTGTTCGGTTTTCAAAAGTTTTCCAAGAAAATGAAAAATTTCTGCTTTCTAACTTCATAGAAAACTAAAAGTAAGAATTTTAGAAAAACGCTTTTGGTGTAGTCGGTTCTCAAAAGTTTTTGAAGAAAATGAAAATTTTCTGTTTTCTAACTTTTAAGTAAATTAGAAAATAAACTGTTTCTCTAAAGTTTTTATAGGAAACTTTTTGAAAACGTTTTCTAGGAAAATGGAAACAGATTTTCACAACCAAACGCATCGTTAAGGCTTTAAAATCCATGTGTTTGTTTACTGACATGCTTACTTGTTCAATATATTGGGGTTCGATACAGGGGCTAAGCTACCTCTGTATGCTTTTCCAAAATCCAACAAGGTTGATTCATGCGACAAAAACGAGTTCCCTTTTGCCTTCCTGGAGTCCCTTCTTCTAGGAGAGGTAGTATTGAAAACTCAAATTTGTACTCTTTTTGGCTAAAGGGGTTCTTTGATTGGTTTTTAGGCTAAAGGGGTTCTTTGGTTGGTTTTTCATTAAATTTTGTATGGATAAAGCTCTCTGTGTGGATTGATCTATCTGTATAAGTTGTGAATCTGTCTGTATAAAGTTGGGAAGTTCTCATGTCTTTATTGGTTTTTGTTTGGGATGGTTTTTTTATAGGTGGGAGGAGTATGGTATTTTCATAGATGGAAGGATTTTGTTTTTTTAATTGGGAGGACTGTTTTGGAAAAAAGAAACCTGGCTTTCTGCATAAATGTCCCCCTAGAAGCATACTGAAAAAGCCACTTTCTATATCATTAAGCTACTACCAAACTGTCACGTATAGGCTACTAAGTTGTGAGTCCCATTAATCTCATTAAGCTGCGAGTCCCATTAAGCTCATGAAGCTGCGAGTCCTGTTAAGCTCATTAAGCTGTGAGTCCCGTTAAGCTCCGTTAAGTCATCAAGCTGTGAGTCTCGTTAAGCTCATCAAGCTGTGAGCCCCGTTAAGCTCATTAAGCTTTGAGCCCTGTTAAGCTCATTAAGCTGTGAGCTCATTAAGCTTTGAGCCCCGTTAAGCTCATTAAGCTGTGAGTCCCGTTAAGCTCATTAAGCTGTGAGTCCTGTTAAGCTCATTTAGCTGCGAGTCCCGTTAATCTCATTAAGCTGCAAGCCCTGTTAAGCTTATTAGGCTGTGGGTCCTGCTAAGCTCATCAAGCTATGAGTCCCATTAAGCTCATTAAGCTGTGAGTCCCATTAAGCTGCTAAGAAACACGACCCTAACATTGTTGTCTGTAAATTGCAGTGGGAGGATCGCATGGAAAGGGGACTTTTCCGCTATGATGTTACCACCTGTGCAACTAAGGTATTCATCACTTTATTGCCATTTCACGAGTCTCCCAAAACAAACTAAAAATGCCATCTTGACTGTCTCTAAATAATACTATTTTATGATATTTTACAGGTGATTCCAGGTGAATACGGCTTTGTTGCTCAGCTGAACGAGGGCCGCCACCTTAAGAAACGTCCCACTGAGTTCCAAGTCGATAAGGTGCTTCAGCCCTTTGATGAGAACAAGTTTAACTTCACCAAAGTCGGGCAGGAGGAAGTGCTTTTCCAGTTTGAAGCAAGTGACGACAATGAAGTCAAGTTCCACCCAAATGCTGCTATTGATCTTGGCAAATCCCCAAGTGTCGTTGCCATTAATGTATGTTTTTCTTGATCGTTTAATTGTCTGTTCTTTATACAAATGAAGATCTTTATTTATTATACAGTTTGTTAAATTGTTAATGTAATGTATTTGAAAACAATAGGTTAGTCCAATTGAATATGGGCATGTGCTTCTGATCCCTCGGATTCTTGAATGCTTACCCCAAAGGATTGACCATGAAAGCTTATTGCTTGCATTGTACATGGCACGTGAGGCTGCAAGTCCACACTTTCGTCTCGGTTACAATAGCTTGGGTGCATTTGCTACTATCAATCATCTTCACTTTCAGGTCGGTATCTTCCTGTGTTGTATTATAACGGGATTTTTCGGAAATTTATTTTGGGAAGAAAAAAACCAAATTAGATTTATGAAGAAGCAGCATGTATGATTCGACATGGTAGAAGTTACATTTTGAAATTCAATAATGGTAGAAGTTACATTTTGAAATTCACATAAGTGATTGATATATAGGGATAGTTTCATTTGCAAACCGCCATAATTATGCAAACCATTTATTTCAATGGTTAGGTTGATGAAATTGTTTCATGAAATTGTGTGATTTGATGAAATTGTTTCATATATGTGTTTTTTATGTAAAAATGAATAGTTTCATTCATTAAAATCAGATAATACACGAAACAATTTCATTTTTACATGAAAAACGCAAATATATGAAACAATTTTAGCAAGAAAAGAATTATATGAAACAATTTCATCAAATTAAACAATTTTATGAATCAATTTCGTTAACTTAACCAATGAAATTTATAGTTTGCACAGTTTGCAAAATTAGGGTGGTTTGCAAATGATCTCTCCCCTATAGGATAGTTTTGTTGGGAGCCTAAAATTGGTTAAGAACCCGAGGGAACCACCCACAACATGACATGTTATCCTCCTTAAGATGAATATTTATCATGAATAAGACATTGATGATTAATATGGAATTGTTATTCATCGTGAATAATATGTCCATAACTCCATATTTATGATAAAATACACCACGTGTCTCAGTGTGGGCGGTTTCTGGGTTTAGGTTCCTAATGAAGCCTTCCCCTATAAATATCGTCTATAAGCATGTAATCTCTCAAACAAGATTATTATTTTGTATCGGATGAGGTGGTAATGGTTACTGATATGAACCTGATGTATCAAGTTCTAGGAAACCATAGTTTTGTAGGTCTTGTAACATGATTATATATATAATATCTATATATTGACATCTTGCTTCAGGCTTACTACTTGGCTGTGCCATTTCCGATTGAGAAAGCTCCCACTAGAAAGATCAGTGAGTTCAACGGCGGGGTTCTGATTTCCGAGATTTTCAACTATCCTGTTAGAGGTCTTGTGTTTGAGGGTGGAAATTCTATTGAAGATTTATCCAATGCTGTTGCCGATTCCTGCATATGCCTTCAAAACAACAATATACCTTACAATGTGCTGATTTCAGATTCCGGGCGATGCATCTTTGTCATTCCGCAGGTAAAAATTCTAGTTCCAGTTGGTAAGAAATGGCTAGGGACATAAATGGTTAGGAGACCAATTTGATTGATTACTTTGTACCATTATCATTTTTTAATAGTTTTTTTTGCTAGGCCCATAAAAAATGATAATGGTACATTGTAATATCTTACTCCTCATTTTTTATTAGTTTTTTTTGCTAGGCCCGTAAGATATTACCGAAGTAGTAACATTGGTGCAAAGTAGGGAGAGAAATGGCTAGCAGACCAATTTGGTTGAGTAACATGGCTAGTTGAGTAGATTTCTGAGAAAAGTTGTTTGCGGTGTCAGACCTACAGGGTTTTGGACATTTTTTAAAACAAAATAAAATTCGGTGGTTGTATTAAAAAAAACATAAACCCATATGACTATTTAGCTTAATTGTTCCCTCGAGGCAGGATACACTGTGTTTGCTTAGTTTGGTCTTAATGCGATATTCACATGTGAATGGAAACAGTGTTATGCGGAAAAACAGGCTCTTGGAGAGGTGAGTCATGAAGTTCTCGACACTCAGGTGAATCCGGCCGTGTGGGAGATCAGCGGGCATATGGTGTTGAAACGGAAGGAGGATTACGAGTGGGCATCGGAGGAAAAAGCATGGAGGCTTCTTGCCGAGGTTTCTTTGTCTGAAGAACGGTTTCAGGAAGTGATTGCCATCATATTTGACGCCATTTTCGGTGGCGTTACTGAGAAGAAGTTGGTGGCTGATGACGAGCACGATATCGACCAAGTTGGTGGTGTGAAAAATGGGCCCAATAATGCAGATGCAGCCATGGTTACTGGGAAGCAAGAATGCCTGGTTCAATACTAGGTTGGTTTGATTTATCATAAATCAGGACCTATGATTGGTGTTATTTTATGTATATCTTGGGGTTTGGGTGTGCTGAATAAAGCAACATGGATTGCTGTTATGTGTGCAAAACTGCTGTGTGGTTTGATTATGTATAGGTTTCAGTGTGTGCTGGCTGCTTTATAAGCTATCTAGCTAGCTAATGGATGTTAATGAAATATTGTAAGTGGATATGAAATTGGTGTTTGTGAGAAGTTATGATGTTCTAAGGTGTTGTTTATTGAATGATTATCCGGGTAAGTTATCTAGTGTTTACCAAGTTATATTGCCTTAATCGATGAGTATGGCAAGGACTAGGAATCTTACTTGATAAGAATGGATTTTTTACCAAAACAATGATCTAGGGGTTTGTTTGTTAGCGGCTTAATGAGCTTAAAGGGAGTTATAGCTTATTCAGTTGGATACACATGATTGTTTGGCAGTGGCTTATTTAATAAGGTTCTAGGCAGGAGCTTTATGCAGAAAGCAAAACTTTTTCCAAACGTGTTCCTCAGAATTAAAAATATGATTCTTCCATTTATGAAAAACCATTTCAAACAAAAATCTATCCAGTCTATACATATAGATTAATCCAAAGTGATAACTTTGTCTATGACTTAACGAAAAACCATCCAAACAACCCCCAAGCGTCTTATCCGTTAAGAGAGGGTGAAGAATCTTACTCGGTTAGCGCTTACCGGATGAATTATTGCATATGATGCTATTTCAGTCGACTAAAATCTTACTCGATAAGATACGTGATGATGGTGTTGAATTTTACCGATAAGCTCTTACCAGATAAGTTTGGTTTGATTCTTGTTTTTGTTTGCTTTGCAAACTCTTGTTGAGGCAGCCACAGTTAGCCACCATCATTGAAGGCTTTCACAAAAAAAGTATCATCTCTATTTCAAGTCTTCTGTAAAAATCTTCCTTTGAGGATTTTATACATCATGAAATCTATTTTATTTTATATGCATATATTTGACTCGGATGAGTTAATTGAGCTATGAAAAACCCTTAATAAATTGTGCTAAAAAAAGGTGATTTTTGCATTTTCACTCTCCTACTTGAAAAACATTGCGTTTTCGGCTTGTATTTTAAGATACTTTAATTTCTACACGTTAAAAGACACTTCATTTATTAGCTTTTTGTCCTAGTTTATGTGGAGTAAAATTCTCATCAATGGAATGCTTCTAGCTTAGGATGCTTATGTTACACAAACTTGTTTTGGGACGACATTAAACTAAACTTGAATGTACATTTGACAGTTACATCATTACGTAGTGTATTTTCAATCTTTTATCCATTTCTGTATAACTCATTCATATATACGATTAATAAATTGATAAAAAATAATAAATATGGATAAGTTGTATCAAATGATTGATAAAAAAAAGGAAATTATGAGTAGAGAACATAATATATCCAAGGGTACAAGAATATTTTATTGTATCATAATATCAACCCATCAAAAAGTATGTTTAGCTCAATGGTAAGGTAACATCTTGGGGGCCAGTGGATGGTATTCCAAACTACTTGAGTTCGAATCCCGTGGAGAGCATAGGGGTGTAAATGAGCCGAGACAACTCGTGAGCTACTCGAGATCGACTCGGTCAAAACTCGACTCGAATAAACTCGGTCAAAACACGACTCGAGATACTAACGACTCGACTCAAACTACCCGATACTCGACTCGATAAGATCGTAAGATACTCGAATTGTTTTATATATATATATATATACATACACAGGGGTGGGTTCAAATGTGAACCACTTTTTGGTTGTAAACGTGAGGACAACCGAGAGCGCGACACGTGGCGAATGACTAGGCGCCACGTCAGATCCACGGCGGATGACTAGGCGCGATTCATCTGAGGGCATTGAATTAAAGAGGGGGACCACACACAAAGTCGCCACGTGTCGCGCTCTCGGTTGTCCTCACGTTCACAACCAAAAAGTGGTTCACATTTGAACTTTCCTCTACATACACCACATATTTAATATTATTACTTATTATATTTATTAATTATAAAAAATTAATTTAATTTGAAATTAAAGTGAAAATTTGAAAGTTCACATGTCTCATATCAAAGTAAAAAAGGGGACTTTTTAAATTTTAGAAAAGATTAATTATTTTTATTTTTATATTTTCTTGAAAGACATAAACCTTAATTTATAATCTATCTCTCGTTTATTTTTCCTCTTTCTTCAAGCATATATTCCCAACACAACTTTATCTAATCTTTCCTCTCTTCACCGCCGACAACTTCAGTGTCGACGACGCCATGCCAGCGATCTCTTTCTCTTTACTCGAATAGGCTCGACTCGAAATCGGTTAAAACTCGACTCGAATAAACTCGGTCAAAACTCGACTCGAATAAACTCGGTCAAAACTCGACTCGAATAAACTCGGTCAAAACTCGACTCGAATAAAACTCGACTCGAGATACTAACGACTCGGCTCGTTTACACAGCATGTGGCGATATCCAGATTATGGGTCCACCACATAGTGGTATCCTTAATTGGCTTGGGTCGTGGTCGACAGGGATTAGTCAGGTGCCCTTGGATCCCGAATACCCCGATAACGTGTATGTGTGTGTGCTAGACCGTTCAAAAAATAAATAAATCATAATATCCACCTGATCAATCCGGGTTGGGCTAGCTTGTGATTTTTACAAACCGCCAAACATTGGGTTGGTTGTGAACACTTAATAATTCTCACAAGAATTTGTCCATTGTATCTAGATGCCTCTCATTAGTGTTATCTCTAGTTGTCTAGAGGAAATTTCTTAGGTTTAGGTGGATCCGGTCTATTACTGGACTTCTTCCAACAGACTTGCCAGTGACCGGTCCCTTCCATTCCTTTCAAATTTATTCAAGGACAAAGATCCCTTTCTTACCATAACTTCCCATTCTTATCGAAACCCAACTCTTTAAATTAATAAGTTAAGATGACCATGAATTTATGATAGATTTTAGTTAAACTTCACATACCTAAGTCCAATCCAAATAAAGAAAAATGGGCCTTAGTGTTCACTTGCAACTTGCTAGCCCCAAGCCCATTAGTTAGGGTTACAAAATCAAAATATTCATTCTGTGTTGGTGAGTGGAAAACATCGTCATTTTGTTTTTCCGCCAAAACCTAAAGAAATTCATCATTCAATCCATCATCTCTACGCTTTATAAATTAATTTAATCATACATCATCATCATCATCTTCATCTCTTCCTCTGTAGATTTCTCTGATTTCAGGTGGTTTTCTCTATCTTCCGTCTTCCATTTCTTCATTTGAATTCTGTACATTTTCGTATAATTCACGCTATAACCGTATCGTATTATCAATTTGAATTTCTTCAATGCATGAGATGGCATAGAATTAATGATCAATCCACTGATTTATACCATATCATTGTTGTTTGAATCATTGTTATACTATTTTCAGTTGTAATTTAGCTTCAATATGCTTTGAATTTGGATATCAATTTGAATTTCTTCATGCATGAGCTGACATAGAATCGATCCACTGGTTTTATACCATATTTTTGTTGTTTGAATCATTGTTATACTACTTTCGATTGTAATTCAAGCTTCAATAGTGTGTATGCTTTGAATTTGAACGTTATAAGTGTATGTTCATAAATTAGTGTTCGTTAGGGTTAAGTGATTACCACTTTCTATTCTGAATTGATATGTTTAGATGCGTATGATTTGGATTAAAATTTTATGCCTACTTTCGGTGTATGTCATGATTCAAACTAGTTATGAAGTTAGGAAAGTGAATGGAGGAGTATTTCTGATTTTGAATCATACATCTTGAGAATTAAATGTGAAGTTATGATTTCCTGTTTGATTCTTAAGTTTATGGATATAGTTTGTGTAATATCGTGCATTGCGGTGGTATAAATCTACTGTTTATAACGGAAGTAGAAGATGGAAACATTTGAATATTCACTAGTTTTGTTAAAAATTCTATTCAGGTGAGATCTACTTGCCGACAATGTCTTCTGCTATGTTTTCTATGCGTGCCTCCCATGGCACTGCATTAGCTCCTGAAGGAAGCACGATCCTTTGTGATTCAATGTACAATAAGTCGGATTTCTTCCATAAGCATCTTCTTAGTTTCAAGAGGAATCATGTATTGTCTAATCTGGCACACTTGAGCGTGTCACAGAGGGATAGAATCCAATGTAGCTCGTTAGAGGTGGAAAGTAAGCGTACCTTTTTGAAGGGAGATAAATTTCAACTTCAGGATGTGATTGAAGGGCAACAGTTTGATAGAGATATTTTGAGTGCGATATTTGAGGTGGCACGCGAAATGGAAACAATCGAGAAGAAGTCGCGTGGAAGCCAGCTTTTGAATGGTTATCTAATGGCTACTCTGTTTTATGAACCTTCAACTAGGACTAGGCTTTCATTTGAGTCAGCTATGAAGCGGTTGGGTGGGGAAGTTTTGACAACAGAAAATGCACGAGAGTTTTCTTCTGCTGCAAAAGGAGAGACACTTGAAGGTAGTTTCAGGTTGAAAGCTTGTGTTTTTTGAGGTTTATTCTTCTGTTATACGTTCTGATTCACCTTTGTTTGCAGATACGATTAGAACGGTGGAAGGGTACACAGACATAATTGTGATGAGGCACTTTGAAAGTGGTGCTGCTAGAAGAGCAGCCATGACAGCTAACATTCCTGTTATTAATGCTGGGGATGGTCCAGGGGAGCATCCTACTCAGGTATACCTTCTTTATCTTCAAATCATATGCAACTTATGGAAAGTTGCTTCTAAGAATCACTATTGGTAATTTGGTATCCCTTATTTGGGTCTTCCAGTTTTATTTTGTGATAGTGATATCGCCATGAGCCCATGAATATTTGGTTTTCAAGGGTACTTGGGGGTTGTTTGGTTTAAAAGAACATTTTTGAGTGATTTGGATTTCGTAGAAGGATTGGAATCTTCAATGTGTTTGGTTTGTAGGATTTGGAATGGAATTGATTTTCGTTCTTCAAAATAATTAATAAAAATAGTTGAATTATCTTCAATCGATTATTACAAAACAAGTGTTTTTTAACATATTCTAAAGATTATCACAAACAAATCTTATGAAATCCTGCAAAAACCAACTACCCTGTGGGATTTCAAAATCCCATGTTTGTGGGATTTCATTGAGATCTTGGGGATATCAATTCTGATTCCAAAGGCAAGATTGGAATACAATTCCAAATTTTACCAAAGGACCTTACTGCCTGAGGAGAAAATATCTCTTTTCTTTTCCTTTTGGTTCTTGATGGGTATTAGTTTCCCTATTGTCTAGGGTTGAAACTTCTACTTTTTGTTGTTTTTCTTCTTGGAATCCTCTTATTGTTATGTTGGCTATTTATACATGTTTTATTTTAATTTAATTATTCCCTAAGGGATGGCATCTTCCTTCTTCAAGATCAGCCTTTTAGTATTTAATTTGTGCTTTTGGAGTTGCTCTGTTCAGTTCTGTTCTGTTGTAAACACAACAGGCTCTTCTCGATGTATACACTATTCAAAGAGAGATAGGAAAGCTGGATGGTATTAAAGTTGGACTCGTTGGGGATCTTGCTAATGGGCGAACAGTTCGCTCTCTTGCATATCTTTTAGCCAAATATAACGATGTGAAGGTCTACTTTGTGTCACCAGAGGTCGTCAAGATGAAGGTATAATGATTAACATCATGATTGTAATACTCCCTACATCCAAAAATAAACGTTCACAATAGAAATGACACAGTTTTACAGATGTATAATCATTACACTTTTTAGTTAACCAAATGACATCTATACCTTTAATTAATTTATCTCTCTTCACAACTCTTGAATGTTTGTGCATTAAGTAAGGGTAGAACTGAGAATTCAGTTATCTACTTTTGAAACTGGATATTTATTTTGGGATGGAGGAGTATAAAAGTATTTCAATTTAGGCAGATAATTAGATTAAAGAAAAGATTTGTAATTTGCTGTGTTACATGGGTTAGGAGGACATTAAAGAGTACTTAACATCAAAAGGAGTTCAATGGGAAGAAAGTTCCGATCTAAAAGAGGTGGCATCCAAATGCGACGTGGTGTACCAAACTCGCATTCAAAGAGAACGTTTTGGAGAAAGAAGCGATTTGTATGAAGAAGCTCGTGGCAAGTACATTGTTGATCGAGAAGTCTTGGATGTCATGCAGAAGCATGCTGTTGTCATGCATCCGCTCCCGAGGCTAGATGAGGTAAAAACTGCTTGTAATGCTCCATAGCACTATAATAAAATCGGATTTTCAGGACATAAAAAGTAACTGGGTATTTTAATAGACTATTTATAGGACTGAAGTTTATTGGATAATAATACATTGTGTCTTATCTAAAAGTATTGAAATAAGCTTATATGACACTTGTGGGTGTCTTAACAAGCTTTTTAGGACACTCTTGAATGTATAAAAGGGTTAACAGGAAGGACACCTTGGTTGGAAAGTGTTCTAAAAAGCTTGGTAAGACGTCCAAAAGTGTTTTATGAACTTATTACAACACTTTTACGTAGGACATTTAGGGCCTCTGTGTTAGCAGCTTAATGAGCTTCTTGGGATTCACAACTTACAACTTATTCAGTCAACTATACATGATTGTTTGGCATTGGTTTATTCAGTAAGCTTCTAAAGGGGGGGGGGGGGGGGGGGGGGGGGAGCTTTATGCAGAAAACCTAGTTTTTTCCCAACTTGCACTTTTGGTTGAAAAACACATTCGTTCCATCTATTAAAAAATCCTCCCAATCTACACAGCCAGATTAATCCACACACAGCTTTATCCAACCATTAAACACTTTTGGTGTCATATTTGAAGTGTTATAGGCTAAAGCTTTCCCCATAAGCTTCAGATCATCATAATCATTGTTAAAGTTATCAGTAGCCCACAACTTTGAGCATATAACAAGCTCACAAATCTGACTTTTTATTTTATTTTATCTATGTGAGACAGGTTGTTACACTGCTAGTATGTTATATTTTTTCTAATTCTAGCATAAGTATAGTTGTGGCGGTGCATTGCAGATAACTGTGGATGTAGATGCGGATCCGAGGGCAGCCTACTTTAGGCAAGCGAAAAACGGACTCTACATTCGAATGGCTTTGTTGAAGCTCTTGCTTCTCGGTTGGTAAGGATGGCTTCAGTTTAAACTGTTAGGATGAAAGTAAGTGAAACTTGTTCCGAAATCTTGGAAACTAGAAATGCGCATCTCAGACACATGCTATGCTTGCCTTACTGTTGTGTTTTGCGGAATAAGTGTGCGAATGGGTGCTTGCTTACATGTTGCTTGTAGCGGCCCGTTATAAAGCATTTACTTCATGTTAAAAAAAAATTAGAATGTTACCTTTTGTGTACAATTTTTTAAAACTTTTTTTGAACTCGTAACAAGAACACATGGACCTTTGAGCATTGACATGCCACCAATTGGCATATTTACACACATGGTTGGGTTCGGATGAGAAGTTGATGCCAATTAGGAGAAGATGCACCAAATCACTTCGTCTATAAAGCTCAATTCATGGGAGGGCATGAGATTAAAGAGATCATGGGCTCATATGCACTTCTCACGCTTCTCATCATTAACTCAGCTTTTCACATGATATTTAGCCTAGACAATAGACACATACACTCACACATATAGTGGGAGAATCATTTGTGAACCAAAGAAGGATATAAACCGTGTGAATCAATCCATACCACACGATTAAACAATCAACGGTTGAGATGTGGTTATGGTGTATTTGAATTTCGATTTATTAAAAATATAACAACCCATATCTTGACTGTCCATTTTTTTTTGATCAAGGGTTGCTATGGCTTCACATGGTTTATACCCTTTTCTGGGTTTACAAATGAACCTCCCCCTCTCTCTCCACACACACACACACACACACACACATAGGTGTAGGACCGTGTGAGAAGTTTGAGATTTATATGAGAAGTGTATCTGAACTATTGATCATTTTTAATATCATGTATTCCCGTGGATTGTCCTTTATAAGTGAATTGATCCAGTGCATCTTATACTAATGTTCATCCAGTTCTCATTGGTTGATACCACTTTTTATAATTCTCACGTTAACCTTAACTTTTCATTAGAACCCAACCTATACACACACATATAAGGGTGGTTCAATTGTAAACCGGTTTTAGATTGTGAACTAGGGGATCAAGGAGAACATGGCCCATTTTCTCATACCACATTCATTGTTTCACACGTGTCTCCGGGTGAAACAATCGCTGTGAATAATGTATCTCCCTCTATCTCTCACACACACACATACATATATAGGACTACCAAATGAGAATCAGGGAATTAATTTTCATGTCTTTCACATTTCTAAAATATTGCATTTGAAAGCACAATATTTTTTCATAATGTGATTATTTTTAATGCATATTTTTCTTACTTTTTGTTTCACGATGTGAAACAAAATTGTATTGCCATTTGCATTGTTTCACACAATGATTGGTGGCTCTCCTCTACCCTCTTTTTCCGACTTAAACTTGAATATACAAAGAATCATAAATATATGCGCCATGGTCGATTTGTTTTTAGGTTCTCCATACATTCAAGATTAGTCAATCTCTATTGATGCATCTGAGTTCAAGACTTGGTTACGGAAAATCGATTGGTTTGGGTCTAGCATTGGTTCATCTATTTTTTATTTCTGTTTCAGTTTATGTACTCATTCTACAGTCGGTATTATTTTCTGGTTTAGGGGTCGTTTACTTAAAACTTACTTGAACCAAGTCCTTTACCTTATGGGATGGACATGGAGAATCTTATAGTAAGTGAAAGTGACGACTCTTATATGGTAAAAGTACCGGATAAATTGTTACATACAACACTATTTTGATAACTAGACGAGAAATAAAACGAGTTGGAGAAAATAAAACAACAGTAAGTGTTAGTTTTACATTTTTTTATCTTGTTTTCATAACATTGTAGTTTGATTATATGTATGGTCATATTAAAATGCTTAAGGTAAGAAATTAGATATATAATAATTGCTAAATTTATGAACTTATCTTTAATGAAGTTATATATAGTTGAAAATGAAATTTCATTTTACTATTTCTTTTGAACAGCAAGCAAAAATTTTATACCAACAGGCAACAACAACCAAACAGAACAACCGAAACAAGTGCGAAACAGACCAAAACTACCCTTCCAAAACAACAGCTACTGAAACAAAAAAGATAAGACTTCCAACTGAACTAAAAAGCAACCAGAACATTGACTTTAGGGACTAAAAACGAGATGTATCTAACCAGGAAGCTGGTGGAGCGAAGAAGTACCACAAGCAGAACCCAAAAAACGATGTGAAACCAAGCTTAAAACAACTCAGCGACGATCAAACACCAAAGTGGACAAAGAAACAACTCAGCCAGCAACCGATCAAACACCAATAAGGTAAGATATGAATATTAAGTTTATGAGATGGATAATTACCCGCTATCCTAATAGGTAGGATACCAAATTAACCTATACCCTTACTATACTGCATCCGTTGACATCCCTTGCCTTAGGCAATTGTGTTTTTAACATAATAGATTTGAAACGGTGTATTATATTTTCTTGTTTATGCTCGATTAAAATACAACGTCAAACTTCACCTCAATTCCTTCTGTTTCTACACTATAATCGATCATATTGTACAAACACACTATTAGTTAACAAAAATAACAACAAACTATTTTCAAAAAACTAACACCTTGATTGATGTTGTATTAAAAACAAAAAGGTGGTGTATGTAACATTTACCTAGGTTGGGGATCATATTCATATTCATATTCATGGGTGGTCTGCTTCATAAACCATGCGAAATGGTGGACGAGATATACAAACACAAATACCATAAAGAACAACAAAAACTAGACAAAAGCCATCACCAACTTCACAAAACTTAAGCAACCCTATAAACAACAGCAACACATACTCCATAACAAGCCCAACTCCTACTTCTGTCTGCTTCACATGTGCATCTATTTCATCCCCATCAGCCATCTCCAACTGTATCAACCAAAAAAAAAATCATTTCTTTTAGACCCAATTGTTAATTATTTTATATCATGAAATATGTATTTCAGATGAGTAGTATTTTATAAAATCACATGTGATTCAACACGTTAAAATTACAATACTAGTAATGTTGTTAGTTATAGGATCTCATGTGATTGACATATTGATTGTAATTTTGGTATATCAGAGCATCCCCAACAGATTTTTAAAGTAGAGAAAATGGAGTTTTTATTCTCGATTTTCCTCCAACAAGTTATCTATATTGTTTCTTAAAATAAATAAATAACTTCAAATTTTGGGGATTCTCTAAAACTTTGATTAAAGGTGAGAGATTTTATTATTCTTATCTATTTTGACCAACAAGATTAAACTGCTATTATTTTATATAAAGTTTTTTTAGAACATAACATTGACATGATAAAAGTATACAATATTCTATTAACATAACTTGATAAAAGGGTCTAAAGGTGTATGTCATTCGGTGATTAGAAATGCAATTTTTTTAACTTCTCCACTATTAGCGGAGGCAATTTTAATGGAGTTCTCTATTTAGGGGAGAAAATGATTATTTTGATAGTTTTAAGGAGAAAATGGTTAAAAGATGTTAGTGGTATTAAAAAATGCTTAAAAAAAATAATTTCTCTAATCATTATTATGCATAGTTATTTCAATAAAAATTTATATGAAGAAACCAACCTGATGAGGTGTGTCGTCTGTTTGAAGCCGGCGTCCATGGAACAAGAAAGCAATAGAGTTGAAATCTACAGATCGGCGATCACAGTAAGCTTTCATCAACTTCTTCAACCGTGTGCTACGGTTAATCCTAAAAATCACTTCAACATTTCCATCCTAACAAACAATAATTAATTCATAATCAGTAAACAGATTCACAACATGAAGTCATGAAATCTGAATTACAATGAAAGAAGATCATCAACTGATCTTCAATTCCTTTCAGCTGAACACCAAAAAGAAAAGCTAAATACAAACAAATAGCTCCAACAAAAGTTTACAAAATTAACAGAAACTAAGAAATCAACATGCAAATGGAGTAATCAACTTCTTCAATCGTGTGCTACGCTTCAAAATTTCCTTTCTAACAAACAGTAATTCGAAATCAGTAAGCGGATTAAGAAAATGAAATCTGAATTACAACGAAGAATTCATCAACTGATCTTCAACTCCTCTCATCTGAACAGCAAAAATAACTAAATACGAACAAATAACTCCAACGAAGATTCATTAAATTAACAAAAACTAAGAAATCAACATGCAAATCAAGCAATCTACTTCTTAATCGTGTCCTACGCTTAACATTTCCTTCCTAACAAGCAATAATTCGTAATCAGTAAGCGGATTAAGAAATGAATTCCAAGTTACAAACAAAATCATCATATAATCTTTCAGTTCCTCTCATCTAAATCAGCAAAAAAAGCTAAATATGAACAAATAGCTCCGAAGAAATTCACGAAATTAACCACAACTAATAAATCAACATCGAATCTCTAAAAGTAACTGAGATAGGAATCGAAAATCGAAATCCATAGAAATCAATGATCTTCTGATAATAATTTTGAAAAAAAAAACAAACTGAGTTAAGAGTTGATCGTCGATCACAATCACAGTAAGCTTTCATCAACTTCTTCAATCGTGTGCTAACGCTTAATCCTAATAATCACTTCAACAGATTCAGAACATGAATTTTAGTGAATTTTGAACATGAAATCTGAATTACAACTGTTAGCTTGTATATATATAGTTTGTTTATTAGGCCCATGGGCTTGGCCCATTTCCCTTTTCCTTTCCTTGTATTGTATATAAATAGGGTCATTATACCCCTTTTGTAAATCACAATTCACTAATCCAATACACTTTTCTCAAAACTCTTTCCTCTTCTAACAACAACGAACAAATACTTTGTAATCAGTGAAGTGATGTTCAATTACTTCCATCTGAAGTCTGAACAGCAAAAAAAAAGCTAAATACGAACAAATAGCACCGATGAAAATACACAAAAATGAACCACAACTAAGAAATTCAACATGCAAATCAAGTAGTAATCAACATAGAAGAATCGAAATCGATATGATCTTCTTCTATAATAATTTAGAATAACATGATTTAGAAGTTCAATTGAAGGCTAACCTGGCCTTTAACTTTCAAATTGATACGATCACCGGTGTTTTCCGACATGCTTTTCGTCTCCGATGGAGGAGACAGTGGCTGAAAATGGTGGCCGTTTCCTCTCTGATATTATTCATTTATTTGTGTGTGTATAGATGGCACTCTATAAGAGAGACAGAAATCCAACGGTTTGGATGAGTTGTTGTTATCAGCCATCCGACGGACGATATATGAGATTGGAAATGGAGGTGATTTTCTCAACTTTATCGTCATGGTTTCCTTGTGTCGACTATTTTAGGTATTTATTGTGTCATATTTTTATTTTAAAAAACGATCTTATAAGTATACTATACCGCTTGAAATATCTATTAATAGAATGAAAAGAAATTTATGTGTGACACACTAAATTCACACGGTCACACACTCACACCTGCTTCCTGGGTATAATATTAATGTATATGATAATACATTGATATATAATGCATATATGATATTAAATTAAAGACGTGTTTGACAGTTGGGCGATCTTGGTTGTGGGTTAAGGCGATCTTACACACTACTAGGTTTTATAATTGCATGTGATAAATGTGTTGGGTTTTTCTGTGATATCCGAATCAAACGGACCTGAATAACACCAATTATCTCGAACCTAACTGGATTGAGATTTACTATAAACCTAATGACCAATTGATCAAAAGATTTATTAGATCAAACCAAACGGGTTTGATCGAGCGGAAGCGGTTTGGATAAAAACCCGAAAAGACCACGATCCGTTCGTTACAAATACAAAAACATATATATAACTTAAGGTCCAGAAAAATTACCTAAGATGCTTGAGATTGATCCACCGGTGATCGAACCTACAAACGTTCCTCTAGCAGAACTTCTATCCCGAACAGCGACCACGCAAAACCGAACTGGTTCCGAAAAGGAAACTGGTTCCGAAAAGGGAAGGGAGGTCGACGACTGAGAGAGAAAGAGAGAGGGTTTTTGGTTTTTCAGAAAAGCTGATTGCTTAATGAAATTATCTGTCTTGAATAATGAACTGGTAAGCCTTATTTATATGGAAGAGTTTCCATAGATATATATTTATTTAACTAATAAATATATAACTCATATAATTAATTAATAACCCTTCATCTTTGGGATTTCATACAGAAATTACCAACTGATTTATAATTAACTATTATAAATCCTCTCTCCAAACTGGGATTATTTACTTGTTTGGTTTACAGATCCTCACAGGTGTGACCCTCAAGTGACTTATAACATTGGATGTGTAAATCACTGGTTTGTCAACTTATGCACACAATTACTAACAGACTCCCACTTGTGCAAGTTGGCAATACCGCCTTGATCACACGAACCTAAGGAGTCCCCTAGACAGACACTTAGGGTAACCAGGTTATAGGCACTCTTATACCCAGGTAGGTGATAACGAATTTATGAAACAACTGTCCATAAATTGGGTATATTGGCTTTTCCCTTTGCGACACGATATTCCATCTTTGAGTATGAGCCTGGATTAAGTCAACTCTTAATACTCAAGATTATGTTTCTCGACTATCCGACTTCTACTGATTGGTAAACGACAAAGAACAAATCAGTTCGTTTGGGCACGGCCGTGCACTTCATCAGTACTTTCGGTCAGTCAAGGGGCCCAGAAATATCTCTCTTCAGAGAAGAGGCGCAAATCCCATCTTGCATATCTGCATTTAACACCACGGCTTCCGCTGAATCTAGTTACGCCCTTTATAGCCACCCTGTTACGGCGTAGCGGTTGAACGTACTAAGTATCCAGCAGTCCTCATGATATCAAACCAAATACCTCAGGTGATAAGGACAACCACTGTGAGATTTACTTATGACAGAATCCAATAAGTAAATCTCAACCACGGATCACGTCCGATATTTGCTACTCTATCAAATATTTGTGCAACTTCTGGTCTACAACGCTTGTAGCTGTTATTCAACCACTGATCATAACTACCCAGAGGCTCACAATGACTTTAACGCCCTAACGGGTTCCCACCACGATAAGTTGTCACGGACAAATTTCGAATGAAAGACTGGAAACTAGTCTCATTCCTGGATTATAAAACATGCAAAATATAAAAGCTATAAAGAAACTAATTTTGTATAGTCCATATTACACTCTGTAATAATAACAAAATTAATGGCATTTCTTAATTACTTTCACGGTGTCTATTCAACGTTTACTAAAAACTGATTTAAACGAAGCATCACCTAACTTCAGTTTAAACCCTTTGATTAATGTTCACCGTATTAGTCAAAGTAACAACCAAAACAATACAAGTTTGTATCATCTGATACAATCTTCTTGATTCTGCTAATCTTTGTTTTGCAAACACTTTTAAACAAGGATTAGACTTCTCTTTACCATATTCCCTGAACTTGGAGATACTGGAATAACTCCTAGTTTCCCTGAATATGTAAAGTTTAAACTGCAACCTCCCTTAGTTGCTGTGTAGATGAATGATTTCTACCTGAAATCAGATAAAATTTCCATTTACCAAGCTGGCAAATTTTGGGAAATTTATTCTAGTGTTTACGACACTTTTAAAAGATAATTAATATCTTTAGTAATTATTCCAACACACTTTAATTATTGATTTCTCTCAAAGTCAATTATGACTTTAGTTTCAAAGACTTTGAAACTTTCGTTCTACCCTTTTGACTAAAAGATAGATTCGTATATCTTATGAATTTACGTCCTACCTGGATCATGAATTCCGAGATATATATACTAAATCAATAATCTTTATCTTTTATTCTTTATCATAGACTAGATAGAGAATAAACTGGGCTCCCACTAACCTATATGAAAACCAACTATTACTTAAAGTTAACTATTGACTTAGTCAAAACTTGATTACTTAGTCAATTCTATTTCAAGTAATGAATACGAGAATTTTAACATTTATAAAACTTAACTGGATTTTATTAAATTCTAATTCCGAAACTTGGAATTTTTCCTAGTTTTATAAATACTGATATTATCAACGATATCTGAGATAATATCCTAAATTCTTCTTAAAAACATATGAGTAATAAATTTTGATCATAAAATATTTTCATAATCTTTTACTCATAAATGTTCAAAAACACATTCCTATAATTATAGTACTTCGTGTGTTTTTGACAGTTTTCATATATATTACTTCAAATTATTTTGATTGAAGTAATACTGTTAATGTAATAGGCAACATCTAGGATCTAATTTTGAATCAAGACAAATTTGACTTAATCAGATTCAAAATACCATGCATAAAGATATTTAAATCAAGACCATAATTTTTAATTTTAAAACTAATGAACAAATATCCAAAAATCCAAATTTTGGAAAAACAAGATTGTTTTAAATCATGAAAGTTTAAAATTGTCTTTGATAATATCTACTTGCATGCTGATCTTTGCAATCTGGGCACTTCACTCTTAATGACCACCTGCAATTAAACTTTTGCTTCTAGGTGTCAACACACTCGTAAACTAACAAGCGAAAGTGATAAACTGAAGCAGTCACGAACACCTGAGGTGTTTATACCTGCTTCGTAACGCTTCGGGCAGTTATGCCTTCAATAACCGACTTCATGGCACTTGAAGTATTGATTCTCGGTTATTACTCTGTTAGGCTTAACCCTTTTTACCCTTGCCTTTGCCTATATGATAAACACTGGGTGCACTCAGGGTAGCCCGAACTTGGTCCTTTCCCTTACTGGTGTTCCCATGCCCACGCTTCTTCTTTACTTCACCATTCTTGACCATAAGCACATCTTTGGTCTTGGTCCCCATTCTCAACTCAATTACTTATAATCTTCAGACAGTGAGTTGAGTATCGTATATGTTGCTAACTGCAACGAAACTGGGCGACCGAGCTTCTCTAGGTGATCAATGTGCCTCTTTATTTTCATGATCGCTAACTGAGGTCCCCTTTGCCATCTTGCACGCGTTCAGTGCTCTACTGGTATCATAACGCTATGTGCGTGCTTGCGTCTAAAACATGTCCCTCAACTGGCGGATCATGTTATAGGCGTTTGTGTTTATGAGCCTCGTACGAAAATCTGGGCTCATAGTTGCAAGCATAAGATAGCCTACGTCCAGCAAATAATCGGAATGCTTTCTATAAGCGTTCCTTACAGTGACAGTAGCTTTTGCTGGAGGGGCCTTCTCCTAGAGGTTTTCCTAGGACATACCACTTTCTCTCGTGCCTGAGTACAATCATCAGATTGCACTTCCAGACGAGAAAAATTAGACTCAGTAAGTTTGTCCTTTTCGAGAATGGAGCGAGGAGAAAGATTAGTGTTGGTAACTCCAATGGGGCAGCCTACCGGTTAAAGCTTGGTGTTGGGAAAAAATCCATCCAAGTTCGAATCCAGGGGTGAGCAACCAGGGGCCACTGAGTGTTAATCCCAGGGGAGCATGCTTTAGCTCTCGGTAAAATTTGCCAAGGATGTAGCTTGGCCAAAGTCCAGGTGAACCTTCCCAAAAAAAAAAAAAAAAAAAAAAGATTAGTGTTGGTTACTGTGTTTGCAATCTACAAAAAAACTTTGGTTTTAGTAACTGTGAATAGACTATTTCCAATAAATATCAATAAACCCTTAAATGATCAATTTATTGGAATAGGATCCTAATTACATACGCCCTGATGACCGGTGTGTTCACGTCCCACCAGGAACACGTACTAATTAGGTAGGTAAGGACTTTTACCAATCATATCTAACTGACACGACTCCTAGATCTTTTCGGGACAACGGTAATTATCCGTACATGTTTTAGTCCCTCTAAGTGCTTTTTGGCCCGGTACCACCCGGTAAACTTAACGGAACCAAAACAGATCTCACCATTTTGGGACTTGGACACTTTACTCTGGCCGGTACCACCCGGAGATAATTCGCAGAGTCTTGTTAATCCCCTCCAGCTTCGGTTTGAACGCGGTCGTTCAAGGTGTGTTCACTTACAACGGCCGTGTACCTTACGCCGGAGGTGCCCCTAGATGCGTTGCACTACTGATCTATGATTTTCGGGGTTTTTAATTAATTTTTTTGAAAAAACTTTTAATATCCAGTATTTTTGAAATACATGATTTTTGAAAAAGAACTGATTGTTTAGAAAGCAACTGTTGTTTTAAATTAACTGTTACACACGCCATTCAAAACTAACTGTTTTAAAGGCACTTGCTAATTAAAACTATCTGTTTTAAAAGCATACTTGCTAGTCAAAAACTAACTGTTTTGATAGCACACAAGTTGACTAAAACTAACTGTTATGTCAAACTTGCCCTTTTCTTAAACAATCTTTTAGGTTTTAAATAAAACTTACCGTTTGAAAAGTTTTAAAAAACTGGTAATTTTAATCCCTTTTAAAACCTATTTAATTTCGTGATTTACTTTAGTTTTTAAAAACTTCCTTATTTTAAAACAATATTGATAAACATACAAATATCAATTATCACGAGCATATAATCAACCACGCAGTTAATAATAATAATAATCAACCACGCAATTATAAAACAACTAATTATAGGTTTTGCCAACTTTGTTCCTAGAGACCAATAATGACCTAATTTTTCTATGACTTCTAAAACTTCGTGTAGCTCCCACTGGCTTCGCCACCTTTGTCAGAACTCCGGAAGAAGTAGGATCTCCAGTCTTTTGCGTAGCTCCTACTGGCCTCGGCATCGTCAATGGAACTCCGAAGAATGAAAGAAAAAATAAATATCTATCCTAAGGTCATTATTACAAAGGGGTCACGCAGGCCTCCCCAGAAACATGTCAAAGGTCTAAGTTGGCAAACACTATAATAGACATATATATACTCAGACAGGCATATATAAAATTCAAGCAACCATGCATTTATATATAAAGCATAAAATACGCAATATAATAAAAGCAAAAGATAAACCTAGATCCGTTAAAATTATCTCGTCTCAATTATCGCAAAATATGGTTTTAACTGATTTATAAAAACAAACTGTTTTATAAATCGAAACTAATACTTTAATTTGAAATTAGTTTGTTCTTAATTTATAAAATTACCAAGGCTTATAGACTATAAACCTATTTTATAAATGAAAACCAATTTGCAAAATAAAATATTCGCCTTTTATCCAAATTAATGTCAAACTGGGTTTACCGAACAAACTGGTCGGTGAATTAAATACTGGCTCGTAAACTGCGTCGTGGTTTAATCAACTGATCAAAACACGACACGGAGCCCATTTGACCAACCGGGTTAAATAATTGGTTCGACAAAAACTTAAAACAATTTTATTAGATAAAGAAATACCTAAATAAAATTTACTTGGGTAAAAAGCCTAAAACCAATAAAACAATTTGGGCCATAAACTTGGTCCAAAATTTTGGGCTTACAGGCCCATTACCAAACTGGCAATTTTGGGTCCGTTAGGGTTTTTGCAATTTGACCGAAAAGAATCAGGGATCGAGAAACCCTAATCGTTGTCTATCGTTTTGGGTTTCGCAAAAACAACTACCACCATTCCGACGATAGTAGCAAACGGCCACCATCGCCGATTTGGTAACCCAAAGCGATCAACCCTAAACAGCCACCACTGGACGCTGCTCGCGGCGCGAAGCACTGTCGCTAGCCACACCCGCCACAGGTCGCCGTTCGCGGCGCGAGCCCATTGTTCACGGCGCGAGATCACTGCTCGCAGCGCGAGACTTTAACGATGCAACAGCACCGCCTTTGCCTCTCGTGGTGAGTACGCCGACGACGACGTATTAACGCCGCTATCATCGATCGTCGGCCATTGTCTCTCGTGGAGCCGGCGATCAAACAACAGCCGCCGTCGTTGCCATCACGCGGCTCCCGGTTGAACAAACCACATCGCCGCTGCCATCAATTGCCATCGCCGCCATTGGCCGGCGACTTGAAAAACACAACGAACGCCACCATCACCACCGATCTGGTGGCGATGTGATGACGATGGCAATCACCACCGTCATCGCCTTTGCCGACTATGTGAGAACGCAACAAACACCGCCACCACCGTCCTGTGGTGCGGCTGTTGTCCGGCTACCCTCCGCCGTGGCTTACCGCCTCGGTGTGTTTGCGATTGATGGTGGTGTGACCACGGTCTGTGGTGGAAATCAGCCACGGCCGAATTTCATTCCAACCACGGTCACCATCGATCGTCGCCACCATCGGACTGTGGTGTGGCTCGGTGGTTCGGTGGTAACAGCTGACGCCTCTATTAGTCGAGGACAGCCACCACGAGGACCACGGCCACCACCGATTGGTGGTTTGCTTCGTGGTCGGACAGCGACTCGGCCACCACCACCGATCGGGTGGTGTGACCTACGGCTACCACCGACTGGTGGTAAGCCGCCGCATATCGCCGCCACCAATTACCGCCACCCTGAGGCTGTGGTGCGGCTTGGTTTATCGGGCAGCAACCGTACGCCACCACCACGATCGTGCGGTGCGGCCGACGATTTCGTGTGACCGGGCATAACGGCGACCGGCCTGGCGGTCCGGTCGGCTAACTGCCGCCGTTCCACCGCCGGTCGTCGGTGTTCGTACGATGCGATAAATAGAATGATAAAAAGATAAAAATCCAATTTTTATAAAAAAAAGATTTTTATATCAAAAAAAAATTGAGACAAAACAATCGGATCTAACAATCAGGTATAATTGTAACGAACGAGAAAACATGTGGCTCTGATACCACTGTTGGGTTTTTCTGTGATATCCGAATCAAACGGACCCGAATAACACCAATTATCTCGAACCTAACTGGATCGAGATTTACTATAAACCTAATGACCAATTGATCAAAAGATTTATTAGATCAAACCAAACGGGTTTGATCGAGCGGAAGCGGTTTGGATAAAAACCCGAAAAGACCACGATCCGTTCGTTACAAATACAAAAACATATATATAACTTAAGGTCCAGAAAAATTACCTAAGATGCTTGAGATTGATCCACCGGTGATCGATCCTACAAACGTTCCACTAGCAGAACTTCTATCCCGAACAGCGACCAAGCAAAACCGAACTGGTTCCGAAAAGGGAAGGGAGGTCGACGACTGAGAGAGAAAGAGAGAGGGTTTTTGGTTTTTCAGAAAAGCTGATTGCTTAATGAAATTATCTGTCTTGAATAATGAACTGGTAAGCCTTATTTATATGGAAGAGTTTCCATATATCTAAGCTTCCTTTATTCAAAAGATAATTATCTTAAATAGAATTTTCTTTCTCCCAAAGAAAAGAATATTTCCTTATTCTATTAACTAGATAATTACTAACTTAATTAATTATTAATCTAGATATATATTTATTTAACTAATAAATATATAACTCATATAATTAATTAATAACCCTTCATCTTTGGGATTTCATACAAAAATTACCCAACTGATTTATAATTAACTATTATAAATCATCTCTCCAAACTGGGATTATTTACTTGTTTGGTTTACAGATCCTCACAGGTGTGACCCTCAATTGACTTATAACATTGGATGTGTAAATCACTGGTTTGTCAACTTATGCACACAATTAATAACAAAATGTGTTCTTTAGGCCACCCGTATTGCCAAGCTAGTGGGGGGCCGGTTCGGCTGCCAACTTAGCGGGTAACCATAGCCCGTAGGTTGGTGCTATGCCCATCACGGGTAGTAATTGAAATCGGTGTGATTGCACAAAATGAGATGAACCAGATCAATCTCGTATCAAACGTAATTCATGTGTGGGCTTGGGGTTAAAAGAGATTAAGGGTTTTGATTGATTTCTCAAGCTTTTCATGTTAACTCAACTTCTTAAACGATCATTCACCTATTGATTTTAATACATACCAAATCAAAATGTCACTTAAACACATATTCTAGTACTGGAAGAGGAAATACCAATATTCACTTGATAGCGAATTTTGTTTGTTCAAGGTTGATGTTATACTAAAGGGGTGTTCATTGGTTGACATTTAACGAATGTAAAGGGGGAATCCAACTGAACCAATAATCCATTGGGTATTGGATTTTTTTTTCAATCCAATGGATAATTGGATCAGTTTGATTCCATCCGTTGGATGTTCTTATTGGATATCCATTAGATTGGACTGGATCCAACCAATATTAATTGAATTTTACTGAAGTGAATTCATCTAGCATCCTAAGGATGATTAATTATGATTGAATGGAAAATCAGATGAGTAATTTGATGATGACTAGATGACAATTGGAAGGGTAGTTGGATGCTGATTGAATGGATAATCAGACCGATTTGGTCGGTTCTGGATTGCCATCCAAGAGTCGACCGATCCAAATTGAATGTTGAAAATTTTGATCCGATCCGATCTGATTTAATTACAATTGGATATCCAATCATCACCGGTTGGTTCTAATTGGATCGATTGAATTTCTGCACTCCCCTTTATATAAAAAATAATGTCAAATTATATATTGAGAACGTAAAAAAATCAAGGGGCCCTTTACCAAAGGTTTACTTGAGTAAACATTTACCGGTAAAATTCAACTTACTGATTGAGTAAGATTTTAGTCCACCAAAACGACTTAGTATGCTACAATTTTTTTGGTAGACGTTAATTATGGTAAAATTCATGGTCATTACCATATTCACAGGTGATTTAACTTAACTTCGTAAAAGTTTACTAATAAATGGCCCCAAAGTGTCGCGCTCTCGGTTGTAATCACGTTTACAACCAAAAAGTGGTTCACACTTGAACTTTCCTCTATATATATATATATATATATAGGGTCCGGTTCAAAGGTGAACTCAAGGGTTCCATTCTTGTTTGAAGTGTTTTTTTTTTTTTTTTTGTTATTAATTGTTTATGTTAGATTTCAAGTTACTAAACAAAATAAACACTATGATTTACTAATTAACAACTACTCTATTTTATTTGTTTTCATCCTATCACTAATCTTAAAAGATATCTGGTTTTGATGACAACATATGTTTATCTTGAATAAACTGAAAAAGGAAAATAAATTATAATAATAACATTTATCAAGAACTTATGAATAGTAAATTTATAACATTTACAATTTAGCCCTTAAGCTTATAATGTTTATTAAACTTAACCCCTAAACTTACAATAATTATTTATATTATACCTTTTAGTTTTTTATATTTCATTTTACGTTTTAATCATATATCGTATATTGGCTTAAATATGTTATAAAAATATGTTTTAATTTTAACAACTTACACCATTATTATCATATCGTCGATATGTTCGAAATGAGCCAAATATTGAATATATTTTGATGTGATTATTTTATTATATACTATATATACTACGATTATGTATTTAAAAATATTACATTTTAGCCCCTTAAACTTATAATATTTATTTACTTTATATCTTTTAGTTTTCTATATTTCATTTTACATTTTAGTCATATATCGTATGTTGGCTGAAGTATGTTAAAAAGTACGTTTTAGTTTTCACAAATTACGCATTATAATCGTATTGTCGATACGTTTAAAATGAGTCTTGTAACACCCAAACCCAATTGAAATTTTCAAAATAGAAATTTTGATAAAAAAACCCTTGCATAAAATAATAAATAAGAAATCATTCTCAAATCCCAGTCAAAACACATTAATATCCCATAATTAAAAGTCCCCAATCGTAATAAATGCTCGGATCGGAACGCCGCCTAGCCGGAGACCCTCAAGCCGGAGCTTTGCCCTTGTCGATACCGGAACTCGTACCTAAAAACAATAAATCACGAGGGGTAAGCTCGACAGCTTAGTGAGTAAGTTACACATACAGAACATCACGATAATTATGCACATATACAAATACAGCCAAACAATCACAGCTTAACGGTTTCCCGTTCACCGGACCATCCCGCAATCCGGCCTCCGCGGTTTCCCGCCCTTCGGGTCATCACGCAACCCAAATCACCACAAGATATCACCAGCTCATATACACACATAAAAACCATAACATAATGCATGTAAAACCCACTCACCTCAATATGATAAACACGTAAAATACGAGTGTGTCGGCACGATCAATCCACACGTCAGTCTGAAATTAAGCAACATACCACACCATTTAAATTTCTACAAGCTACTTATGCCGACTCATTATGCGAGAGTCAAATATACACGCACAAACCCACTAAACGGGGTCACGACTAAACACGGGTCTAACTCGGTGGTCGATCCGACTCGCTATACCGCTGCCGGACAGCCGTGGCTTACCGGACAGCCACGAGTGCAAACCATCGACGCCGGACCGACCCTATGGCGGCAGCAGCAGCGACGTACACCGCCACCACCACCGCTGATCAACAACCACGGCAGCAGCGGCGGCGTAAGGCCACCGCCGACCGCCGACCCCGTAAACAAAACAACCCTAGCGACGGCAGCGGCTGGGTGTACCGCCACCGCCGTCAAAACACACACACATACGCACACGACGACCGCAGCAACGACGGCGCAAGGCCACCGCCACCGCCGGTCGCCGGAACCAACAGCAACAACAACGACAGCCATGGCAGCGGCGGTGGGGTTGTCACCACCACCGTAGGCCAGCCCAAACAAACAACAGCAGCGGCGACGGGTGAACTGCCACCACCGCAGACGCAACAACACAACCGCCACCACGGTGACGACGGCGATGGATAACCACCACCGTCGCCGGAACAGAAACAGCACCGCAGCAATAGTGGAGGTGACCACCACCGCCGGTGGTCTTCGCCAGCCACAACGGCGGCTGCACACCCACCACCGCCGGCGGCCGCGAGTTAGGTCACAGGACAGCCGTCGCCGGCCGAAACCGACGGCCACCACCACACTACCGTGACTAGGAAAGAAGAAGAAAGAGAAGACACGAACACCCACCCTCGTCTGCAACCTCCGGCGAAGATTCCGGCAAACCCTCCTTCCCTCTTCTTTCTCCTTCCCGATCTCTCTCTCGTCCTATACTCTCTCTCTCTCTCTTTTTTTTTTAAAGTCAACTCTCATAATCTATATATCTATATAAAGCTGATGCATTGCAACGCCACGTGGCATTCTCCCATTTTTTCTAAATTTTTCAATTTTATTTTATATAACAATAGATTTTAAAAAAAAACTCTTGGTTTTCTCTTAATGTATATAACTATAAAGAGAATTAAGTATTGATTTTAATTCTATTTATGTTACTTTATTATTTATTCTATTTCTTTATGTTATTAACCATTCATTTTCTTTTATTTATTTTCATTTATTTTAATCAATCATTCACTTTCTTCTATTTAAGCATAAGTGGAGTTTGTTTGTTGTTGTTGTTGGACAAGTTAATAGTAAAAGTCAATTACATATTTCTTTATAAAGGTTAAACATCGAAAGTTTTTCATTTGTTCATCAGTGTGTCATTACGTTTTCTTATGAGTTGTTTATTATCGAATCTCTTCTTCTATATATCCATCATTTGATGTGTTATTCATTCCATATATCACTATTTTAACAAATCATTTTTCAGGTTTATTTCCAGAATACCGAGTTAGGTATGTATTTTTCTTTCTTTTGTTTTTTGAGATTTTAAAGTTTCTTTTACTTAACTCTTCTATGTTCTTCATATGTATTTTCAATAAAAGTGTTACAATCTCTATGTAATTTCAACTAACTTTAACATGTCATTTTTAGATTGTTATTTTAATTTTTTTTTCAAAGTATTATTCAAGAAGACTAATTCGGGTATGTATTTATTTTGACTTTTGTTGAAATTTTAAAGTTTTTTCATTTAGTTTTTTTTTCTAATTTTTTTCTTTTTCTTAAGGTTGTTCTTTGAAGGATTCTTAGAATTTTGATGACAGTAAGGTTCAATGACGAAATATTGAAGGTATTACAATATATGATGTAACATCGACAAACTTCAATGAGTGGTTGCCAATTGTTGTTTTTACTTTTTTGAAGTAATCTTCGAAAAGGCTAACCTTAGTATGCATTCGTTTTTTCTTTCATTGATATTTTAAAGGTTTTTTATTTTGGCTTTCATATTTTATTAGGTATTTTTATCCCGATGATGTAACTAAGGGTTTGTTTTTGTAGGGCTTTAAGAGTTGTGATGACAACAACAATATGATGATGGAAATTTAGAAGTATTAAAATATTTGATATAGTCTTACTAAATTTCAACATGCCATTTTTAATTATTTTTATTTTTATAGGTTATTTCGAGAAGCCTCATTTGTATATCCGTTTCTTATGAATTTTGTTTGTATTTTAGAGATTTTAACTTATATATTATATATTTTTCATAAGCATTTTTATGGAGTTGATGGTTTGTTTATGATAGTTATTTTAGACTTCTAATTAATTCATAACAAAATCGTAAAGTATTACAATATAAGCCTCATTTGTATATTCATTTTCTATGAATTTTGTTTGTATTTTAGAGATTTTAACTTATATATTATATATTTTTCATAAGCAATTTTTATGGAGTTGATGATTTGTTTATGATAGTTCTTTTAGACTTATAATTAATTCATAACAAAATCGTAAAATATTACAATATTTGACGTGGATTCACCAAACTCAAACGTTATACTTTGTCTTCTTAAATTTTCATAAAGTTAAAACCAAATAAAAAACCATATACTACATATTTATTTTTTATTTTTTTAGTTTACTATTTACTTTAAAAAAATAAACAAATTGATTGTCACAACTTATTGTTATCTTTTTTAATTTAAATAAAAAGTTAATATAACTTATAATACTTCTCTCATACAAATATAATATATATATATATTACCGAAGCTTTTATTTTTATTAATTTAAATCTCAATATAAAAAGCATTTAAGGCGTAATTTAAATTCTGAATAATATATTTATACATATACATTTACACATTTAGGTCATTTAATTTAAAGACAATAACCTTTATAAAAAATATGTAATTGACTTTTACTATTAACTTGTCCAACAACAACAACAACGAACTCCACTTATGCTTAAATAGGAGAAAGTGAATGATTGATTAAAAAAAATGAAAAAAATGGATGGTTAATAACATAAAGAAATAGAATAAATAATAAAGTAACATAAATAGAATTAAAATCAGTACTTAATTCTTTTTATAGTTATATACATTTACGTATATTAATTTATAACTTACAAATTGCATTAATAAAAATATAATATTTGTTTATATTATATCATTAATCCTTTAATAATAAATGATTCGTTATAGTAATTTATATTAATGATTAGTTAATATATTTTTATATTATTTATATACTAAGTTTTTTATTATATATTTTTTACAATATTAGTTATCATACTATTTAAATGTACATATGTTTCTTTCTTAATTAATAAATTAGCAAATGTAGCCTTCTGTTTCAAATTAAAAAACAAAATTTAATGAATGTCATTAATTTCATAATTTATCTGTTGTACCCATTGCTAATGTGATGAAGGATCGTGTGAGAAAAAAGAGTTAATGTAAGAAGGTAATAAAGGATTTGGACTCTTAAATATTTTAAATCTCAAACTCACCCATGAATTGTGTTTAAGGCAGTAACTTATATGTTTATTCAAATTTTGATCCAATTATGTACTGAATAGTTATTGGTTATATGAAAAAGATTTCGTACAATAGTTAAACATTTTTATTTTTTAACTAATTTTATTTGAAAAATCTTGAATTACTTTAATAACATGCAAACAATCAATCAATATATACCAGTATATTAAAAAACCAAACAAAGAAGATGACATGACGCAATGAGGTTTCAAGTATTGATTAAATGGTTATTTTTTTATTGTCCCACATTAGTGTAAAAAGGGAAATGCTGGAATTGAATACACACCAATTAATTTGTACACACTTACACACTAATCACAACCCTTGAAAATCAAATCTAACGGTGCATAATATTAGGGTGTAAAATGTTAAGTTTAGAAATTAGCTTTTAATTAGTTGCATAATTTTGAAGGAATTTGAAAATACAAAAATTCTATTGATTTTCAAGGGATATGATTGGTGTGTAAGTGTGTATGAATTAATTGGTGTGTATTTGATTGTCCCTCTATAAAGGATAATATAGTAGTTTGAATGTTAATCTAAATTTGTATACATTTTTGGGTTAAATAGTTAGTTTTATTTATTTGAAAAAATAATTCATGCACTTATTAAACATTCTCTTTTTTTCGTTTTATATAAACCAATATTATATGAAAGCATCTCGATTTTGGTAACAATGGTTTTGGACAAATACAGGGAACGATGATGACAATATACATATTACTAAAAAGTTATTCACACTACCGCGCAACGCGCGGTTCTGACACTAGTTAAATAACAAAGAGGAAACCCTAACCCTACTCCTTGTTGGGTTCTAGGGAGGCATGTGGGCCCCACTCTCATCAATGTGTACCTCCTAATAATTAAGGCCCACAAATACAACTTATTATTATTACCTACATAACAATAAATAAAACGAGATTTACGCAAGAAAAGAAAACGAGACTTGATAACGAAACGAAACGGGATGTTACAAGTCTAATATTGAATAATTTTTTATGTAATTATTTTATTATATATTATATGTAATACGCTTATATATTTAGGAAGACAAAACACTATTCGTCAATATACCGACATTTTCAAAAATTACATTTTAACCCCTCTAAACGTATAATATTTATTCACTTTATACATTTTAGTTATCTATATTTCATTTTATGTTTTAGTCATATGTCTGAAATATGTTAAAGTACAACTTTAGTTCCTGTAGTTTGATGTCTATAACGTTTTTCATCATTGATCTTTAAAACAGTTTTTTTCATATCTGTGGTTTTTATTTTTGTTCCATTTTCATCCCTTTATCCAACTTCGTTAAATTATAAAGTTAACTCAATGTTTGATTAATTTACATATTTGGTTCTTATAGTAGATCGTCTTTATATTTTTTATTCTCAAATTAGATATTTCACATTTTGTTACTTTTTATCTTCTTTTTATTTTATTAAGACATGTTGTTCTATTGGTTAATAGATAGTACATAATATTTCTTTTTCCAAAGCTTAAGTTAAAATTAATATTTTTATTTATTTCAAATAATCATTGACGTATAAACCCCCCTCCCCCTTTACACACACATTATCTACATGTGAACAGACACGTAAAATAGAAATCAATTGCACCATTTATCTCTTTTCTATTGTAACCATATAGTTAAATATCCAACACAATTTATGAAGTTCGTCATACTAACCTTTCGTATGATAACATATGTACAAACTTTATGTTTCATATAAATGATAAAATCTATCATAGTTTATAACCCGGCGCGAAGCCCGGGCTCTTAATAACTAGTTAATTACATTTAACAAGTAGTTTGCATCTTACAAAATTTTGATAATACCTGAAAATAGGTTATCATTCTCTATATATGATATTGTTCATATAAGAAATTGATGCCTTGTTATGAAATCAACCAAAAAAAGTCCCTCATAAAGGTGGAATTTGGCCAAAATCATGCCACGTCTTAACGTGGTATTGTGTTTTGAAAAAAAAAAGTCAATGCAAGTTCCATTTGTAAAATTTGTATTGTATCAAATCGACACACTTGAATTTCCCTGGATCAACCATGTTAACTTTTCTCAGGTCAAACCGTGACTTTGGAAGCTTGTGATCGACCTTAAAAGTGCACCCGCTCAGGAAAAATCTTGGGTCTGCCATTGCAAGGCACCTCTAAATATCAAAAAGGTGACAAAGGTGGTGGCATACGGGCAAAGATCTAGAGGGATGTGGACATGTGGTAGAATATCCTATTCACCCGGGTTCGAGTTTATACATACGCACCTTTTGATCAGGCTTAGTCTCAAACTATCAAAATTTAATTTACAAATTACCAAGGTTGTACATAGGTGAATATTTAAAATTTTTAAAAAGGGTGCATCTTTCAAATGTCTATTTTCTATTTCTTGCAATAAGCGCGAGTGAAAAGGAGAGTCTCTCTCTCTCTATAGCTCTCCTTCCATAAACTTGGTAGTCATTCTTAATATATTTTATTTCAGATTTTATGTTGAATTAATGTGAAATTTTGGTGTGATTGCATATTAAAATAAGATGTATCATATCAAATCTTGTATGAAATGCAATTCATGTTTGGGCTTAAGGTTAAAAGTGATCAAGAGTTTCGATTGATTTCTCAAGGCTTCTCATGTTATCTCAACTTATCACACGATCATTCACTTATTGATTTTAATACATACCAAATCAAAACGTCACTTAAACACATATTTTAGTATTGGAACAGTAAAAAGAAATATTCATTTGATAGCCATTTTTGTTTGTTCAAGGTTGATGTTATATGTTAGGAATTGGTTGACATCCAATGGATGTAAGGGGACTAAAACCCTCTAACCATCCATTGGATGTTAGATTTTTTCCAACAGAACCGTTTTTTGAATCCATGGATAATTGGATCGGTTCGATTCCATCTATTGGATGTTTTTATTGCATATCCATCCATTGGATCACAATGGATCCGACCAATATTAATCGAATTGAACCAAATTGAATTCATTCCACATCCCGTAGATGATTAATTGTCATATTATATACAAATATGTATAAAGATTAATTATGATTGGATAGGTAATTGGATGATGACCGGATGACAATTGAATGGGTAGTTGGATAATAATTGGATGGATAATCGGATTCATTCAGTCGATTTTGGTCGGTTATGGACTGCCATCTAAGAAGCGATCGATCCAAATTAGATGTTGAAAATTTTGATCTGATCTGATTTGATCCGGTTACAATTGGAAATCTAATCATCATCAATCGGTTCTAATTGTATCGGTTGAATTTCTACACTCCCTTTTATATCGGAATAATGTCAAGTTATATATTGAGAACGTAAAACAATAACAAGTAAGGGGCCGTTTACCAAACAATTACCCGAGTAAGCATTTACCGGTAAAATTCAACACTATCAGTTACTGATTGAATAAAATTTTAGTCCACCAAAACGATATAGTATGCTATAATTTCCTCGGTAATTCGTGGTAAGAGTCTTCACCATCATTTGTCTGATAAGATTCTTGATCGTTACCATATTATTCTGATTTAATGATTTAACTTGGTAAATGTTTACTAATAAATGACCCCTAAATGTTGATATTCATACATGTATAAAATAAAAATTAGTAAATGGAGATACATTATCTCCTTCTAAATATACTTATTCTTATATATAATTTGTTTCTTCTCACATTTTGTTAGTTTTTTTTGAGAGAATCACCCTTCAAAATAAAATAAAAATATAGACACGTTTAATTCTCATTAAAATTGTTTTATGTACCGCACTACAGTCCTCTATGTCCACATGCCTTCTCATTTTCCCACTTGCTTCTTTTTAATAACCCTTTTCAAGCTTTCTGTTACACACTTATTTCTCTATAATAATTCATTTAATGGATTTTGCTTTTAAAGTAAAAGCGATGTTGATATAGGTATCAATATTGGCATTAAGAGTCTATTCGGGTTCGGTTCATAGAGTGAACATGCGGTGATACCCTAACCGTGGTTAAGAGGTAACAAAGAGTCCCTCAATTTCAATTGTAACCGGATCTATAAATCGTTAATGGGCTTGGACTTGAGATAAATTACTTGTTTACTCATTTTTATCAATAACATTAAAATATTATTATTTCGTATAAATATTATTAAACAAAATTTATTAAGATGATAAAAAGTATAATATTTAATATTATAAATGATACTGAAATTTCTAAAACATAGAAGTGGTTTAAATAAAATGTAATTCTATTTAAAAATTTTAACTTTTAATTTTTCATTTCAAAAGAAATTACAAATAACCATAAGGACATGCGTAGTGCTCGGTGTGGGCCCAACGGTTTGCAGGGTGGTTTCCAGCGGGCTCTAGCAGGATGCGGTACAACATTGGCGGGCTTCTTCGGCGGGTTGTGTACCGGTTTCAGCAAACCATTCACTCCGCTCTCTCTTACCCACTCTTTTTTTTTCTTTTTTAATCGAAATATATATGTATTGTGTATTCAATTTGGTGGGTTATGGTACTTGAGAGAGTGGGCTTGTGTGGACTTAATAGAGGTTTATGCTAATGTGGGAGAGTATTGTTTGAAGAGATCTAAAGACAAGTGAAAAATCTAAAGACAAGTGAGAATACAAAAGACTTCTTTCACAAAGAAGAAGGCAGGAAGCCAGAAACAACAAAAAAAGCAATGAAAGTGACCACACAACACAATAGAGTGTTGACTTGACTCTTGAAGTTGAAGATGATGAATTCAGACTTCAGAGGGTCATTTTAGTCTTTTCACATCATTCACAATTAAAAAACAAAAAAAAGAAAGAGGACAGAAAGAAGCAAAAACGTGTTTTCAAACATCAATAAACTGACTCCATAAAACCTTCACCTCACCGGAGAACTAACTCCATATCCTCCTCCAGTTCCACCGCCGATCCCAAAATCCACCGGAAAACACTCGCCGGCGATGCCAAAAGCCACCGGAAAAACCTCGCCGCCGCCTCTCCTCAACTCCGATATCAGATTCAGAGGCATCCGAAAGCGACCTTGGGGAAGATTCTCCGCCGAGATCAGAGATCCATGGAAGAAAGCTAGGGTTTGGCTCGGCACCTTCGACTCCGCCGTCGCCGCCGCACTCGCCTACGACGCCGCCGCCCGGAGCCTCCGCGGATCCAAGGCCAAGACCAATTTTCCGTCCAACGCCACGTCAGCACGAAACCCTAACCCTAACGATCTCCATTCGAATCCACAACTCGTCGCCGGTGGTTACCAGACGGTTGCCGTACAACAACGGCCGGCGAGTAGCAGCTTGAGCAGCACTCTCGAGTCGTTCAGCGGCGGATCTACTAGACCGCCGGTGAAGTCGCCGGAGGTTGTTTTGGCCGGCCGGAGACAGCATCCGCGGTCGCCGCCGGTGGCGGCGGAGGATTGCCGTAGCGACTGCGATTCGTCGTCGTCGGTGGTTGTTGACGGAATCGGAATCGATGCCGGAGAAATCGTTTCTTCTAGCTTCAAAAAACCGTTTCAATCGGTCGATTTGGATTTGAATTTGCCGCCATTGATGGATGAATTTGAGCTGGATCTTCATTGCACAACACTTCGACTTTGAGGATTGAATTTTGAAAAGATATATTTCGATAATTGAATATTTTTATAGAAACATATAGAGAAGATTAGGATGAAAATTGATGAAAGATTGAGTGTTTTTTGAAGAGAAATTTTTTGTTTGTTTATTCTTAATACTAATACTATGAATGAATAAACGGTTATGTATATTTGATCGAATAAGCTGTGCAATTATGTTAAGGTGGTAACAAAGTAAATAGATTTTTAGAGGTTGTTTATTAAATACTTGCTTGGAAAATATTTACCGATAAAAGATTCATTTTCATTTACGTTATGTGTAACATCGCTAGCCATAAAAATAAATTGTTGTTAGCGTCTTAAACCTGATAAACGTTAATCGGGTATGACTCTTGGTTTTACCTTTGTCGTTTCCATGGTGAGTTCCTCAGTGTTTGTCATGTTCAATTAAGAAGATAAATGATATTAATGAGAATTCGTCTGCTAAGCAAGTAGACGAACCCTTACCAAAGGAGTGTTAGCCTAGTGGTAAAAACTTGGGCACTACATAGTGGTGAACCCGAGTTCGAACACTGGGGGACGCATTCTGGAGGTACGGGGGCTTTAACCCCGGGCTGCATGCTTTAGCAGTCGGGCTTCGGCCCAAAATTGCCGAGGATTAGTCTGGGCCCAATGTGGTCTGGGATACCTCTTCCAAAAAAAAAAGTAGACGAACCCTTAAGCTACATGCACCTAACCCAATCAACCCACTCACTTTTTTAATGCCACATCAGCTGGCACATCAGCTTTTTCCCAACCCTCTCTTTACCCTCCCATAACCCTCTACTACACACACCCAACCCTCCCAACCCTCTCACTTTTTAATTTATTTTATACAATTAAATAAAACATGAAATTAATCAATAATAAGATTCCTAATTAATTAACTAAAAATTACATTACATAATTAATTAACTAAAAATAAAAATTAAACATTACATAATTAAATAAAATAAACTAAAACATTAAATAAACTAGAAATTACAAGCCATATTTGGCTTTGATCTCGGCTTTTTGCTTCATAGCATCCTTGAGCCGTTTACCCCGGAGATAGCCATGCGGGGTGGTGTAAAACTTATTGTCTTCCTCCTGTTGGGTCGTTGGTGAAAGTTCTCCCTCATCGGAAGGGTCATCATCATCGTGTACGGGTTGGTAATTGGGTACATATTGTGGTTGATAAGGAGTACCCCAATCGGTTGAAGGAAATTGTGGATTCATAAACGGATTAGGAAACGGTTGAGGAGCTTGTGAAGAGCTCTCGGGTTGATTGGGTTGTGAAGAGCTCCCGGGTTGAGGAGCTTGAGGATGAGTAATTGTGATACAAAAACCTTTC
The DNA here is from genome assembly GCA_030169165.1 of Centaurea solstitialis. Lineage (NCBI taxonomy): Eukaryota > Viridiplantae > Streptophyta > Magnoliopsida > Asterales > Asteraceae > Centaurea > Centaurea solstitialis. The sequence goes on from CM058041.1 coordinate 82,896,321, forward strand.
GGCGAAATTTCGACATCGTAATTGGGTGGATATTGTGGAGGGAACCCGGTGTGCGTAACGTCGACCTTGAAAGAGGGCTTCGAAGGGGTCTCGGGTTCCTCACGACGTTTACATTTCGCGCGCCGTGATGAAGATCCGAGGTTTTGATCGTTTGGATTCATGATGTTTGAAGAGTGGGAGGTTTGAAGAATTGGAGGTTTAAAGAGTTGAAGAATTGAAGGTTTAGAGTTGGTGTGAAAAAATAAGTTGGGTATAAATGAGTATTTATATAGGAGTAAAAAATGGAAAAAAAAAAGTAAATTTTTTTTTTTGAATTTTGACCGTTGGAGAGCCGTTTGGCAACAGCTCTCCGGAACCGCCCAACTCCAAACTCGCCGGCTCCCTTGCATCACACACCCAACCCGCCGGTTTTATTTGAAGCTGGCGGCTTCACCCGCTCTGAACCCACACCACCGGTGCGGGTGGCCTTAGTTGAAAGAAAGTATGGGTAAAAAGTAAAAAAAATTATATGCTTCTCACTTACTTGTAAACCCGAGATTTTAGCGGATAAAATGTTAATAAACCATATTTGGTTACTTCTTACGTTTCTACATTTAGATAATTTAAGATTTTGATAGATAGAATATGGATAAATGATAAATGATGTTTTTTGTTACGAATTACACGTTAATACATTATATAGATGCACGCATAAGTACTTAATGCATACATCGTATAAAATGTTCTATGATTGAATAAATCAATATGATAAACATGATATGGTCGGGAAAATTGCAACAAACGAAATGGGAAAGAGGTGTTGAAAGGGAGACGGAGAACCGGCATTAAATGCGAGGGGTTGAATGAAAATAAGGCTTGAAAACAATTAAATTTATATATTTATTTTAGTTAAAAAAGGTACCTTAGTTTTATTTTAAAAGATCTAATTTACTAATTTTTAAAAGTTTGATGGTTTTTTTGTTTACAAAGTTGTCCATAAACGTGATTATTGAAGGTGAGAAAGTGTAATTATATTCATTCAAAAAAAGTTTACGAACAAAATCATTCAAAATGAATTTATTTTTTGGGGTTTTTTTGCCTACCGTCTATAATAACTACAACTAAACATTATGGTTACTGTGAGTCCGATATTCGACAAGAATGCAATGTAATGGATCAAACAATCAGATATGCAAGTAATATGAAGAACACGACAATACGACAAAGCATATAACTAAAGTTGTTAGTTGCAAGAACGATTAATAACGTTAACTATCGACCCCTATATATAGAGCCGAAGTTACAAAATAGCCCCTAGAGTCTATGACTCTTTTAAGAGGCGTACAAAAGTATTGTTTTAAAGCTAACTATTACATAATATCAAAAGACGCCCCTGACTTCTTTACAAACAGACCAGTCAGGTTCTAACAATCTCCCCCTTTGGGAAGAAGTCAGAAAGGCGGCGGATACTTCAAAGCTGGTTCCCACTGCGAGAGCTGCAGGTACTCGTCCCATTCGCGGATCGATCTCGTACGGAGCTCCATCGCAGTTTCCACTCTTCTCAGCATCAGTCTTTCTTTAAGCTTCACCTCGATCAGATTCAGGGCCTCCTTCAGCTTTCTCTTCCACTGAGTCCCCTTGTACATAGGCATATTCTCCTCCACCAGACGACGCTTCATCCCGTTGTAAACATACAACAGAGTGCCATCACAGAAGCTAGACAGCTCACTGAAGCGCATGAATCTCCGCTGGTTCTTCCTGAAGGTGATGTACACAACACCATGCTCTGGGAGTTCCGTTGGGAAGTAGGGCAGGTATTGGTCCAGTAGATTTGCCTCCAGGTTGGGACGGAGAAGATTTACCTTCTGTTGCTTGCTCTCGATCGGCATCTGATAGTCTGTGAGATGCGCGAGGTTGATCGAGTGGCGTACATATCTCTTGAGGACTTCCAGACCGTCTCTGAAATAGCCTGGTTTCAGAATCGGGCCCTCAAGGTGTCTGATCAAAGTGAGAAGATCATCGAGATCTATGCTGTCCAGGTCGGCTTCAGTGAACATGAAGTCTCGGAGTTCTCCGTCAGGCTTGCCTGGGTTGTACATACGGACATGGAACTCAAGGAATAACTGGTGTCCAAATTTGTAAGGTCGGACATCAGTTACCTTGGTAAATCTGAGCTTCCGTCTGATCTGCCCATGCTCGCTCCAGCTGAGCTTCCTCTGGTAGACGTACGCGGTACGGCGGCGACGCTTCTTGACATGAGATAGTCCGAAGAAGACCTTCTTGGACCACGAGAAGAGGCGTTCCTGTTGGAAGATCCATGTGAAGGATTCCTCCAGGAAGGGCCTGAAAATGACGGTGTGGTTCCAACCCAGTCTGATCGGTTGTTGACCTGTGAAAGCTTCTGGCGTCTGTACCGTGGGAAGAAAGGCGTCGTACTCCGCACCAGAGACAATGTCATCTGATCTCTTCCAAAACCGAAGGCTCTGGGCATGCTGGTTCAGGATCTTCCTTCCCTCGTCAGAGATACGAAGGTCGGAGGGATCCAACGGCGCGGTGTTTGGATCGATCAGGTCAATGGCAGGAGTCACCTTCTCGTGAGGAAACTGGACGGTCGTACCCACGGGGATAGCCTCATATCTCCAGTTCGCTGCCTCTGCCGGGATCTCTTCATCGGAATCGTCGTTCACAGGATCTGCCGGATCTGCAATATCGGCAGGCTGATCTGCAGGTGGAGTGGTGTCAACTGGTGTGTCATCGGCGGCGGTTCCGGAGCCGGAGGGAAGGTCTAGGCGAGCCCTCTTGGACGGACCCTCCCCCTCATGAGGATTGGCGGCGTCGTCCGGATCATCATGCCCGCGCTTGGAGGGTTGAGCCTGAGACCTGCAAGTTTCCTCAAGCTCGCGGATCCTCCGCAATGCAATCTCTAGCTGCATATCCCTCGTTGCGACCAGCTGCTTGTACTGATCCACCTGTCTCTGAAGGGCATCGTTCTGAGTGGTGAGCTGAGCGATGACAATCTGGTGCTCGGCTTCAGAGACAAAGCCGGGAATCTCCTCAGCTATTGGTGGTGGTTGGAGACGGAGGACGGGAGTAGGAGAGCGGCTCGAATCGCCGAAAGACGGGCGCTCCCCTTCCTGGAACTTGCCTTTGATAAAGCGTCTGGCTTCATCCAGTTGTATCTCCCTTTCCTCGTCGGCTTTTCTGAGGGCCTCGATCTCGGCACGGCGAGCTTTGTCAGCTTTCTCAAGAGCTTCCAGCCGTTTTGTCTTTGCCTGATCAGTCTTCTCGAGTGCCTCAAACCTGCTTTGGATTTTGCATGAGTTCTGACACAGGTGATCAGAAGTCGTAAAATTGATCATCGGGTCCTGAACTGAAGTATTCAGAAGCCGTACTTCGGTTCTACAACCTGCAAGAAAAAGTAGGAATGGTATCCATAGCAGATTGGATCCGATAGTGTTAGTAACACAACACTTATACAATAGCTCCCCCTAGGTGTATGGAACACCGAGGCTCCCCCTAGGTGTATGCAACACCGAGGCTCCCCCTATGCACATGCATATAAGGAGACTGGCTGTTTAGGAACCCATTGCCACATGGGTTTCCTAGCATTAGACACAGTTAAAACTTCCGATGAAGTGTCCTTTTCGGATTTCTCCTTAGGCTTAGGAGACTTCACAGGAGGCAAAGCACTTTGCTTTGCCATTTTGTTACTTCTTTTCCTGGGAGGACCACTTGACTTGCGATAAGTATTGGCATTACTAGGCAAATCGACACGCATGTAATTATCAAACATTGAACAAATTTGATTTCTAAAAGCTGTAAAGTTTTCAGGATTCGCAGAGCGATTAGAGTTTACAGACTTTGAGTTCAAGTTTAAATTACAACTACGTGGGTTGTAGCCAAGAACAGAATGATCTTGACCTCCCCTTTTTGGAAAAGCAGTAAAAGAGTTATTCTTCTTGCGATTTCTCCTCCTCCTCCTCCGTGGTTTCACATTTGCTGCCCCATCACCAGTTCTCCCATATGCATGAGTAGCAAATTGTGAGTTGGGTGATGGTTTAGCAAGAGTGGATTGACCACCTTTGATTTGTGGGGCCTTTTGAAAAACAGGTTTTGAAGTATTCAAAGGCTGTTTGGGTTTGGAGTTCTCACCCACATCAAATGAACTAGAATGAAAGTTTAGTCCCTTAATGGGTTTCACCAAGCTACTAGCATCCTTAGTATTTGAATGCTGTGTTTGTGTTACTGTAGGTGTGTGAGGCTTAACTGACTTCCCTTTGTCAGTACCGTCACAAGTTTCACCTTTAGTGTTTATCACAGACACTGATGCGAGTGGCTTGGGAGAACTGATTTGCTTTACAGCAGGTGCCTTTGGCAAAACAGGTTTTCGTGGAATATAACCTGAAGAAGGATCATCAGCATTTAAAAATACCTTCACATCATACACGACATTTGGATCTAATATGAGTTTAGGCTTGGTTGTCCTAAAGTTTGGTGTGAAGGGTGTTCTACTGGTACCTGAGGACCAAGGATCAGATTCTTCTAACAGAGACAATCGATCGTTCAATCGATTGATTTGACAATCCTGATTAGTAAAGTATTGGGCATACATCATTTCCTTTTCGTAAAAGAATTCTTTTTCAATTCTGTTTGAAACAGTTAGGACAATGAGTTGCATCTGGAGATCCGCATATTCAATTTCAAAAGTTGTACCAGTAAAATTTGCGGTCTCACATTGGCTTGACATACCTATCCTTTCAGCATTCGCCTCAAGATAGTTATGTTCCAATGAATTAATCAGGCAGTCTTTTTCAGAAAGAATTGATTCAAGGTTCTTGATCTTATGGTGACAGGCTTTCAGTTCTACAACTTTGGATCTAAGAAGGAACACTTCTCTCTCTAGACATACTGGGGCTGGAGGCTGAGTTGCGGAAGAATCCAAAGATTGGATAACATCAGCATCCAAAGATGTATCTATCTCCCTAGTGTCGTAACTAGAGTTCAGATTTTCATAGTTGATGGGAGGCATGGCTATCTTAGGTGTTCTAGCTTTGATGCCCTCCCAGTCTGAGAAAGTGTTATCAGGATTTCTAGCAGGAGTGAAGATGGGACCGGTTGCAACAGGATTGGAAGGAGGACTACTGGTTGAACTATTGGCAGGACTGGTGGTAAAAGATACGGCTTTTCCATCTATTATTTCAGTAAAGGTCACAGTCTGCATCACATAGTTGTCATTGCTTGTCCTTGACTGACCTAGGTTCAGGTTTGGAAGCACTCATACTGTCAAAGTTGTATAGATGTGCAGGTGCTTTCTCAAGAATGTTTTTCTCTGAATGTCCCAACCCAGGTTTGGCTTGATAAAAGGGATGTTGAGTGGTTTGCTTGGTAAGAGACTCAAGGTATGTTCAGATTGTCCTCTCTTTAAATTATTTTCCTCAAGCTCCTCGATTTTTACAAATAATTTTGTTCTTTCCAAGGAAAGAAGGTGAAACTTGAGCTTGAGTTCTTCACGACTACTTTCAATTTCGTCGTGAGATCTTTGAAGATCAAGGAGTTTGTTTTCGAGGATAGATTCTCTAATCCCAGACTCAAGTTCCATTCTATTAAAGTTCTCGGCGAGGTCCTCTAAACTACTTTTATACACAGCACTCTCTATTCTGAATCTCGCGACGAGAGCTTTTTCCATTTGGAGTTGGCTCTCAAGTCTTAGAGTTTCAGACATAGACAGTTCATCAGGTATTGACAATAGTGAACAAGAATGTACCTCAGATTCTTCATCAGTAGAGTCGTTTGGAGAACCAGATATACATGGTTCCTCAAAGTCAGCCATGAGGCAGTGTCCTTGTACGGCTGATGGGCCTTCATCATCTGAGTCTTCAGGTTCCATGATCCAGTCTTCCTCATCAGCTAACAGCACCTTGCCTTGCTCTTTCTTCTTCATCACGGCAGCCTTTTTCTCAAAGTAGGCAGAGTCTTTGAGCTTCTTCTTGCATTCCGATGCATAGTGACCCGGGTCACCACAGTTGTAGCAAGTGGGAACCCGAGCGGGGTTTCTGTTTTGATTGGCTGCGGGTGGAGCTTCTAGAGCTGGAGCTTGTTCTGTTGGGAGGTTCGGTTCCACCGGTGTTGTTGTGCTGACGACCATCATCATTTGTCTTCTGGTTCTGGTTGTTGTAGTTAGAACCAGATTGGTCGTTCCACCTTTGATTGTAACCACCTCCTTGATAACCTCTGTTACCGTGGTAGTTGTTGGAGTTGTACTCCTGATCCCTTTGCTGTTGCTGGTTGTTGTTGTTGCTTTGTCTTTGATCTTGATAAGATCCTTGATTGTTGTACCCAGACCTATCACGATGTTGATAGTTGTTTGTTCTTCCTTGATCGTTTCTTTGGAAGCTTTCTCTTGACTGGTACCCTCCTTGGCTAGACTGACCTCCCACAAGCTGAGGTCCTTGTCTGAATCTGTTGAAGCGTTGGGGATTTCCCCGGAATTTAGCCATCAAGGCGAATGAGTTCTCCAGCTGAAACATCTCCTCTTCGGTAAGTCCATCATCAAGAACTACTGGTTCTTCAACGGTGTAGTTTTCATGAGAGGACGATCCTCTATTTGACAATAAAGCCAAGGTAGGAGGATCAATTGTCTTGTCAGTTTTACCGAATAAGGTTTCTTCATGAGGTAGCATCATGCTATACAGATCATGAAGTCCAAGCTGGCCAAGATTCTGGCTCACTTGGATGCTGATTGTGACAGATTGCCAGAGTTTGTTCAGTCTTTTGAGGAATTTTACATTCACCTCGTACTTGTTCTTCTCTAGGCCAAGTCTTCGCAGATCGTTTACACAGATGTTTAAACGATTGTAGGTTTCAGTCAGCGTCTCTCCCTCGCGAGCACAGAAGCTTTCGTACGCGTTCATAGCGTTCTCCTTTTGGCCTTCTAGTGCCTTGTCACCACCCTGCATTTGCTGTTCAATACCCAGCCACATTGCTCTGGCGTCTTTACAGCTGTCAACCCTCGCGAACATGTCATTAGGTAGAGCCATAGTGAGTAACGTGAGAGCACGTTTATCAATGGCTGCCCTGGCTCGTTGTTCATGAGTGAACATGTCGTAAGGTTTTTCAACCTCATATGCAGGTAGATAGGGAGTGACCTCGGTTCTGGCTACTTCAGCTACAGTAACCGTTGGTCTGATTGGTCCCTCAGTGATGGAGACCATCAGTTTGTCATCCAGTAAGTCGAGGAAGTTAATCATTCGGCGTTTCCATTGCTGGTATTCGCCGACGACTAATACTGGAGGTCGTGTTTCAGAACCAATACTGATTATTTCTTTTGACATTGCGTTCTTGGAAGTAGGATCTGTTTTGAGTAGATTGTGATTTCTGATTGGACAGAGCTTCCGCGCTTAAAGCGTTCCTTTTATAGAAATTCGAGAATTTCAAAAAGAAAGGCTAAGGCGGGAAAGACTGCAAGTCCCGATTCGGGAGTTGCAAGTCCCGATACGGGAGTGAGACTGAGTCCCGATTCGGGAGTTAAGCCAAGTCCCGATTCGGGAAATGAGAGTCCCGATTCGGGAGTTCAAATTTCCAATTCGGGAGTGGCAAAAGATCCGATTCGGGAGATATAAGATCCGATTCGGGAGTTTGAGATTTCCAATTCGGGAAATCAGATGTTCCGAATCGGGACACTTGTGTCCAATTCGGGAACTGATGTTCCGATTCGGGAAATCAGAAACAACGTCAGATTTCTGTCCAAAACTACCAAAACACGAGCTCTGATACCAATTGTGAGTCCGATATTCGACAAGAATGCAATGTAATGGATCAAACAATCAGATATGCAAGTAATATGAAGAACACGACAATACGACAAAGCATATAACTAAAGTTGTTAGTTGCAAGAACGATTAATAACGTTAACTATCGACCCCTATATATAGAGCCGAAGTTACAAAATAGCCCCTAGAGTCTATGACTCTTTTAAGAGGCGTACAAAAGTATTGTTTTAAAGCTAACTATTACATAATATCAAAAGACGCCCCTGACTTCTTTACAAACAGACCAGTCAGGTTCTAACAGTTACAAATGGCGATAACAATGGGGTTTCTAAAAGTGAGAATTTATATCATTGACTTCCGAGAACAAGATATCAAAACAATTAAGAATGCAAGTGTGTATCTAACGGATTGTTAGTTGTCTTAGCAAATAACCATAACAAGGACTATAACCTTACTTTGCAAGTGTTAGAAAAGATCCTCCTTAGTAAAGACGCTTACAAATTGTCTATTTTGATCCCCGATAATGCTATTGATAGGGTGTTCAAAAAAAATGTTGAACCGTTCAAACCGGATGGTCCGGTCTGGTCTGTAGTTTGGGGTTTTTTTTAGGAGGTTTGGACCAACCCGACCATCAAATATGTATACTATTTATCTTTTATATATAATTAATTAATTAGAGGTGCACAAAAAAATCCGATAATCCGATTTTGTGCAAAAACTATCTGAAACCGGTTTTTCCATAATCGGGTTTTTTTCTAACCGGATCGGATTTTCTTCAAAGCAGTTATCCGATCGGATTTTGTTTTTTTCACCAACTGGAATTTTTTTCCCGGATTTTTAGTTGGTTCGGATTCGAACCAGTTCCGGATTTTTTCAAACCGGTTTAAAAAAACCGCCTACATATAGTTATATTATATATTTATGTTTGTAATTATAAGTTATATAATATACTTATATAGTTATATTGTAAATTTAAGTTTTATAAAATAAAGCCCAAAATCAGATTTCAAGTTTTTGTACAGATGCCCAAAATCAAGCTCAAGATGACCGGATTTTTTCAAACCGGTTTGTGAAAAATTCGTTTTTTTTTTTCTAACCAGAATTGGTTCCATCGGTTACACATTTCACTCTCAAAACCGAATCAAATCCGAACCGGATTTTGTCAAAACCAGTTTTTTGGGAAACATGGAAAACCGGATTGGATCAGATCGGATCCGAACTGGATCAGATTTTTATCCGGCCTTGTACAATTAATCATTAAAGAATAATAGTTAATGAGTAAAGCCTAACTTTCTTTTAAATCAAGCCCAACTACAAAATCACTATGGCCCATTGTAATATAAAAAATAAACTTTGAAGCCCAAAATCTAAATTAGATTGAGTTTGGGTTTCAATAATTTTCAATTTTACGATTTCAAACTCAAGTTCACTGGCTTCGATTCCAGTCTACAAATTGATCCAGATTCAGACATTAGCTTCGATTTCAAACTCACGACTACAACTCTGAATTCAAGCTCACGACTTCAACTTCAATGCCAACCAAGTTCATCGGTCCAACTTGGTAAGTCACCAACTTATCTATGATTAATTATCGATTCCAACCTATTCCATTACCTCTATCTCAACTTATTTCGTTACTTTCCTCCCTACTGTTTGCAACTTACTATAAGTTTCATCTTTAAACTCATTTATACCTTTAAATGCAATGACCAAAATCGTAAATATTTATAAACTACAAGGATTGAAAATAATAAAATTATAAATCATAAGGACCGAAACTATATCCTACTAATCAAACAAATAAATTAATTTAAAATCATTTAACAAATTATATTTTAATTCATACCAACAAAACATATTGTTAAATTCCACTTTAACTTCTTAAAACCAAATTCTTTTCACAAATTATGTTCTTCAAACGAGAGGGATGTTCAAATGAGAAACATATTAATTTAAGAAAACGTGAGAAACAATCTCAGTCATTTATCTGGTTAACAAATGTGACTTTGACACGGTCCCTCCCTTTAATAATCTTTACCCTCCCATAAATCGCATCAATCATCCATGATCACATCCACGAGATGAATGACTAAAATTACTTATCACGTTCTTTTAAATTGACATGCTTGTTCAAACAAATATTTTGCGACCAAACACACACTAATTATTCAAAATATGATATAGGTTGTTTTTTTGGACTTTCCTTTTTATAAAATAATAGTAGAATGGTGTATGTGTCATTTAAGGTTTTAGGTTTATATTTAGGAAGTAACATGGTCATGTGGACTTCATAATTTGACAGCTTTGACGACACCCCCTCCTGTACACGTGGCATCCATACTCCTATATTCTTTTCCATTTCATTTATTATTTATATAAGATTTTCATAAGGTAATAAAAAAAAATTAAAAAACAGAACTCACTTCTTTCTCAAAATTTTATTTTATAAATATATAGATTTACAAAAATCAACATCACTTGCTCTTTTTTACGAACTATTCAGGTTAAATACAATTTCTTTTTACCTTAATTCCCCTAATAGTTTTTCATTTGGTTGTCAACCAACAAAAAACAAAAAGGTACTTAAAATAACCAAAATTAAAAAAGAAAATTTTGAAACCAATAAAAAACAAAACTTAAAAGTCTTTTAAAATCGATAAAAAACTAAGTCTATTAAAATTAAAAAAAAAAAGTTTATAAAATAATTTTAAATGGAAGAATCAAGCTAAAAACTCATTAAATAACTTTTTGAACTTGGAATCTACCTTAAAAATGCTACAATCAAGAAAAACTTAGGATGCACTAGAGCATCTCCAAAAGCTTTGATATATATTCTTTTAAATAGAAGATAGAAGATCAAAATATTTAAACTTTATTTTTGATCTCCAACAGCTTTGTTATTATAAAGAATCTATCATTATTTATTTTATTAAAATATACATTATATTTACTATCTCAATAAGTTTTTTAAAAACTTTTAAACAATAAATTATGTCATTGGTGAAATACATTCAAACAATGTTTATCTCTCAACATTTAGAGATTATGAAGAAATCTCTATATTTAGAGAAAACTTAAAAAAAAATTATTTTAGCAAATGGTTTAGCAATGGTGTTGCAGCAATTTCATTTTTTTTTGGATAGCAAAAATATTTAATACCAGCCACCCAAACCAAGTACAATCAAAGGCAAAGCCAAATCGAAACAATACATACAAAATCAAGTAAAGAAAAGAACCTCAGAACAAAGCAACACTAAGAGATGAGACCAAAAAATAAGACAACAAAAATCATTATGAACAAAGTAATAAATACTATTGGAAATGGTTTTAACAATATTGTTGGAGATGGTTTTAGTTATCAAAGTTATGAATCACATTTTTTGTAATTAATAAAAATACCAAGATTGCAATTTACAAATAAACTGTTTAGTTTTTTTTTATATTAAAAACTAGTTTTACTCTTTTAAAAATGTGAATATTAACAAAGTTTTTGTCCACCTTTCACTTAAAAAAATATGAATACATAAAAGGACAAAAATTAGTTTGATTTTGCCATGTTACATGCACACTAATGATTGAGGGTAGGTCATGTCATTTTAGAGAAATTTCTGATATGTTCAAGTAGATTCATGTTTTTATTCTTTTGGTGCCTCAAAAATTTTATAAATACATTCAATATTTATTATGTTTTGATAAATATATTTAGAGTTAAATGCAAATTTGGTCCTTGTGGTTTACAAAAATTAATGACTAAGGTCCTTCTAAGAAACTTTTAACTAACAAGGTCCTTGTACTTTTGATTTTTATAACACATATGGTCCTTCTTATAAATAATATTAAAAAAAAATTAATTTAAGAAGGGATAATTTTGTCCATTCACTTTTTCTATGCATTTAATGTTAGTTTATAAGATATTGACCCCTCTTTAATTAAAATAAATAGTTAGATTTATTTGGTCAAATAAAACATGTATATATAACATATATTGATCACGTAAGATGTGTATATATAAATAAAACATGTATGTATAAAACATGTATATATAGTTTACTATGTTTATGTCAAATAAAACATGTATATATATTCTTTTATATTGATCACGTAAAATTAATCCCATCCCTAATTATATCTATTTATTTTACAAATTATACAAATATATTTTTATATTTTCATGTTAGTTTTATCATCCATTTGAATATAAAAATAATATAAATAAGATATATAATTAGATAGAATTAATATGTTTTTCTCATATATCTACTAACATATTTCTACCTCATATGGTCATTTGATATCGAATTTACCATGGTTTTTATAGCTAGTGTTATTCAAAACATGTTGTGGTGTATGTTTTTTCGTATAATGTTTATTATGCATTTTTTAATTTTTTGTGCTATTTTCATACTAAATTTAGATTAGTGATATACTAAATATGATATATATTTACTAAAAGGTAAGATTTAAATATGTTATATATTTATTAAAAGGTAAGATTTGTTTTGACAACTTTATTGAGGTCATTAAAGTTAAATTTATTAAAACTTAAAAATTAATGTAATCCTAATTTATTAAAACATTACTAGAGGGTAAAATAAATTGAAAATACATAAATCTTAAAATTGAATAACCACTTTGTAAATTAATAACAAAGCTCAAGAAGAAAAATATAGTGTTACTTTTTTTATGGATGTTAAAACTTAGATATTTTTTTTTGTAAACCATAAGAACTAAGTATAATTTTAACTATTTATTTTAATTAAAGAGGGGTCAAATGTTTTATAAACTAACACTAAATGCATAGAAAAAGTGAATGGACAAAATTGCCCCTTCATAAATTTTGTTTTGTTAATATTATTTATAAGAAGGACCATATGTGTTATAAAAATTAAAAGTACAAGGACCTTGTTAGTTAAAAATTACTTATAAGGACCTTAGTCATTATTTTTTATAAACCACAAGGACCAAATTTGCATTTAACTCATATATTTATCATTTTTAGATGACAACATTGCTTTAAAAGTCGACTATTTGTTACGGAATTCAACTTTCACTCTTTCAAAGAAGGCTTCTAACTAAAAGTGAAGACTCGACTTTGCAATTAAATATAGTGTATCATTTATACTATATATAACTAATTAAAAATATTCCATAGTTTCTATATATGTACATATGCATATCAAATAAATTACTGGCATACGTATATACCATACAGTATAACTGTTATCAAGGTGTTCTTCTATTTTTTAATTTTATGTTTTTTCACTAAATTTGACCTAGTAAACCATTTATCTTATCTTTTTAATTCTTTTATCATTCTTACAACTTATTATCTATATATATATTAAAAGAAGGTTTTTGTTGATGTCATCAAAATGAAATTGAGTGATTTCATTGGTCAATTAAACAAATCCTATCAAAATGATGATGTCATAATCTATTTCCATTTTTTTCCCAAAATTTACATACCTAAAATTTCTCATTAATTTATTAGTTTCCCTTTTATAATTTACATTTTGTATCCTTATAATTATTTGATTAAATTACTTATTACCCTTAGTTTTTCAATTTTCACTTTACATTCTTATCATATTAAGGTAAATATTGTATATGAATTAAAACCATTTAAGTTTTTTGTTTTTCTTTTTAATAAATTACACCCTTATAATCGTCTAATAAGTATAATATTGAATATTTTTTTAAAATTTTTATTTATATTAGTAAATATTAAGAATAGATAGTTGTTTACATTTTATTACAATTCTATCGTTGATATTCTTGAAATTTAAAGATTCCAATTTTTAATCTAAATTTTTTTTATAGATTATTTATAAATAATAAAAGTTTATTTTATTTAAAACGCTATTGTTGATGTTCTTGAAATTTAAAGATTTCATCCTTTTAATCTTACTAATTCTATGGATCATTTATAAATAATAATTTTTTTAAAACCCTACAAATCAAAAACACTATATAATTTATTTCAGAATCCCTCCCGTTTTAGAATCATTCACGAAATCCAAATCTTTGAACAAAAGAATTTCATATATTTTAACAACTATTAGATGACTAAAATATTTAATAATAAAGTAAGAGTAATTTTTTTTTCATTTAAATCGTTGATTAATTAAAATTATTTTAATAAATAATAATTCTCTACTTACTCAATTTCAAAGAAAGTTTTGAATAAAAAAATGAAAGAAAAGTAATTTAAATATTATATATATAATTTCCTAAATGGTTATGATTAAACTAAATCAATTAACTAAGTCATATTTATATTGGATATTACGTTTGGTTTGTGGTGAATTATTTGTAAACTTTATAATGCAAATGTTAATTCTTATTAGAAACTAAAACAATATGTTTAAATCGTCCGTGTATTACACGGGCCATTAACTAGTTATATATATATAAAGATGTAAATTTTACATTTGAATTTTCTAAAACAATGATACTCCGTAATACTAACAACTATCATAAGACATAGAATAGAGTGAATCAAGCTTTCGACTTTAAAATCAATATTCTTGCATTATTGCACAAATACGCTTAAAATATACATACAAAAAAAGGAAAAAACATCTCTAACTTATTCTTTAAAATAGAAATTTTATTTTTTATTTAGTGAAACAAATTCCCTAAAGTGTTTTTTAGAATAAGGAAATAAAGAAAAAAAATCTAAGTTTAGAATTAATACTTGATGAGAGTAGAAAAAATTATTCTTCAATTTCATCCATAAGGTTAAACTGTTTTATTTTATATAACTTTACAAAAAAAGTAAATTAGGATGATAGAAATTATATACTTTTTTAATAATACGACTAATGGTGAAATCCTTATTTTTGAGATTTTGAATTTGGATTCTCTAGTTTAGAAAAAATATAGAGAATTTGTCGAAGATGATTTAACATATTAGAGCATATATAAAATAGAGAAAATAGAGAATATGAAGATTTTAAGCTGATATCTTGCTTTAATAGTCTTTTCAAAACCAACTCTAAATTGGAAAAAAGTAGGAGATGGAACGGTTTTTCATTCAAATATGAAGAACACTCTATAAATAAATAACTAGTGAGAGCACACATAGGAAACTTTAAAGGTTTTTAACTTTTAGTTATTTGTCTTATAGAACTATGTTCGAGATGTTCTAAGGCCATGCATAGCATGGACGGGTAGGGGAAAATTTCAGCAGGTACCATCTAGCGAGTATGGTGGCAGGCTTTCAAACTCTTCCAACCCTCTCTTTCTCTCTTAGAACATCTCCGATGGGGTCATCAAATCTTACACTAAATACTAAATTTAGTGTGATGAATAGTATCACACTATATTTGGTGTAATACTATTTTTTACACTACTTTTTAATATAAAAAGGATTTAGTGTAAAAAATAGTGTTACATTGAAGATGCTCTTGTATGTATTAAAAATGTGTTGTTATATGGACTCCTCATAGGTCTTTTGTCACTCACATAAAAGTAGACCCCTTACACTGGGTCCCACCTGTGTACACATATAAACCTAGAGAATAGGATACTAGGATGGTACGAAATGTTTATGGTGCTCCACTTGAAGGTTTAGAGGATAGGATGAAAAAAATTGGAGGTTGAGCGTATAATAGGTTTGGTGCTATGAGTTGCTTGTGGATGAAGAAAATTAAACAATCTTCGAAATAAGAAATTGCAAAAAGTCCTAAAGTTGAGGGGCCTTTATTTGAAAATATTTCCTTTATAAAAGACTCTCTGTCTCACTCATTAAGCAACGAACCATCAAACATCGGCCACCCCACCCCACCCCACGCCAACCGCCATGGCTGCCCAAACGCATCCTCTCATAGCAAAAGGCATCGACATCCATCGCACAGTCTCCCGCATCAACGACGAGCTCCACAGCTTCCGATCATGGCTCCGGTGGATGTGCGTCGATCAATCCACCGCCTTAACCTTCTGCATCTCGTGGCTAGTTTTCGTCGTCTTCGCCATCGTCATCCCTCTCCTCTCCCATTTCTACCTCGCCTGCAGCGATTGCGACAACCGCCACGCCAGGCCCTACGATACGCTCGTCCAGCTCTCCCTCACCTCCATCGCCACGCTCTCCTTCGTCTGCCTATCGCGATTCATCAGGTATTATGGACTGCGACGGTTTCTGTTCTTCGATAAGCTTTGTAACGAGAGCGAGACGGTTCGGAGAGGTTATACTCAGCAGGTCAATGTACGTGTTTCTTATACTTGATGATTGATATATATATATATATATATATTATATATATGATTCGTTTTGTTTCTGGTTGTTGATTTGATTACTGGTTGAAATGATGCTAATTACGGAGTTTTTTGAGATTTTAGTTGTGAATTCTTATAGAGATTGCTGGAACCCTAAGTTTCTAATTATTTACGACTGTTTTGAGTTGAAAATGGCGATTTAGAGGTTAGAAAATGTACGTGTTCTTACTTGCTATATATGATTCGTTTATTTCTGGTTATTGATTCGATTACTGTTAAAATGATGATGCTAATTTCAGAATTTGTGAGACTCGTTAATTTCTGGTTATTGCTTTGATTACTGTTTGAAATG